>VUYV01000108.1:1326655-1666254 GCA_008711295.1 Anarhynchus alexandrinus
TTCCAGGGATGGGGCATCTACCACCTCTCTGGGCAACCTGTTCCAGTGTTTCACCACCCTCATTGTAAAATTTCTTCCTTATATCTAATCTGAATTTACCCTCTTTTAGTTTAAAACCATTGCCCCTTGCCCTATCACAACAGGCCCTGCTAAAAAGTCTGTCATCTTTCTTATAAGCCCCCTTTAAGTACTGAAAGGCTGCTATAAGGTCTCCCCGGAGCCTCCTCTTTTACAGGCTGAACAAGCCCAACTCTCTCAGCCTGTCCTCATAGGAGAGGTTTTCCATCCCTCTGATCATTTTTGTGGCATTCCTCTGGACTTCCTCCAACTAGTTCATGTCTTTCCTGTACTGAGGACTTCAGACCTGGATGCAGTAGTCTAGGTGGGGTCTCATGAGAGTGGAGTAGAGGGGGAAGAATCACCTCCCTCGACCTGTTGCCCACACTTCTTTTGATGCAGCCCAGGATGTGGTTGGCTTTCTGGGCTGTGAGTGCACATTGTTGGCTCATGTCCAGCTTTTCATCCACCAGTACCCTCAAGTCTTTCTCAGCAGGGCTGCTCTCAATCTCTTCATCCCCCAGCCTGTATTGATACCAGGGGTTGCCCTGACCCAGGTGCAGGACCTTGTGCTTGGCCTTATTGAACCTCATGAGGTTCACACAGGCCCACTTCTTGAGCTTGTCCAGATCCCTCTGGATGGCATCTCATCCCTCAGACATGTCAACTGCACCACTCAGATTGGTGTCATCTGCAAACTTGCTGAGGGTGCACTTGATCCCACTGTCTGTCACTGATGAAGATATTAAACAGTACTGGTCCCAATGGAGGCCCCTGAGGGTACACCACTTTTCACCGATCTCCATCCAAACATTGAGCTGTTGGCCACTATTCTCTGGATGTGCTTACAGCATCTGACTCACTTTTCACAGCTTAACAGAAAACTAGATGGAAAAAATACTGGAAGTGCTTCATGTGCTTGGAAAAGTCTTGTTGTTGAAGATTTGGCTAGAAAAAAATGCTCATTGTCCATTCTTTCTTACAAGGGCTATAAGTGCTAGTAACATCATTTTTTTTGCCATTGCTCATAACTCCAAGGTGATATGCATTTGTATATGCTCTATATGCTGTATAACTGTATGTGTATCATTATTTTTCAAGCATTCCAGTTCAGTCAACCATTGACAGACACTTCCTTTTCCTCCAAGGCACGCTGGATCAACAGTTCAGTAAAGTTGCCATATATTTTTCATATTTTTAAAGGAAAAACAGTCCAAAACTGAGTATTTAATATTTTAACATAGAAAAGTTGACTCCACAGAAGGATTATCATGAACTGTGATCTCTGTTCAATGCCTGCCATTAGCTAGTAACAAACATGTTTTCTTTTCATCTGCAGCTCCTATTTATGCAGGATAGATGAGAAGTAAAAGCATAGTGGTTTTCACTGCGATCAACTATTTCATTTTACTGTTTCTTTTGAACATGCATAAATGTATATTCCATGAGTTGAGTAACTCCCCTAGGTGTGTTGAGCTAGCAGAAGAGATACAGATTTAAAATAGACTCAGACATATCACTTACAGGGAAGTAACTCACCGTGCATCAACTGGTCCATGGCATCCGTCCGTATACATGAGCTTAGCCCACAGCAAGGGTCAGATAATTAAGATTAACTTAGCTTCAGGAGGACACAAGCCAACAGTTCACACTGACCAGCTAATGGGCGGTAACTTGACCTCTGCCATTAAATTGGTTGGCTGTGTCAGCCCTGTATGTGATGGTGCACCAAGGCTTTATAGAGAACATTAATATGAAAACTTTTCTCTATGTTTGTGTAGTAAGTAGTGCAGTGCTGTCCGGGATATACTGGGGCTCCTAAACTAGATTTCATAAGGTGCAACACAAATTACAAATACCAGAAGTACCTTTTAAGCATAGAATTACAATATTTCATTTATAGAAAGCAGGCTTTCCTGATTCCACCATAATCCAACAGGTTTTCATTAGAGTTAGACTATGCTGGACATACACTGACTTTGAACAACCACTTTTCACATCAAGGCTGTTAAATCTTTTGGTCTGCCTGTGAGGGGCATACTTATGACAGAAAGCCTTTATCATAGAATCATAGAATGGTTTAGGTTGGAAGGGACCTTAAAGATCATCTAGTTCCAACTCCCTGCTATGGGCAGGGAAACCTCCCTCTAGACCAGGTTTCCAGGGATGGGGTATCAACAACTTCCCTGGGCAATTTGTTCCAGTGCTTCATCACCCTCATAGTGAAAAATTTCTTCCTGATATCTATTCTAAGTCTACCCTCTTCCGGTTTGAAGTCATTCCTCCTCATCCTATCACTACATGCCCTTGTAAAAAGTCCCTCTCCAGCCTTCTTGTAGGCCCCTTCAGATACTGGAAAGCTGCTATAAGTTCTCCCAGGAATCTTCTCCAGGCTGAGCAACCCCAACTCTCTCAGCCTGTCATCATAGGAGAGGTGCTCCAGCCCTTGGATCATCTTTGTGGCCCTCCTCTAGACCCACTCCAACAGGTCCATGTCTTTCTTATGTTGAGGGCTCCAGAGTTGAACATACTCACCCTTGAGGGAATGTAAGAAACATTCCAGACTACAAAGGGTATTCCGCTATCAACAAGATTAATTAAAGAGAAATGTGATGTCATTTTCATAGGAGAACACAAGTGGAATTCTTCTGAATTCCCTGCCTGATGTGAGGGGGATTTGGAGACATGTGGCCCAGAAATCAATCTATCTGAAGGAAGTTCTCAGTGAAATACATGCCTTCACGTTACAGAGTTGAAGAATAGAAGGGGGCAAATTTTGTGGTTGTTCTGGCAGATTCTGTTTAACAGGTCATTCAGATTCTGCTGGTTACTTCTCTCTGAGTCCCATAAGTTGTGTTTGACTTTCAGAAAGGACATCCAGCAGTGATTTGAAGACTGCTATACAATGAGAATTCAAGCACTTCCTTTGTTCCAATGGTTAATCAATCTCACTTTCAAGAATATTGTGCCTCATTTTAATTTTAACTTGCCTGTCTGCAGCTCCCAGTCATTGGTTCAGTGTTCTGCATTTTTCCCCTGAAGATACTTACACACTATAATCAAATTATCTCTTAGAGATTGTGCAGTCTCCAAAGGGCATTTTACGCTTCTTTTCTGTACCGCCATTCCAACATCATTTTAAAAAATGTTGATACCAGAGCAGCACATGATACTCCTGTACCAGGCTCACCACTGCCATGAGTAAAGATTAAAATCACTCTCCTGCTCCAATTTGTTGTCCCCCTTCCTATACACCAAAGGATCTGCCAGCTCCTTGCTGCATAACACAAGCACAAGTTTAGTTGCTTATCCACTATAACCCCAAATTGTCTTCCAACGTTGCTTTCCAAGATGTAGTACTCCATTCCCCTTGTTTTCCTGATTTCCTCATTTACTCTCCAGTTCAAAGATACTTTGTTTGGTAGTGTATAACTTAGATAAGAACATTAATGCTACGGTATCTGTAAGAACATTATTACCTTCATTTGGAGGCAGTAGATTTAACTAATGACAGTTGCCCTTTATAGACTGAAACACTGGACACAACTTGGGTATGTCATGTCACTATTACAACATTAGGAGATACAGCTGTTACATAGACATAAAGACAAATCAGAGATAAAGAGAAAGAAAAAATATGTATGCATGCATACATATATATAAAAACACTCAAAGGTTAATGTATTTTAATATTCGTATTTACAGCTTTACACAATTTTAAATTTACTGTTTTGATAAGTTTAAATTAAAAATTCTTCTTCCTTTTTAGACATCTCAAATTTTATCATGCACTATATCTGCACTATACAAGCGCCTGCACGTTTCACTGTAATTGTATTTTCTATGTAAAAAATATATACAATGAAGTTATATTATCTGTATAGCTGCTAGAATTCTGAATCTGCAATCAGCAGCTCTCATTTAGGCAGACCTATGCTTTTCTACAGCTGATCATGGTGCTTTTGATAGTTCAGCTCCTTCCAAGGTGAATTACTGTGAAGATGTCAGTAGCAAAGAGAGCCTTCTTGTGCCTTTAGCTTTACTATCCTGCAGGAAATTACAGCTTCTTAGTATTAGAAAAATACCGAAGTAAAATAAACTAGCACTATAAAGGTCCCGGAGTATTTTATTGATTTTTTTCTGGTTTGGGTTTGGAGGTTTTCTTAATAATAAACTGGGGGGAGAGGACATATTGTTGCATTTCTGTATTATTTGTTTGGCCTAAGAGTTTCTTTACATTCACCGAGTTGGCTTTATCCCAAAGTAGGACAACCATATCAGATGATTTAGGATAACAGGTAGACAGACATTAGTTTAAACTATGGGTTTAAGGCCTTTTCTGCTGTATTATATAGTGGCCTCAGTATAATGTCCACAGTCCACAGAGATTTTTGAGGTGAACTCGGATTTGATCCATTCATTTTCTTCAAGTTCTCAAAGAAGAACCAGAAGAAAGGAGCAGAAGAGATGAAGAGAATCACATAACGAGGCATAAGATAAAGCACAGCCTGGACTCAGTCTTTGAAACTGCTGTTTCCCATGTGCATGGTTAGATAAATTGCCAAATGATTCTGCAACGTAGATCTCACCATGCTACAACGCAACAACACAAAACATGCCTACTAATTTGACAGAGGAAAATTCCTTCTGGACTCCAAAGCTGCCAAGCCTGATAGAGCCATTTCATTATGCTCATATCCTGCTTCAGTCAAAGAAAGATTTATTTCATTTTTTTGTAAGGAAGCCAACAGACCATCTTAATCAGATCAGCATGTTATTGTAATGAATGAGTGCGTGAAGTTCTGATTTTTGGCCCAGCTGGAAGAACTTGACAAGTAAGTAAACATCACTGCAAATGCTGGGACTGTGCCTCACACTTCAGGGACACAGACATTTGAAATAGCTTTGCTTGTGCTGACACCAAAAGCAGGGTCTTTCGTGAGCACAGCATACAGCCGACCCCGAAGGCACTGCTGAGCTGTGAAGACTTAATAGTGCGCAGCTCCAACTGCTCAGGGATCTCCCGCTCAGCATCTCCTCTCTAAGGTGCAGACCCACCCTCAGGTCATCACAGTTCTTTATCCTAGGAAAGGCTGTCATTTTTTAAAGTTTACAGTCTGAAGTACATACTAAAAAATAGAGTCTGGAAATATAAAATACAGAAGCTACCTGTACCTAACTCAATATATGAGAATTTCTGTGTATATAAATATAACCCATTCCATGCTAATTCTGTCCTCTCACATTCTTCATGGCCAGTTATTTACCTCCACAGCTAATGCCCAACAGATCTTTCCCTTCAGGAAAACTGGAACTGTCTGAAAAGCAGAAAACATTTGGCAGAAATAACCATAATGAAGATAAGTGTTAACACAACATGCTAAACTCAGTCCGGGACACAGGCTTTCAAACTACTATTTCTAACTTGCAGTTGAGAAACTGTTTTAGACAACATAAAAAGCTGTATCTAACACATTCTGACAGTGCCATATTGGCTGGGACTAACACAAAAAGGAGGTGTACATGAAAAGGCAAGGATGATTTCACCTTCATCGCTACAAAAACTTCTAAGCCATCAAAATAATCACAAAATTAAAAACCAAAATACGGCGAGAAACCAGCCGGCTTGCCTTCCAGCAACTTCAGTTGAAATCAAGATCAATGGGATCTTGACAGTATTGGTATCATCCGCCCTTTACAGCTATTCAGATGTTTGTTTAAAGTGAATTAAAGAAAGCTAAGCTTTAAGAGTGAAAACAGAAATAGCGATAATAGAACAACTCAATCAAGGGAACAAAACCATACTATAGTCCACAGAAAGTCCAGGACAGAAAGGTGTGCACTTACCATTGATCTGGCCAAATAAAACCCAGTGAATAAAGGTTAAATAAAGCAATAAGAAAGGTATCAAAAGCCACTGAAAATGACAAGAAAAAGGACAAGCTGTAAACCTACACAGACCTTTAAAAGAGATCTGCCCAAGCTTTGTCTAGCTGATATGTATACTGTTAACAAGCAGAGAGCTAATCTGCATGTAACAGAGGGGAATTCAGCCTTCCTCCTTTCTTTTTGTTGAAAAAAATATTGATTTAAAATTGGTGTTGCATGACATGAGAAAACAGCAAAAAGTTCCTTCCAATTCAGTGTCTCAAGGACTGGATGCTACTTTTTGCCTGCATCAATTACTTTCACAGCGGTTTATTTGCACAGTCCTCAGCAGGGGCAAAACCTGCCTCCAGGGGCAGGCACCACGAGATCTGCATAAAGGGTCTGTAAGAGTCCACAGGCACTCTCCTTCTCTTTGTCCAATTAATTCTTCACAAAGGGACCTAGGGGAGGCTCTCATTTTCCTTCCTCTCACCAAATGTCCACAGTAGAGATTCTACCACTTCAGCAATCCTAAAAGTCTTGAAATTCAATTTTAAATGACAAAAAATATTTTTTTAGATAGGTTTTGTTTGATCTAATTTATATAGTATACAAAATATTATTCGCTTGACTTTATTTCTTATTCTTTCATGCAATGTAAGGCCATTCCACTGGTTTTCTAGAATAAAGCTTCCAAAATAAGCAAAAGCTTTACACATAACCTCCACTTGCAAAACTGAAAACTAATGTTCTAATGTTATATGGGATCCTGAACAATGATATCTTGGATAAGTAAGGTGAAATGTCTTTTACAAGGGTGCTAAAACCAGCGAGTGTATGGGCAGACTTGCTCCTTCCTCAGCTCAGCCCGAGGAGGCAGCAGGGGCTCGGCCATCAGTGCCAGGAGGGCTGGCAGGGTTGCTCAGGAGCTTGGCGTGGTGCAAAAAAAGGAGTCAGCAAGGCAGACAATAAAGCCACGTGGCCAACCCAGTGCCCGGTGCTGGATTTATTCACTGGTGACTTCTTTGTGCAGGCGTAGAGCAGTGCAGACATACCCACAGCTTTTACTTTGAGAAATCCAATAATGAGCAGTGTGAAAAGCTCTATAGCCTACTGCTATGCACCAATTACAAAATTAGGATGATCTGATGAAAAATAAATAATATAGTGGTTCACAGACTCGGACGGATCTTATTCCTCAGCAGGAGATTTGTGAACTGAAGGAAGATTTCAGTGCCTAAACCGGAGATGATAGTGAAAGAATGGAGAAAGCTACAGACAAGGAGAGCCTGGCTGGTGGAGTATGCTTGGTGACATAAACAGAAAGAAGCCTTTAAGACAATGCAGATGCCTTATGCTTAGCTCTCAGTGCTTTTTTTAATCTTTAATATGATTGGATTTTTTTAGAATAAGAGATTTATTAGTATTTATTAGAACTGGGGGGGAGGGGAAGAATAAAACAACTACAAAAAAACCCAAGCAATGCCTTTCTTGCTTGCCAAGTACCAACTCCTCAAAAGCAAAGACTTTAATAAGAACTGTCTAATGCAATGGGTGTCTGTCAGGGTCCAACCAGCGTCCAGTTGGCCACTCCGATCTCCTGCTGCTTACTTACTATGGTAGCTCTTCCCTATGTTTTCAGCTGCCCAGAAATTAAATATCTTGGAAGCTGGCAGCACAAGAAACTAACTCGTCCCAGCTCCAAGCTCCGGCCCTTTCAGCTGGGGTTCAGCATTTCCTCACTACATGTACAAAAGGAGTATGCAGCTTCTTCAAAGTTAATTTCTTCAGCATACAGTCTTTGAATCTCTTAACAAGATCGTCCTTCTTTTTTTCTTTGAAAAGAAAGAAATATGTGGAGGCTTCAGCAGAGATATTTTTTTTTGGTTTAGCTTTCCACTCTTCAGAATTTTTGCAGAAAGAATATCCCAAGTTTTGTTCCCCTCTTAGCACTACCTTTATTTTGCTGCATGGAATGTAGTTACCTTTCGTTCTGTGTGACACAGTTTTATATGGGAAGTCATTTGATTATGTAATTACAGACATTTAAGACATCTTTTGGCATAAATATGTTAAATGTTCTGAGCTCACCATATTTGTAGCAGCTATAGTCACAGATGGTAGTATTAATTGCTCTAATTTCTGCCTCCATTTCTATCTCATCTTTCATTTTGTGCTTTCTCCCTGCTGGAGATAAAATTTTGCACTCAAAGTAATGTAGCACTTCAACAAGAAAGAACAGTTGAAACCATATGGTTAAGACCTTCGGTTTACCCAGTATCCACTGACATCGGAATGAAGCCGGTCTCCAGGGGGCTTTGGCAAATGTATTTGCACCTGCAAATGATGACCTTTTTGCAGTTTGCACACCTTAGTCAGTAAACAGATGCACTAATGAACATCTGAAAAGGAAAATTCCTTTGGACATTGCTCATCTGTGACCACTTGAAAAAACTGTTTTGTCTGGTTGTAAGGGATAATTTATGAGCTGCATCCTAAGAGGAGAGCCGTCACTTCTGTCTCTTTCATTGCCACAAACACATGAATCCGCTGGGACACAGGAACACCGTTGTGAGCAGAAGGAAGACAGCATCAACAGTGGAAATACATCATACGTAAAAGTGACACACGCACAAAAGACCTATAAATCAGATAACAAATTAGCAACAAAGACAGGCAGCTTCCTTGCTGTCAATATCCATCACCGCAGGAGCTAGGGAAGCATTAGACAGGCAATGTGTTGCTCTGATTCAGCAAACCTGCAAGTCCCTGACGGCACTCGTTTGATGGTCAGCACGTGTAGATACAATGGTTCTCCTCAAACACGCAAATGAACTCAGAGGAGACTGCTCCTGTGCACAGAATTAATGCCCTGCATACGGATTTTTTTCCTTTTGAAGAAAGGAGACTTGGGGCATTTATAAATGGGCTCATTCTATCTATCTGATGCAACTAATTCCTCAGCATTTTATTACCTAAATTTCCAGGTGATAAAACTCACTGGTCTCTGAAGCTAGATAAAGAAACTGATGTGAGTGTATCCATGTACATACCTGAGTGTGTGCGAGGAGAGGAAAAGAGAGTGTAGGATAAGAAAAAATGGCAACAGAGTTCATTATTTTTTTTATTCCTTAAAAGCATATAATTCAAAATTATTTGCATAATTCTTGCATGTTTACATGGCAGTGAATTATGTTACTGTATATAGGAAATTACAGAGAAGAAATGAAAATAATAATCCCTTATTAGATATATAATTAACTGATGAAGGATAGCCAAGGAAGAGAAGAAAAAACCACATAGAACAGCAAGGCATCAGCCAGTTGGTAAACAAGTGTTTATTTTATTCTATAACATATTGGACCACGAGAAAAGCCGGTCTCCAAATCTACAGATAACTTCATCATTTTCAGTCTATAAAATCCAATAGCTAGAATGACTACTGAAGCATTTCATAAATGTAATATTACAAAGGAAGTTACTTGCTTGAAATGCTAGAGATGAGTGTGTTCTCACTTTGTTTCAAGGTTTGAGACAAATGACATTGCTAAGAACAGGCCAGAAGACTATGTAACTCTAGAATTTTAAGAAGAAAATGTGTTAAATGTATTAATGTATTAAAATACAGTTTATTTGGGGCACTGTTTTTTCTGAAGTAGCATTTGCATTTACTTTTTAATTGTGAAGAAGGCAAAGACTGTCTCATATATTTATGTATATATACACACATGTATATATGTGGGGGGAAAAAAGCCAAACAACTTCTCTTGATTCTTCACATGAGACAAAATACTGTGGCAAAACACTGAAATAATTCCAAAGGTGTGAGACAATTTAGACATTTTCTTCAGACGCAAAACCGAAAGATATCTGTGTCAGTCTAACCAAGCACTAACTTGGAGTTTGTCAAGCAGATCTGGGACAAGGTGTGTCTTCACATCTAAAAATATTCTAAAATCATTCCAATTGTTTCTAACTTAATTTCATTTACTAGGGCTTTTCACTGTGGTTTTTGCTGCTTTAACTGCAGTAGTGAAGAAGACAATACAATACTTGTTGTTTTCTACCTTAGACGAGAACAAAGGAGAAAACCAGAAAGTGACGCTGTATTGTACAAACCCAACCATTGCACCATTTTAAAGAAAAGATAGCAGAACTGGAAAAGCACAGAGAAGGTGATAAGAATGAACAAAGTTTCTGAACTTTTGAGGAGGGCTGAGAAAACTTCTCAGAGCTTCAGCTGGATCAGAAACTTTTGCTGGGAAGTGTGGGATAGGAGAGAGGCCAATGACATCATGATTATCATGAAACCGAGTGATTATTCCGTGAAATAAATGGTCCTTAAGTTACAGGCACAAATGACTTTACTCTAACATGCACACCTAAACTATGAGTTCATTGCTATTACAGGGTGGAAACCAGCATTATGTGTTCAGATTTGTAGACTGGCAGAAGAAAGATCCGTCAGCTATTATTAACCAAAACACTATGGATGCAACAGATTGGTGGGAGCTGGAAAGGCTCGTGAAGGGAAGCTTCAATAAACACTCACCCTCTTCAGAAAACCCTTCCCTATAGTTGTGGTACCAGCTTCCCTGTCACAGGAGACACTAGGCTTAGCAGACTGTTAGTGTAATCCAGTACAGCTACAGTTTTAAACTTTATTAGATGTGGAATTTTGGCAGTGTATTTTAGTCAAACAGACATATTTTTAACTTTTTTTTTTTTTGGCAGTGTATGCAAAAAAAGAAACTTTTACTTTCCCACATCAGCTCCCTGGGTTGTTCTGCATGGTCTGTGGCTGTGTTTTCCATCTTTATCTGCAACCAGTGAACACTGGTGGGAACGTTCTCTGAAGCCATCTACTGTTCATTTTAAGATCAAACACCCAGAACCCAGAACATCTGAGTTTGAGAGAGATTTTACAAATCAAACCTTGTTTTCCGTTAAAAAGTTTCCCACAAGACTTCTTCAGCAGATGGTGGAAAAGTTGTATATTATTAATGCTATCCAATTCCATTAGAAATAGTGGGTTTGCTATCTAGGGCAAAGAGAGAATTCATAATCTCCATCTGTATAGAATGCTTGATTCTGAAGAAGTTTTACATAGGCAATGAAAACAGGTAAGTCTACTCAACAGTTACTGCAGAATCTGAGTGTTCTATAAGAGATATCTACTTTTAAACACATTAAAAGTTGTTCCTTCATCTTTACTTTTAATCCCCAAAATGTAGAGAGGTAATGGAACTTAATATATCAGGCTGAACTGAGTCTAAAATCGTAAATTGTTTACAAAATAGATTTTTCTTCTGTCAAATTCAGAAATATCCCTAAAGATCTGATATTTTGGTAACTGTGGAAAGTGTCACAAGCACAAAATATTGGTCTTTTTCATCCAAGAGATGTTGATATTAATATTAAAACTGTCTGAGGCAAGTCATTTTCATCTATATTTCATTTCACATTTAGATTCACACTCTTCTGTTTTACTGAACCAATCTGCATCTCTATCTGTCTTTTTTAAATGTTCTGTAGGCAGAATTCTTCTCTCTGATTTATACCTTCATCAATCTGAGTGGGACAAACACACACATTTTGGAGACCAGCTACAGGTACTGAGTATCTGATAAATGCTGAGAAGGTTCCCAGTTCCCATCAATTGTATCACTGTATGCATTTTCCTCTCTGCATTGCATCAGCTTAAGAAGATGGGCTAACTGAAGCACAAAAAAATTAAGAGCTGTTAGGATCACAGTCTGAAGAAAAAAAAAAATCTTTATCTTCCAGCACTACAGAAAATAAACTTTTCTCTGTCTAATATGGATACATTTTATCTACTATGGATAATATTTTTAAAAGTTAGGAAAAAAAAATTCCTGTATTTTGGAGCCAATAAAAGCAAATAGAAGTTTGAAGACTATCTTCCCACACACTCTGCTGATCAGGCACAAAAGTCAGTAGTGCACACTTGCCCAGTCTATGGGTAATTCTGGTTCTTTCCGTCTCCAGAAAATCTAATGGTAAAATATTCTACCTACCTACCTAAATATATATTTAAATCTCCACTGGGACGCCTAAATAACTGGTCTTTTGACTGCATAAAATTTCTCTCTTGCAATAATGTAACAATTCGACCGAGACCCTTCAAAGTCACTGCGGTCTCCGCTAATGATAGGATCACCAACATTAAAGATGGACTGCATTAGTGCTGTTCAGCCCCCACTGAGGCACCCCAGCTTCCCACTTCCCAAATCACAACTGTGTCAATACACAAGCTGATGGCTGCTCAGAGCTCCCTGTGAGCAGCCCATCTAGACGGATGCCTGAATATGCCAGCAGTCTTCAGAGGCAAACAGAAATGAGATCCAGCTACCTTTGAGTTGCATTGTATAAAACAGTTTGTACGTAGTTTATCCAAATGGGATTTTTTTCCACCACTATTCTGAGAGGAGGTCACCATCCCACTGGAGCAACATGGCAGGGTTGTCTCGGAGATCTCAGCTTCCCTGGCTGAGGATGCTGAGTGCACAGAGCTGACATACTTACACTGTGAAGTCTTTGGGGAACACGTGTCTTTCTGTTTATGCCTGCATACTAATTTTCCGGTCCATGAGTAGAACGTGTAGGCATATTGATAATAAGAATAATCACTAACAAAACAATAGCACTGCACTAAAATATGAGGCGATAACTCTGCTCAGGATTTTTACTTTACTGCTGTTGTATTGATATATTGGTGTACTGTACTCCAATGTTTACAGACAAATATATTTAAATCATGCTTATTATGGCATACCTATTCAACTTAAGTGTCTTGGGAAATCTCTCTTTGGGCTTTTCAGCACTAAATTGATTTCAATGAAAAACAATTCCTTTACCCTTTCCAAAAAGAAATGCTTTTCAGTGAAATAGCATCTCAGTATTTCAGCCTCCACAAATTTGAAACTCATATATCCTATAGCACATAACGATTCCTGCTAGTACACAGTATATAGATGGTTCCTGCTAACCATGAAAACATACAACAAGTGACGCAGGCTCTTCAGAGATAGTGATGGGTGTCCTGGTTTGAGGTAAAACAGAACCAATTTTGTTCAGTAACTTCTGGTTACTGGTCTGGTCTGTGAGTCCAAATTTGATGTACCTAACCAGAAATGGAGGAAGCCCTTTGACTTCCCCAAACGCTGTGTTGTGACCCTCACACCCAAATTAACTGGGATGCTGAATCAAGGCTTGAATAGATGGACAGCACCTCTCCAAGGCGTTTTCCACAGTATAATTTTGAACATTGAGGAGGGTTAGGATAGCTTTAGTCTGAGCAGAGCCCTGCTCTACAAACACTGCAGCTCAGTGGGGCACCTCATTTGTAAAGTTCTACACGAGGCAAATGAAGTCAGCCAAAGCTGACCCTTATTTTCATGGGTATAAATAAGCATGAGAGCTTGCTTTTGTTTGGTCTGAGACTATTGATTAAATTCAGAGAAAATGTCAAGGAATCCACTTCACAAAATTGTTATGCAGAATGCTCTGGGGGACTCCAGTTTCACAATGGCTCTGAAGCAATGGAGACAGCAATAGGGAAAAAAGATGCCATTTACCTACTAGTGTTACCAAGTTGTATCACAATTGTCTCAATTCTAATTCCCCTTTTCATACACATTTATTAAATCGAAGAAATCATGTGATGAATAGAGAGAGTTAATTTTTCCACTGTTTAAAAAGAAATCTTTACTGAGTTGCAGTGGAAAAAAGGGAGACATAGCTCCCATGCATTCACACTACGAACTCTGCTTGCTAATCAGTAAAAGTATTAGTCTGTATGTTGTCTGGCTAGTTCACATGGGAAAAGAGTTCTGTACCTGCGAAATACAGACTGATATCTGATTTCTTTATAGCTAACGGTGAGATAAGGCTAAGAAATGACAATGACTATGACAGCAAAAAGTCCAATCAACAAGAAATCAAATTTGGGACAAAAATGACACTCCGAAGTCCTGTCATGCCAAACAAAAGCTTTCCTTCCCCAGCTGAGAATGTTTGGCTCTCTAATATTCAGAAATAAAGAGAATGTATTAAAGATTATGAGATGTTTTAATTTCATACTAGGTTATATTTAATTCACATTTTCAAGCTTCTTTGCTTAACTACAAGACACCTAAACTTCTAATTTTTTAAATGAAAGTTGAAATTCTAGTGTAATCACTGAACTTATGGCAGGCCTTCAAGAAAAGACACTTACTGCATTAAAACCGCAAGAGCTGGCAAAAATGAGTCTGATTCTGACAGAAGCTTTAGCACTTTCTAACTTTAGCAGTGATAATTAATGATTAGCAAGCTTCTGTTTCACACAATTCTATACTTTCCATACTTATTTTAAAATTTTTGTGTACATATACAAGCAACACCTTACATCCAGAAAAACACAAGTGCAATATCCAGACCATAGGGAATTATGAGGCAAAAAATGAATCTGTGACCCTGAACAAGTGTTTTTGTTGCTTATTGTACTTTGACTTGCTTTTTTCTTTCCTGAGAAAACAGTTTTCGTAAATGCTATTTCTCTCAGCATATGGTAGTTGGATAATTTAGGGAGGAGGTTTACAGAGCTTTTTATCTTAATAAAAACTAGCAATTTAAAAAAAAAAAGCAGTCTTTGACTGAATCCCTAAATTAATTCATGCTAATCAATATTATTAAAACATTGTTTCTGCATGTGTCAGAAGAAAATAAAAAAACCTGCAATTTTTCTTCTGTGCCTAAGGTGGGTGAACCAGGAGTCAAATGAGCAGAAAAGGTTTTAAGAAATATCTGGTGTGCTTTCCAACATTTAAAAGCATTTCCTGGCACAGCTCTGAGAAGTAATTTAGAGACTGCTTGCTGCCCAGGGGAAGAGGACAGTTCTGGGGAACCTTATATAAGTTTAATAAAAGTAACTAATTTTTCAAGGCCTTGGAAAGGTTGGCAGTGTTTCAACTAAGCAGCCTGCAGTCACAAAAACAGCGCTCCGCAGCAACTGCCTTCCTGGAGTGGAAACTGTGTTAGGTATGTTTTGGTCTCCAACCTCACCTCATGCTGTCTATTCTGTCTTTATTTATTCAAGTTTGTGTACTTCATCATCATCACCATCACCTCTTTTGAGCATGTGTTAGTCCTCACTTGCCCTGCTTACCAACACCTTAAACATCCTGAGCCGCCTTCTACTGCGTTCATCCCAGGTAATGCATCTTCTTTCTTCTTCCTGCTCTGAAAACTTGCAGCATGTAGGTGAGTGCATGGCAGAGGCTCTCAGCGCTGTCAAAGGCAACAAAACAGGTTGGAACAGTCAGTCCCATGCGTGTCGAGTGTCCCTAATTCCTCACATACCAACTGCTCCCTTAGGTCACTGGGGACATAAAGAAATCACTCATATAAACAGTGCACGGATGTGGCCAGGGCATCTGTTCCTGGAGTGACTGTCTATTGGCAATATTTAAGCACAGCCAAACAGCATGAGTGCCATTAGATGGCTAAGAAGCACCTCTATTTTCTGATGAAAATAGAAGCTTTGAGCGAACTAGAAAAAGCTAGTACAGCTGGTACACTGCAGTACAGCTGTTTCTCCTACTAACTTTCCCTAGTCTCCACAAATAAACTGGCTCTAGTAACAGAAACCCCTAATAATGGATCCGTGGATCTAATGATCACTTCCCAATGTACAGTTCTGTAGCTATTTTATATGTGTTATCATCAAAACATGGAAAAGAATCGAACAGCATACACAGGTTCTTTTTACAAAATTTCTGAATTTCTAATTCACTGAAATTTTCATGGGTTCATTGGGTCATACAAGGTGTGACTAACACAATAATGATTATTTTTTCATAATGTATGATGTTTTCTGTTGACCTTATTTGTCCTTTATTTTTTCCAGACTGCTACAAAATGCCACAGCACATCAGCTTACCCAGACAGGACAGCGGGTATTTTTAATGCATAAGAAAATTATGTATTCCTTTCCACAAAAAANTTATATTTACTAATTGTTGGAAAGAAGAGAAGAAATGGGAAGAAGCAGAGCATAAAATGTTACAAATTAAATTTATGTCTGCCACACAGTGAGGCACAGCAATGCACTCGTTAGAATTCATACTGATGTTTACCCCAAGCACTAGGCTGTCTGAGTAATTACAAATTTTATGTTACATCCTAGCCTAACTTTTCTGCCGCATTTGACATCAGCCAAAAGTGTCATGATCAAGAACTTAATTTCCTCTTGACGCAAACACAGACTCCTATCCAACATATGGGAAAATTAAAAAAATCCTTTTCAAGAGCTCTCTATCAAGGGGAATGTCATCCATACTGGCAGGGTACCCAGGCAGGTGTGAAAGTCTGCTTAGTAGACCTCTGCAGTTCTCTGCTCAATCTGTGTTACCTTAGAGTGCAACACAGCCATTTGCACAGCAACGTCTCCCTCATAGGGGGTAAACAAGAGCACTTTGGGGTGAGTCCTTATAGCTTGGGAAAGCGTCTTTCCCACAAGCTTCTCTAAGACCTGCTATTTCAAAAAAGTCTGAGGTTCCTGTAGAAGTATATGAACTTTTCTACAAGCATCATCTTGCAAAATTTCACCATTGCGCAATCTCAGTTGTTCCTAAGTTCCAAGTGCCAAGTCAAGCCACCTTGTCTATGGAAGAGCACATCTCCTTTTCTTTTTTCACTAGCTTTTTAACACTAAAATTTCCATGGGTACGAATGGTACCTAGACGTCATGAGGAATGGTGAATCGAAAGGATAGGAATGTCGTTAAGAGGCAAAAGCTTTTGGTCTAAAAATATCAATTACTGGCCAAACAGCATATATTTTCCTTTACGTAGTGAGCAAATGAGTGTGAGCAAATACTGATCTGCAACCATAAGGATTCTTTGAGTTAGGAATGACAAGCAAGCACCATACAATATTCTTCTTTTTCCTCTCACAATTTTTTTTCCAGCTTTAAAATATAAATCTATTTGCAATAACATTCAGTGTTAAGTATCATAGGGATTCTGATAAGTTTCTTCTTTTTTTTTTTTTAATGTGCAGTGTTCTAGCCAAGGTATTTTCTGTCCTTATGCATGTGTGGATGTAAAAATTATGCCCCATTGCAAGGTACCCCTAAAGTAAATCTTGAAGACTAACATCTTTTCTGAACCTAGTTTTAACAAATTAAATGAGCGTTGGAAAATCATCGGGGAACATAAACAAGGGAACTACACTCAGCTGCTACAGCAGCCTAATTACTGGAATATGAGCAGGTACCCTCCCAGCCTCCCCCCAGTCTACAGGACAGCCATTCCTTGTTACTACAAGAAGGCTTTCTGCATTCACAGGATAATGAAAAACAGGGGAAACGATAGGTTCCTATCCCTTCACATACTCCTATGTGATCACAGCACCAAAGCTTACTTACTGTACTGAGGGAGAATCTGTCTCTTAATTAATATCATTTTTTTAAAAATACTTTTTTTTATAATTTAAAAATATATTAAAAAAACTTACACAAAACTATACCCCGATACTTAATTTCTGTACAGCCAATTGGCAAAAAGCAATTCTTTCCTTCATCAGTTTGACAAAAGAAGCAGCAGAGCAAAGCAGCTGCTGTTTCAAGAGAAGTGCTGCTGAAGCTTTTAGATTATTTCCATTGACTTTAGATAGATGTTTATTTGTGTGCCTGCATGACCAGGCAGGTAAGGTTATCTTCTATCTCTGCCCAATAAATTAGAGTGAATTGATGGTAAGAGGAGAAGGAAAAAAGCCCTATGCAGAAATTTCCATTTTGTTTTCAATTTCTAATAGGAACTTTTGCAAATGTGAGTTCTACCTAATGTGCTTATTAATGTTTAAAAGGTATTTTTAAGCAAAAATATTACAATGGTATACCAAAATGGGAAGCAGCATTATTTCTAAGGTTATCATTTTCCTCTGTGAGATGCATTATTCAGTTCATCATGCCATTTATTTAACAAAATATTTCTAACAACATCAGTTACTTTTAGTCTGTTAAAATTATGAGTCCCTTCATCTGAACCAATGTTTCTTTTTATACACAGATGGACTTATTCTTTAAAGGCTAAATATAATTTATCTTCTTTAGGAATTATAAATATATCAAAGAAAAGGGAGCACTCTTCACTAAAAATCTATTTCTTTATCGGTTTTTTCTTCAACAAAACTCCCCAATGAAGACAGGGACCCGGAGAACAGTCATTTACATTCCTGGGTCAAGTCTTCCTGTAATACAATCTGTGACAAGCTGAGACTGATTCCCAAAACACCTACTTATGCCACTCACAAATACCCTAAAACAAACATACCTGTATGAACATCCCAAAAGTCATAAGTAAAAGTGCCACAGGAAGAGCACAATGGGCATTACAAATTTCATAGATGACTACAATAGCAGGCAATTTATTAAATACTGTGGCAAGAGATTTCTTAAAAGGTCTTCTCTCACAAACACACCTATCTCATATGAAGATAAATCCTTTATGAATTTAAATCAGTAATGGTTTTGATTCTTACCATCCAACCAGGATTTACCAGCCAAGCACTTCAAAAGTTTTTTTGTTGTTAGTCACACCCCTGCACCCCAGCCAGTGTACTGCACACAGATGCAACAGCCTCTGGTGCATCAGAGGAAGAAGAGGGGTACAAAGGAGAAGAAAAGCTGTTTAAGTGTCAAACAAAGAAAAAAAAGTCTTCATGTCCCTACTGGTGTCCTGAAGCATGGGATTAATGCAATACAAACAAGGCACAACCAAACAGCTATTCAATCTCTCTTCAATGTTTCTGGAGAAAGCACTGCAATGGATACCCAAGGACACTCTACAAGCTGAATTTTCTGTATGTTGGAATGCTGCAATTTGTCACACAAACATTTCCTGAGGTTTACCAAGCTTCATCAGGGAGCAGGTTTTGCTCATCACAGTGCCATTTGGTTGTCAGATTATTGTTCTTCAGTCTTGAGATAGCTGGGAACTTCCTACTACAGAGCAACCTGAGATACATTCCTCTTCTGTGAGGACGATTTCCTGGTCAGCACTAAATTAGAAGTTAGCAATTTATAATGAAATCAATGGAAAATCCAATGTATCCACTAAAATACTATCAATATATGTATTGATAAAAACTAGCATAAGTTTATAAGTTTTATAAGTTTTTTATAAGTTTATAAGTTTTGTTTTTAACAAACCCATAGGTTTGGTTTTTTCTGTATTCTTGGCAGAAACATGTCTTTTTCTTTCATGTGACTCGTGGGTGCTATGTTACTACAACTGGCCAACAAACCCTAGTACCAGGAGCAAAGAATTTTCTTCTATTTCTAGCAATGACAAAATCCCTACAAAAAGGTTTAAAGACATTTCCTCTATTGTTTAATGTAGTCTCAACAGAAAGAAGAAAGAGGTCATAGATGGCAAAAGATAAAATAAGAATATTTCTGATAGCTGACAGGCCTGGCCACATGTGCATAAGCATGTAAGTAAGCAGAGCAGTGGGTAAACAGCAACTGCATATTCAAGCTCCAGAACAAAGTCCTCCAATTTTCTACGTTTCTGTAATGTGGGATCCCCATCTTCAAAAGCAGTGAGGGTTTCTGGACAAATGAAAACTCATTTCTCTGCATGCCTTTTACACTTAGAAGGACCAAAAGCCCTTCATAAACTACCAATTTGCTGAAAAACAGCTTAAACAAGAAAATCCACAGCCTAATTTATATTCTGCTGGACACTGTGCACATAACCCATGTTTGGAGAACCATATAGACCAAGGACATGTTACACACATGCAGAATTGTACAGGTTAAAGACTGCTGGCTCAGAGAGTCAGCAATTTGTTCACAGGTTTCTGCTGTGAGCAGAAACTCAGACGAGAGGCCCATATAGTGACCGGTGACTAGTGACTGGGGGCTGGTAGCAGGGTCCTGGAGATGGCAAGGCGGTGAAGCAGGTCCTGGGTCCGACCAGGAGCAGCAGGAGATGGGGCTGGAGATTGGCACACCTGCAGCGCAGCTCAGGTAAGTCCTCGGGGCCAGGGACTCAGTCAAAATATGACTCTGGGGGCCATGGGCAGGAGTGGGGGTCCCATGTGAGGCTGGACAGGGCTGTTAAAGCCTATTCATGCCCTTGGGAGCCTGTCAGAGCTAGATAGGAAGAGGAAAGTCAATAGTCCTGCAGTAAATGTGTACAAACATTATTATAGTTGGATAATATAAACTACAACATAAAGATATGACTGTAGTGGTAAGACTTTATTTTTATTACAATGCTTTTCTGATTCCAGTTACCCCAAAATTTTCTGAGAACTGAGTTCTGCAAAATATATATGAAGCATTTGGGCCTGAGGACTCAGAGACAGGCTAAACATTAAAGGAAAGCAAACATACACGGATGAAGAAGATGAGAAGTGGGTCCACTTTGTAACAGCTAGAAGGACTTACTTTCATTTAGGACATATTCACAATTTATTAATGTGCTTCACTCAAAATGCTGTTGGATAATTTGAAGAAAGAACCAATTCAGTTAGTTCACAGAGAGATAACCTTTGAGAAATAAACTAGATCTAACCACTTGACAACTTTGATAGAGAATTCTTCTGAGAGTCAGAAGTCTTCTCATCTTCTTAGGCACTATTTTCAGATGCAAAACTATTTCTTTAGTCCCAGATGATTCCTATCAAACATGGACTACAAGTTATGCTTACTACTGGAGCTCCTAGCAGGGTAACTTCATCTGAAATAATTTCTAATAGATGAATAGCAGAAATCAAAATCGGAAGTAGAATCACTTAAAGTAAACAAAACTAAAAAGGTAATTCACGCAAGTACAAATGCCTGTGGCAATCACAGGTTTAATACCAAGTATCTCACAAAAGGCTGAACCATGAGCCTTCCTTATGGAACTCTAAAGACCAGTCCAACATTCTGCATAATTATCCAAAACCATCTGTGTCTGGGAGGAAAGGTTGGTCTCACACCCTGGGGAAGCTGGTTCCTCCCTGCCCCATGCAAGCACTTAGAGTGTCTTCAGCTTCAGTGCCTCAGCCTGCACAAATAGGTAGGAAGCAGAGAACAAAATCAGCACCATCTGACCTCCACTTTACTTCTTCTCTAAACATTAAGGACTGAAGAGTGCAGTCCCATTCCAGGCTCAATTTCACAGTGCCTGCTACTGGTTTAGATTCAGGTGGTAGAAACCACACAAGTCACAACCTGCCATCCACTTTCTGTACGGCAGGTCCATGTAGATTTATTTCATTTTGAAAATTCTTGGCAAGGGAAGGGGGGGGGGGGGGNTCTCCTGATAGAACATATTCAAAACACATTATGATACAAAAATGATTTAACTACTTAATCAGGTTCTACTCAGTCAGAGAAGTCGTATCACAGCTCTCCATTGTCCCTTGATATAGCTCATTAAGTTCTAGAAATACTGTCTGAAAAACTTAAGTCATCCAAGTCTCTGTCCACTTGCAATAAAACTCATGACCTTCTCAAAAAGAGATTTTATTTGAAACTGTGTCTTTGTGTAAGAAACAGTGCTGTTTAACCTTACAAAGATTTTCCTTATTCCCCTCTAAGCCCATTTAGCCAGGCTGTTGGGATTTTCTAAATGCCTTTTAAAGAAATATTTCATGAAAAAAGAAATCATTCATTTAATCTTTTCATGTATGTATATATGTATAAGTATTTAAAGATTCATTTTAAGAAACGTTAAAAGCACACAAGTCCATAAAGTAGTTACATTCACTGACATATGTTCAAGAATGTGGGAACAGAGTTCTGAAAATTAAAATATCTGAAGTTCCCGGCAGGCACAAAATCACAGAGTGAAGCAACCTCTCTGGGCAGTCTGGTCCACTACATGACCAACTTCCCGGTTACATAAATAAATAAATTCTTTAATATCTAATTAAAATTTCCCATGTTCCAACCTGTGTCCATTGCTCCTTAAGCCTGTCCTTGGGTGCTTTCAAGGAGCATTTGGCTCTGTCTTCCATTTCCTCTGGTTAGGTGTTTGCAGACAACAACAACGTCCTACCTGAGCCTTCTCTTCTCCAGGATGAACAACACCTACTCTCTTAGCCTGTCCTTGTCCATCATGTCCTTCAGCCCTCAACAGCACCTGCTACCTGGGGAAGGCTTCCTCCATCCAGTCCCTTCTACCAAGACAACAAGCCCACCAGTATGGTTCCTAACCACCGTGCCCTGATATTGTGAGCACTGTTGCCACCACATGCTCCTGCCGCCCATGCTGTCCTGGCATCCAGTAGTTACTGACCCTACAGAAGGGTAGCTTCTTTAACACTCTAAGCAAAAAGGTGAATTTTTTTTTCTACTCCATGTTAGAAATTTTAAGTAAGAAAAAATTATAATATACATTATAATTACTTTGTGTTTCATCATATACAAAAAGAAAGAATAAAATATTTTTTTATTTCATTGACTTTTAGGATCATAAGTTTTAAGTCAGACAGTAATATGCTTATTCAAAAGAAGAAAAACATTTTTCCAGTTCTATTTTGCTTAATAAAATTGTTTACAGATATACAAATAGATCAATAAGTAACTTAAAGTATTTTTTTTAAAGACACATAAATCTGAAATGGGCAAATTTGAAAGAATAAGTTGAAAGAAGAAAATTGCTGTTGTTACTCTGTACTGGAAATGAATGTAGATACATAGTGAAGATTTCAAGAACTTGAATATACTTTGGATGTACATTTTCAAGGCGAAGACATTCTTTTATTGCTGCTTCTTAGAGTCCCTTCGCACTTATGCTTAGGTTTTTATGAAGCCTTGGAGCTAGGTTCACTTACAGTACTTCAATCTGAAGAATACAGTGAAATTGAGAGCAAACAGAAACACTGAATGAACATCAGGCACATGAGCTTCTCTATGCACGCCCTGTGCCAGCTGGTTCCTTTGTGTGGACTGGAGGAACAGGTCAGTATGGGCTAAATCAGTCAGCCTCGACAGAGCCAGTAGATATTGCCCCCCCGCACCCAGTGCCAAGTCCCTGTGTTATTCTAAAATAATTAAAGTAATGTACACCCACATTATCCTTTTTCCTTATTATTGCATTATTATACTGCACTACTTCATAAACCAATTTCTGTATGTCAGATTCAAGGAAACAGAAAGCCAGGATGCAAGCATGTTATTCAATGTAGGATCAACGGTTACACCGTCAAAACTCATACTCTCAGTGTATTAAAAACAGCTTGACAGGAAATCTCAGGAAGAGAGAAACTAGGAAATCCTTCAAAGAATGCAACCAAAATATCTTCTTATATTAGTTTTTAGTCTCTTTTTTATTACTTGTGAGCTGACATTTTATGAAATACACTTTACTGGGTCATCAGTCTGACCATGGAACAGAACTGTTCAACTGTTTGCCATGGTAAAAACTTTTTAAACTTCAAAAGGTATCTGTCCAGTTCTACAAAGTCCTTTCCAGATAGAAAGGCTTTAATTTGTGGGTAACATATGTCTGCTGCCTTTGATGAATTATTGCCCATGTTTTTCTGGGCAATGTTATATATTATTATTGTTTGTTTCTGCTAACACTCTCTGTGGCACAGTGGCTATATAAATATGAAAATGTGTGCAACCTGGTTTAAACAGCAAAAAAGCAAATAGGAAATAATACTGAGACTAGAGGATTTTAAAATTGAAGCAATCTTTTGGTAATCAGCTGCATTTTGATTACACCAGATTACAATGCAACTGAGTTTTTGTTTATTTCTAAGAAATCCTGTATCAATCTACCACAATGTTGTTAACACTGAGTACCAAGTTCCAAGGTACCAGCCTTGGAAGTGAATTTAAAGGTAGCTCATGTAGAGATTTTACAGACCCTTTTCTACCACCAGACACAGAATGGTCTAAAGTACAGGAGAGACAGAGTTCATAGGAAAAGAAGCATCTTCAGATCTCTTCAGATACTTCAACCCATTACTGACAAAAACATACAGGCTTTGAGCATATAATGCTTTTTGCTGATAGAAAATATTATTGTGTATTCTAAGCCTTGCCTTTGTTTCAGGTGACCTATGTGCAGGGAAAAAGTATAAGGAAAGCTATTAGAGAAACAGATACATCTTAGGATCACCTGCTCTGAGTGGTGGTCATCTCCCACGAGATGATCTCCCTGAAAAATATATGCTTAAGCTTGCCTGTGTTGGTATCCCTTGTAGCTTGAAAGAGTACTGATTCAGCAAAAAAAAGAGTTATATAAACCATTATGAAGTCTCAGTTGTATATTGGCTCCCGTACAGTGTATTCCTGCACAGATCAACCCACCTGTACTGTGTGATTGTTCTCCCTTGTGCTGGATAAGGGATTCTGTGGAGGGATGAGTTAAATGTGTAATGTCCAGGTGTTCTTAATACACATTTCATAAAGACTTAACACAGAACAAGCTCCCTAACGAATATGTTTTTCTTAGTGAAAAACTGAGGTAAATCACTATTCCAACATTGAGTTTGGCATGCAAAAATAGGTAGAATTTTAAAAATGGTAATCGCAGAATGGTCAGGGTTTGAAGGGACCTCGGAGATCATCTAGTCCAACCCCCCTGCCACAGCAGGGTCACCTACAGCAGGTTGCACAGGACGGCGTCCAGGCGGGTTTTGAATATCTCCAGCGTGGGAGACTCCACAACCTCTCTGGGCAGCCTGTGCCAGTGCTCTGCCACCCTCAAAGTAAAGAAGTTCCTCCTCATGTTAAGATGGAACCTCCTATGTTCAAGTTTGTGCCCATTACCTCTTGTCCTATCACTGGGCACCACTGAAAAAAGACTATTCCTATCCCCCTGGCACCCTCCCTTGAAGTATTAGTAAGCATTAATAAGATCCCCCCTCAATCTTCTTTTCTCTAGACTAAAAAGGCACAAGTCCCTAGGTCTTTCCTCATAAGAGAGGTGTTCTAATCCCCTAATCATCTTTGTAGCCCTTTGCTGGACCCTCTCCAGCAGACCCTTGTCCTTCTTGAACTGAGGAGCCCAGAACTGGACACAATACTCCAGATGTGGCCTCACCAGGGCAGAGTAGAGGGGAAGGGTGACCTCCCTCGACCTGCTGGCCACACTCTTCTTGATGCACCCCAGGATGTCACTCGCCTTCTTGGCCACCAGGGCACAGTGCTGTCTCATGGTCGTCCTGTTGTCCACCACAACTCCCAGGTCCCTTTCCTCAGAGCTGCTCTCCAGGAGGTCAGTCCCCAACCTGTACTGATGCATGGGGTTATTCCTCCCCATAATATACCTCAAAGCTTATAGCAAAATTTTACTGTTGAGAACATTAACAGACTTTAGTCCTGTTCTGTTATAGAGCAAGACCTCTTTTTTCATTTGTCTTTC
This sequence comes from Anarhynchus alexandrinus, assembly GCA_008711295.1. NCBI lineage: Eukaryota > Metazoa > Chordata > Aves > Charadriiformes > Charadriidae > Anarhynchus > Anarhynchus alexandrinus. Next base: position 1,351,963 of record VUYV01000108.1, read on the forward strand.
TTATTACTCTTTTTTTATGCTTAACCCTCTAAAATGTTGCAAGGTTTACCAGCACCTTCCCCTTGAACTTTGGGCATCCTACTGAAAAGCAGCCATTTTTACATAAGAGCAGTAGATACAATCTGTGTATTTGAAATGAGAAAACTAAATTAAAGATACTGTGATGTACAAACATCCTGTTAGACTCTAATAAGAGTCTTTCCTGTGACTCAGAGTGAATTTTTGTGCCAGGAAATCTGAGGTAATAGCAGAAAACCTAAATTCCTTACTCCGTTTTCTGGCTTGAAAACCAGGTTCCCTGTATATATGTCCTTCCTTTTCCTTCTAATCCCAGACATTTTCTTCCTGATTTCCTGTCATGGTTTAGGCCGAATTGGCTACTGGGGACGTGGGACATCCCAGATGGGACCAACATATGCTCCCCCCACCCCTCTTCTAAAGGGAGAGGCAGGTAAGGAAAAAAGAAATTATGAGTTTAGAAGAAACTAAACTACTTTAATGAAATAGTAATAATAAAATAAAAAGAAATTATGAAANAATATATACAAAACTGTATCAAGCTCCCAGGATGACAATCACGTCACCAGCTGGCACTGGGGCAGTCCCATGCTGGACTCAGTGATGGACGGGAACTGGATTCAGGATCTGGATTCAGGATCAGGATCACAGGCAGACGAACAGAGTCCTCCTCAGACATTAGCCATTGAAGGAAGAGAACACTGACCCTTTGATCCCTCAGCTTTTATATACTGAGCATGAGGCAGATGGGATGGAATACCCTGCTGGTCAGTTTTGGGTCACCTGTCCCGTCTGCTCCTCCCCGCAGGTGGGACCCCACTTTTCCGCTTCTGACCCTCCAACGGGGGCAAAATACAAACAGGGCAAATAACAAAGTTGGTTGGCCTTGGCTGTTATAGCAGTAAGTATAAGCAAGAGCCTCTCTGCATACCATGCCTGGGCATCAGCTATGAACATAGGTCTTATCACTCTGAGCGTGAACATTGTCTGCACAATATGCTACCAATTTCAGTAGTTAGAAGAGGCCTAGGTAAGAAGCAAAGTTACTGCACAAAATTGGTCCCGATTCACCTCAAACCTGGACATTTCCATAGAAAGAAAAGAGGTATATGGGCCGCACAGGAGACATAACATATTCGATAAGTCCATGTGATGCTGGCAGGCAGAAGACTAGGCAGTTGGCAAGGCCCTGCCCTGAGGTGAGGCTAGATGAACAGGATGTGGAAAACTACTGGAAGTGACACAAGAAATTGCTGGATGTGCCAGAGACCAGCATAATAAGCTGACGAAAGTTACAGATAGTGCCAAGAGAGACATCTGGGTTTGGCAGATTATTAAGAGGGAGTGTCATGGTTTAACCTCAGCCAGCAATTAGGACCATGCAGCTGCTTGCTCACTCCCCCGAGTTCGGATGGGGGACAAAATCGGAAGAGTAAAAGTGGAAAAAAAACTTGTTGGTTGAGATAAAGACAGTTTAATAGGTAGAGCAAAAGCTGCACACGCAAGCAAAGCGAAATAAGGAATTCATTCACTGCTTCCCATCAGCAGGCAGGTGTTCAGCCATCTCCAGGAAAGCAGGGCTCCATCACGCATAACGGTTACTTGGGAAGACAAAGGCCATAGGTCCGAATGTCCCCTCCTCCTTCCCCCGGCTTTATATGCTGAGCATGAAGTCATATATCATGGAATATTTCTTTGGTCACTTGGGGTCAGCTGTCCCGGCTGTGTCCCCTCTCAACTTTTTGTGCACTCATGGCCTACTCACTGGTGGGGCAATGGGAGGAGCAGAAAAGGCATTGACTGCCTAGCAACAACCAAAACCATTAGTGCGCTACCAACACTATACCCATCCGAAATCCAAAATATAGCACTACACCAGCTGCTAGCAAGAAAGTCAATCCTATCCCAGCTGAAACCATGACAGGGAGTTATGTGAGAAATAGTTGAACTTCCCAGATAGAGGAGGGGAATATTAGTACTAGCAGATTCTTGCAAGGCCAGCAATGCCGAGATGACCATATCAATAATACCTTATAAGACCCAAATTATTTTGGTTTCAGTATCTGAAATGTCGAGTTTGCATACAAATGTATTATAACTGGGACCAATGTGGAAAAACTAACTAACTACAGGTGGCCAGATTGTTTATTGCTATCTACCGTGCTGCTTCAAAACCTTGATGAACCAGTTTATACTGGAAGTTATTGGATCATAAGACCGAGGAAGCAGGTCTCCTCATCAGGAAATGTTGCTTTTAGCTTAGGTTGAACAGAGATTACCCCTGCTCAAAAAGCCATTGGAAAGAAGAATCAGCCACAGCAGAGCCCTTCTCCTCCAACCATCCATTCCATCTTCCACCAGTGGTCCACGCTTCCTTCTCTCCTCTGTACACCATAGTAGGAGCTGAATACTGGAGATGGCAACGCTATCTCCATAACCTTTGTCTTATAAATTCACAACATGTCCAAGGGCTTTTAGATAGCACAAAATTATTTTAGGTGATTGAGGAATTTAACCTTCAGGACCACTGTGTTTTAATGATGTCATCTGTATGGCTTTCCACAACACGATGAGACAATGTTAAATTAGGCATTTCTGCCTACATTATGTACTGACTTATGAAAGCACCATAACAGTAAATGAGATCAGTCGTCTTCTCTAAGTATTTACAGACAGCTCTGCAGTTTCAATTTTTCTCTTTTAACATTTTCCATAATTGATATGCAGTGCTTTCCTATGGATAGTAAAGATTTGCTGGGCTTTATGAAGAATGTCAGTCTTTTGAGTTTCCTCAAACCCTTTAAACTTGGGATCAGTATGAAAGGATAGAGCTTGTTAGAGGGCACTTTCAGCAGCAGAAAACTATCAGTCAAAACAGTGGTTTGATAATGCAGCTGAGACAGTAAGTTATCTCAGAATGAACAGTGCCTCACCCAATTAACCTGATATCAGAGTGAAAGTCCATCTGAACACACAAAAAAAAAAAAAAAAAAAAAAAGAAAAAGAAAAAAAAAGGAAAAAGAAGACGAGAGAAGCTGTTACTCCAGAGGTTTCTTTTGCTACGGCCTTTCCAAGCACAAGCCAGTGCAGATGATCAGTACAGCAACCTGTTGCAGAGCTCACTTGCAGTTTGATAAGGTCAAAGTAAAGCCGTTTTCCTTCCTTTCAAAATATAAAGGTCTGATAAGAGAAACTTATTAGCCAGAATGACACAGTCTAACTACGAAGACTGTAGCATCTTTGGCCAGAAACTTTTTTAAATCCTGGTTTGCTATTTTGTTACAGTCCTAAAAATACCAGCAGCTTTTGCTGAAGTTTTGCAGAAGTTTGTCAAAGCAATTCTTCATATGAACGTAGTGCCTCAATGAATAAAGCCCTGTTATGTCTGCGAACCTAGTACTGCGTGGTGTCCCCTTCCTGTGCACCTACAAAAGCAAAAATCAAGCAATAGTTCCTATTAAATGAAATAATATTTGGCTGTTAATATTGGCAACCTGAAGGCATAAAACTGAGCAGCATGACATAGTAGAAAATAAATGGCAGGTCCTGTTGGTCACAGTAAGGCAATTGCAAGCCTAACTCTCTTCAGTTGAATCAAAGTAGCACACACCATCCAGTATATCTACAGACCCAGGATCAAATTAAACCTCAAGCAACATATCCCTTCTAGAAAACATTTTAGACTGAAATTTATCTTGTGCAATGTCAGACTGCAACAAGTTTTATACTTTCTGAATTACCAGCAACAAACTGCCAATAATACCCTCAGTATTCAAACTGCAATTCAGCTGAATTTGTCTGGGGACTCAAGCACTGCTCTTGCTACTACAGCGTGTCCCATGATTGCAGTAGGGTTCCTGTGAATCAGTTGCAGGTTTTGGAGAATAAGTGTCCTTTTATGATGTGCAAGCCACTAATTCTACAAGGATTTCTCATGTGGCAGCATAAAGGAGAGAGAGAGAGACTAAAAGCACCCTATTCCTGTTCCCATACTTTTGAATGGGAATGAATGTGAGATTTTTACCATCAAATCGTAGACATATAAGTGACCAGAAGGGAACCCAAGACATGAATCAGCTACATCAAATGAGGCCAGATCAAGGGAAGACTGAGACATCTGTTTGCTCACAATTCTTAAAGCTAGCCAGAGACAAGACGCTCTCTAGATAGACAGACTGTTTAAGCGTTTACCAACCTAATAGCAATGGCTTCCTAGTACTCAGTTTAAATACCCCTTGATCCAAATGGAATTAATTCCATCTTGTCCTTGCTCAGCAGAGACAGAGAACAATTGCTCACTATCTTTTTATAACAGCCTTTAAACACAAGAAGATCATTTCATGACTCAGCCTCCTCTTCCCTAGACGGAACAAATACTCTTATTTCAAGCTTTCCTCATAGATCATATCTTTTAAATCCCTGTACTGTCTTTGGGCTCTCTCCTGGACTCTGACGCATTTTGCTCCTATCTTATTTTAAGACTATTAACGGAGCAGTGGAAAAAATATTCTTTTTGATGCCTTACCAACCCTCACCAAGTTACTCATGTTCTCTCATACAATATTCCTAGTAATACATATCAAAATTACCAGGGATTACATATTTTTCAATAACATCTTAAAGTTAACTGTAACAAGTCCAGGGTGATGCCCATTCTCAGATCCTCATTCCATTTTTAGGAAGTTTTTCAACACGATCTGACCAACACCTTAGAAAGGATACTTTCCCCACTCACTTGGCAACTTGGATTACCAGCCTCTCAGCTAAGGAGGGGGGAGAGTGCTCTGCAGATTCCTAAGGACTCCTGAAACTACAAAGGGATGGTAATCTTCTCAGAGTACTTAGTAAACCCTAATTATGCTTTCTACCCGCTGTGGCATGAGAACCTGAACTGAGTAGGACCAATGTACTCCTGTACATGAAGCAATGCCCAAGAATATTGCTGGATGCTTGGACACAATTGCAGTACTCTTATACAGACGTGCCAACTCCCTGGCATGGTCCCAGGGAGAATTTGGTCCCATAATACCAGCCACTCTCCCATGCAGTTCTAGGGCATGGTTTGGGACAGGCCAGGCACTCATTCTTAGTTTACTTGGAGCTACACTGCTCTAGCATAAGGAAGCTTGGATGCACAAGTGTAGACCTCAGTGCCTAGGAAAGGCCTAGGGTACATTGCATGCACTGCAGAAGACACAGCCAATATTCACCACTATTTATCCAGAAGTCATTTTTAGTGCTGAGAAAAGATTTGCAGGCAAAATATAAACAAGTTCATTCAAGTGAAAAGCACAGTTAGGATGTGATGACAGACACAAAGAACACAACAGCTAAGCACAACAGCTCACCTTATTACCCCTTTGATACATTGCCTTAACTGTGGAATTATCTCCATGTTTCTTTCAGCTAGATGAAGTAATTGTGCAGACTGAATAATTGTCACAGCTTGAGAGAGATGGGCTTTATTCAATAAGTGGGGAAGAAGGTTTGAGACAAAGGTATCACTCCGAGTCCATGACACTGACTCGTACATATTTTGTGAGAGACCCTTTGCTCCCATATATTGCCTTAGCCAGTCATTCCCCATTTGTGCATTTGATTTATCCTGGATGAAGTGTAGCCCTTTCTATTCATCTTTTGTCAAGGGGTAATGGAAATCTGAACCAGCCCTTCAATGAGGTGGTAATCCTCCCAGTTTGATGTCAGACATAACACATAATGTGCCATCTTTTCCACTATCCAAGTCATTAGCAAAAAAGCAGAACTGAATTGGCCAAGGACAAATCCAGCTGTGCACCCACCTGATGACAATTTCTCCTCAGCTGCATTTCCTTTGGGCTTGAGGGAGTGGGGGCTGGAGGGAGTCATGGAAATGGGTTGTTTGACAGGACAATAGTGATAGGTCTCACAAAGCCAAAGGACTACAGAAACCGTTGCACAAATGTGATTTAATTTAAAATAAGATTACAGCAGGTTACACTATTATAGTAAGAAAAATATGAGAGAAGGAGACAGTAGAGGATTGTGTTTTCTAGTGTTCTGAGATATTTTTGAAAAACTCCGTCTTCTTATATACATGTACAGTCATATGTCGTTACACAACTAACATAAAAATCCACTACCTCTTTTCTGTTCAAGATTTTGTCTGAGACATAATTTTCTATTGATTTTGTTTGAATACTGACTTAAACAGAAAACCAAATTCCAGCTTCTTAGCTGCTACTTTGACTTCAATGAGAAGGTTGTATTTTATATTATCTCTTCACCCCTTCTCTCACATTAATGGGTAATGTCAAGGAAAAAAAGATATGCTTCTACTAATGAATATTTAGTACAGAATAAATCCTGCTGTCTGTGTATAGAACAAGCTTCAACTAATACCAGTGGACGTTCATCCTACACAAAGATTGATATTTTTTTGCATAGGAACTGCCTTAGATTTCAAATGCACAAATTTTACCCAGAAAAGTCAGAGAAGATGGACCTACTGTACTTTAGCACAGTTGTAAAGGTAGTTAAGGACATAATAATATAGATTGACAGCAGATCATTTACATTTACAGACTAATTTTTTTTAAGGCTGAACACTTATGGGAATTGTAAAAAAAAAAACAAACTCTAATGAACTCTGAAGGTTTTGTGCTGAAATTTTAAAAATCTTATTAAGTAGCTAGCTTTAAATATTTGGGGTTTGTACTCTGTCATTTGTAACTACATGAAAGAATTGTATCTGTAACTAGTTTGCTGGAATGGGTTACAGGTTACATATATACTAAGAAAAAGAATAAAATCTCAATAAGAAATAATAATAATAGTAACAGTTGTAGTAGCAGTGGCAACAATGATAACAATTATGCAGATGAATGCTTTCCCATTCAAGCATTAAAATCACCAAGGGCTAAATGCTGAAAAATTAATGGAAAAAAAAAACGGGGCTTAAGTCTCTTGTGATATATATTTATTAAATAAAAGTGGACCCAGAGCAGCAGAGAACGTAGCTAAATTTTATTCACAAATATACATTTTCCAACCCTAACAATTCTTATGCATGGGCTGATTATTATTCTCAGATCTAATCTTACTTAACAATATACCCAATCTTTTGAGCCATAAGCAGAATTGGCATAGGAATTTTTCAATGAAGATACTGTTACTGATAAAAAAGTACAGCAAAGCTTTCTGCTCAGAATTCCTTTTTCCTCATACAGGCACTGTGATTCTCTGTTTGCAAATAACCATTACAGAAGAGCACTAAAAATTCTGTTGTGCCAGGACCAAGTGTACTTAGAATCGGGGCTTGGATTTTTCCATTTATCAAGATCAATATTTTAATAAGAAAACAAAAACAGGAAACATTTTCTCCAGTGCAAAGCCCACTCAAAAATCCCAAATATATATTGTAATGTTACCAGTGCAGACTATTCCTGTGCTTCAGATTGTTGACCCAAAACTCGTGGGATCGTTTACCCTGTGTACAAGCCAATAACACACAGACTCGAGGCGTTAGCTATTTATTAGCGGTTCTGCCCAGAACTGGGTTCTAGGGGGTATTTCCGCAAAGCTATCACACACAGCATTGAAACAGTCATCCATTTATATATTGTAAATCACCATAATTAAGATATTCATTGTTTATCAACTTTTTACTGGTACTCATAATTCCTTATTTTGAAGCTGATTGGTATGAAATGTCCTTGTCTTCATTTAAAGGTACAGTGTCTCTTAATTTTACTGCACAAGCTCACTGGGTGAGGGTCTTCAAGCGGAGGTGGGTATCCTAACTTCTAGAGGTTTTCATATTATGATTAGTCAAGTTCACCTAAAGGGCACACCTTTATCTGATTCATATGGTATGGCCAAGTTTCTTGGGCAATCAGCCCACTAACGTTTTTGGTTCCTGGTTTTAGGTCCATTTGTTCCTTCTATCCCATTGTCTCATCAAGAACTGTTTACTCAAATGATTTACAGAGTTACTATCATAGAGGTTTTGACATCAAGATTATCCATAACTCTAGCAATCTTCTGAAGTGAAGAACTAAGAGGCCATTATTCATATTATTTCACATGTCTTGCAGAAAAGATTCAAGTAAGCTTTCCATTTACAAACAGTAAATGCATTTGGCTGGTGACACATTCATGCTTTAAATCCTTTTGGAAAAAAAGGATGCATTTAGTCCTTAGAATAAAATTACTTCTCGATTTAAGCTTAAAGATTGATGCTTTCCTTTCCTCAGTTTAGCTGCCATATGGCTCCTTGCCAGATCACTTGTTATTTGGGCATCTGAGTCCTGTGCCATTTTGTGCTTTTTAAAAATACAGGGCAGTGTTTAATAATCAGTAGCAACTATCCACTACGCCTTTTTTTTTGTTGTTTTGTTAACTTGTCAACTCAATGTCCTAAGGTTTTCTGCAACTACTTCTTAACATTAAGCCTTTATTTGAAGTGTTTGATTTATAGATTACGAAAAACACAGTGCTAAGACAGTGCTTTTCAAAATTTAAACTTAGAGAACCAGCTGGTGTAAAGCAATACCTCTAAAATGTAAGATGAAAGTGTCAGTATGTCACATGTAATGTTTTTTCTCTAATTAGAAACATGCTAAGAGTATCCTTAAGGAAAGTTCATTGCTCAAGCAATTATTTTCTTTTGGTCATCCCAGCCATGTCTCCTCAATTAATTATAAACATGCTGAGGAAAACTAGGACTGCTTAAGCAATTTGCATACTGCTTTGGACAGGAAAGTAAAGAAAACAGCAACAGCGTAGTGACTGTCTGACCTAATCAAGGAGAAGTAACTTAGTTCAAGGAGCTGCTCTCTAAGTACATTTTAACAAGGCAAGAAGTGGTGTTTTTAATTTGCAAGTACAGCAACTATTGTAATGTATGACTCTACATTCAATAAACTCTTGTTTTTAATAGCATTTAAAACATCTCCCATTTCTAGGGAATGCATTGGTTTAAAACCTACATTGTTCTGAAAATTGCATTCCTCCCTCTACAATAACAGACCTTCAATTTTTTCATAGGTACAAAGGCCAGAATTTTCAAAGCAACTGCTTCCCATTATCCCTTAAATTCTAAGGCTAGATGGCCTACTAAGCTGTTTTGGAAAGCCTAGTCAAAAAAGATGTCGAAGTAGTTTACAGATTGCTCCCTTCTTCTCTACTAAGCCCTCCTACTTTCCTAATTGACTTCACTCAATTACCTTTTGTGCTCTGCAAAATGTTGCAATCCATCACATTTATAGTGTGATCCTCTTAAGCAGATGACTCAGCCCTGATGTTCTTCAGCCTTCATATATCGCAAATACAAACCGCAATGTGCAGAAAGTATTATTTGCATAATAGTGCTGGAAAATGACTCAGAGGCGACTGAGGGAATTTGCGTGCTTTACTTTTAACAATGTTTACCACCAGTTTAATAGCAGAGGTCAAATAATAAGAAAAGTTGGGATTGCCTGTACTACTTCAATTTGCACTGTGTGCCGTGTCCTATTTACAAGTAATGTTTTGAAAGATGTGTCAGATATCCTAAGTCGTTTTCCCTTTTCCCTGTTTTATCCTGGTTTCATTTATTTCGTTCTATTTTTGCAAAATGTTAGACTTCAGGAAGGCAACCCACTGAGTTAAAATTGGAAACTTAATTATTTGTTGTTCCCTTCATGTGAGAAAAAAAGTTACTGAAGTAGTTTTCTGGATCAGTAAATTCTTCCCTGCAGTGAAGCATTGTCTTTTCCTTGCTTACCCATTGTTACTTAACTAAAGGTACTTCTTAAGTTAAGTATGCTCTAATATTTGATCAGTGAATTTTTTTCTTACTTTTCTTGTGTAAACTGCTTACACTGGCTAGGTAAAGCAAGATTCCTGAATTCCTCTCCATGTTGAAAGAAAGAACAAAGTCATGTTTTCCATCCGTGGTCAGCTTTCTCCTTTTGCAAATGAAAGCCCTTCTTCCTGCAGTGAATCTTGCACGTGCTGCCATTGCCTCCAGTGAGTTTACCAAGGCGGGTAAGTGCCGGCACACTAAATAGGAGTCTTCAGATTCTTACCATGTGGATATTCACTACACACAGAAACTGATTTAACTTTTTGGGCTAAAATACCTAGTTTCTACAACCAGACCACATCCAGGAAAACGCTACACAGCCACCTGCCTGGCCACGACAGATGAGAGTCATTTCTCACTACAGTTTCTATTAACTAGGAGTTGTGAAGAGTTAAGAACTGAAAGAGAGCATCATGTTTATAAGATGAACCTGTGATTAAGTACCACTATTTCTACACTGCCATTTTATTTTTGCCAGCTGTGGATAGGTGGGTAGACACAGTTTGAGATTAACTTCATTTCTGGGCCACACGTAAAATTATTACCATTTCAAATGTATTACACTTTTTTTTGAGATGGAATAATCTTTAAAATTTAGAAAGCTATATCTTTTCACACACTCAATTTTTGGCAGCAGCATCAGTGAGCTCCTACCAATATTACAGATCTTACACCTCTAAGGTGTATCTTGTATTGCTTAGAATCTGACCCTGTGTTCCTGAAGAGTTTGCTCAGTTGGCTGGAAAGCAGCTTGGCAGAGAAGGACCCGGCGGTCCTGGCGGACAATGATGATGAAGGGACTATCCACAAAGATCATTAAGGGTCTGGAGCATCTCTCCTAGGAAGAAAAGCTGAGAGAACTGGGACTATGCAACCTGCAAAAGGCTCAGGGGGAATCTTGTTAATGTAGATAAATATCTGACGGGAGAGTACAAAGAAGATGGAGCCAGGCTTTTTTCAGTGGTGCCCATTGACAAGACAAGAGGCAATGGGGTACACACTGAAACACAGAAGGGTCCATCTGGACATAAGGAAATACTTATTGTGAGGGTGACTCACACACTGGCACAGGTTGCCCAGGGAGAGCGTAGAGTCTCCATCATTGGAGATATTCAAAAGCCACCCTAGGAAACTGATTCTAGGTGGCCCTGCTTCAGCAGGGAATTTGGACCAGTTCACTTCCATAGGTCCATTCCAATCTCAAACATTCTGTGATTATGCAAAGGGGTCCATAAAGAGATGCTAAAAAGAATAGGCAGAGATACACCCTTTAACTCCCCTCATCCAACATTCAAGGATGGAGGGACAGTAAATGGCCAGAGCACGGCCAGGCTCACCTGCACCCCAAACATTAACTCCTTGCTGCCACTGCCAGACACTACTGTCTATTAGACTGATCCAATAGGGTAGCACCAAGCCATTCTCCATCATATTTGAAAAGTTGTGGCAGAGAGGGGAAGTCCCCAGGGACTGGAAAAAGGGAAATATCACACCCATTTTTTAAAACAGTAAAAAGGACTCTGGGAGCTACCAACCAGTCAGCCTCACTTCTGCGCCTGCTAAGATCATGGAGCAGATCCTCCTTCTGATCCAAACTATTCTGTGACTGTGTGCTGAAGCAGTTCTGTATAATTTAAGAAAAAAATCAGTTTTGGTTAATTATTTCTGTTCTAGGTCATTTATAACTGGATATTATGAGAGAGAATGAATGACAGAATATGTATCTCTTGTATACATGTACTCATTTTATGCATCTATGTAAGCATGCGGTCTTTTATATATACAATAGTGTATATCTCTTCCAGTTTGTTTCTCAAGGAAGAGATTTTTCTAGCAGAGGTCTAAGGTTTTAATTTTTCATTACTGATTTTCCCATCACTCATCAAAATTCATTAATATTGCAATATCTAACCTCCATGGTGTAGGAACATCATTATAGAATTAGTTCTCTTACTACAGAACTGATTGTCTCAACTACATTCCCAGAAGTCTGTCCTATTTCAATAAAGAGGAACTCTCCGTTCCTCACAGCTGTTTCTATTGACCTTTTCAGTGAACCCTTTGCTGATACACAGAATTCGTTGGTGTGTCTCTTTGGGGGGATATGTCACCCTCTTTTTAGTTATTGTATTACCTTAGAAATCACTGTCAAGAATGAGAAGCCAATAAAATTTAATTAAACGTTTAGGTTTTTTCCTAGACTAAGTCACTCCACATTCCCTCAATAGACTTTTCACAGGGTATGCAATAATGACATCTCTAAATTAGAGTTTGGATTGAGAATGGTTTATTAAATCTACTACAGCTATTGGAAGATTATTATGATTATCATTTATAATGTAAAAGCCCCTCAGAGCCCTAAGCATGTACATGTCATTGCACTAGATGCTGTACTAGCAGAGAACAAAAAGATGGTTCTTGCCCTAAAAGACTTTCACGCTATTGTTGAGAACAATAAGATTAATTCCTGTGTCAGTCATTTTGAATTATTGCCCCATGTCTCTCAATACTAAAGTCAATACTCAATACTCAATACTAAAATGTCTCTAAACACTAAAGAATTCAAGGTGTCCATTAAATGCTCACTTCATCTATTTACCATTTATTATTGGTAATAAGTCATTAGGGTCACATGTGAATACTTGTACTCCTTAGTTGTGAGGACTTAAATTTATCTTCAAAGAAATAGAAAAAATAGGAAATATACCTATTTATAAAGAGCTACATTTGTTTAGATTGAATATAGTTATTGATATGCTAAAAAGCTTTTATGCTTCTAGCAGTTGTACAAAGAAAAATGCATTTGTTCAAATATTTCTGAACTAGAAATAAATAGGCATATCAAATTAGTGAACATATACAACAAAACATAGCAACCACAACATAGTGTGGCTGTATCCTTGTCAACCTCTGAAAGCCGAATGGCCAGAATATCCACATTTTCCATCCTAGACTTTTCTTATTCCAAACTCTTTCTGAAATAAAATACCTTAAGCAATGTAATAATATCCATAGCCCAGGGAAAGAGTTGGAATTGCAATGGCACTCTATGGGCGCACTGCACAAAGTGTCATTGAGTTGCCTTCTTTAGACTGGTTGTTCTGGGCTTAGCTTGTATAAATTATGAACGGGAAATTTTGTTACTGTCAAGAACTCCTTAAAAAACATCATACTGAGCTATACTCTGTGTAAAGAATAAATTTTAAAAAAAAATGTGATTTGTTGAAATCACAATGAAATATCAAGATAACTCCACAGCAGACCAACACGTGCAACTATCTCATGAAGAGCCTAATGCCAGTGTAGAAGTAATATAAGGAGAGGAGAGAGACTTTTCAGGTTTCAGTTTTGCAAGTTTGACTGATGCGGCAAAGCTTTCAAGTCACTGTTTGATCTGGTAAACCCAAAAGATCTACAAAAGAAGTGTAAAAAGGATTTCAAAAGGCAGGAAATTCAAAACTAATCAGGTATTCTTCCTTTTTACTGTCACCAATAGGAGGGCAACAGTTGGGCTGGAATTTACTTTAAATTAAGTTTAACTTTGCCAACTTTTGTCAGTAAACATCAATATGTCTGCTCTGCCAGAAGCAGCAACCCATTTCTGTAGCACTGACTATTTCCATATATCTGAAGAGTTTTCAGAGATCCAGGAGATTCAGCTGCTGTGATACTGGGGTGGGGAAGGCTTTAGTTCTCAGCTGAGTGCCCAAGCTGTAGTTAAATCTAAGTTAGGTTGCAGTAGATAAGGAGTAAAGGCCACAGGGTTGGACATCAGATGAATGAACATAAGCGTGTAGCGCCATTTCAGAAACCCTATAGTATCATCTTCTGCATGCCATAGCAGAAAGCCACAATATATGGCACATCTGTGAGGCCCACGAGAGTGAATCACTCTCCATCAGTAGTTTTAGAAGTGAATTACTTAATGCTGGATCTAGCAATATCTTAAAAGTCAACAAAGAGCTGCTCCTAGCAGACAGTACCTAAATTATGACTGTGGCTAGGGTTAGGATTAGGATTAGGATTAAGAAATCAGGGGCTGAAGAGCCTTGTTTGTTACTTGCCCATGGAACATCCCTGAGATAGGTAAGTGTTAAATGCCAGAAAGGGAGAATGGTTATTATTTTGTTCAAAAGTCAGGCAGGATTACTAGGTCTCTCTGTTAAACTGCAAGCTGTCATAAACATAAGATTTATAGAGGGTAAAGCTATAATTTGGGTTCTTGCAAGCCCTTTTAACAGAAGACTGGTCCTGGTACTGTAAAGAGAAATAGCTTACAACATATCCTGGTATGATTTTTTCTTACAGTGAGGGCTTTGCTTACTGCTTAGAAGACTTATAACTCTTTCTTTAGAAAACCACTTCTATCTGGGCACCTTTAACTGTGTAAAAGAAGGGGGCTTGCAAGCAGGATTATACAAAACTAATGAATACAAGACAATTATCTTCCACACATGGAAAATAACTGGAACAAACTGTAATGTTCACTGTCCTGGTGCAGGCACCCAATGGCTCTCTGCTGACCAGCAGTCACCAGCTAGCTGGGAAGTATCAGGTTTAGTTACTGCCTGGAGCAGGATGATCCTTGATCTTGCTAAATTGCCATTCTCCTACTCTCTATATTTTCTCTGAGAATTTTATATCTTTCCTTCAGGCCAGTATTTTCCTCCTGAGCTACTGCTATTATTGACTCAAGTGATTTCACTTCTGACTTGGTTTTTGCTTTTCTTACCTTGCAGAACTGACACATTCTCTCAAAGTTAAATTTTTTTTCAATAAAATTGAGCCAAGGTCACGCAGCTGCATTTCTCAAAACTGGGACTTGGGTCACGCACAGCTGAGTTTTGCAAAACTATTATTAGCTATTATTATTAACTATTATTATTAGGGGATATCATTAGCTTGAAGTTTGTGCTGTGGTTAAACACAGAGTTATGGAAAGTAGATTCTGCACAGTTAGTCTCAGTACTACATTGCACAACATCCAGACATGAACTAGACAAATGCAGAAAGGAAATAACATTTCTTTTTTTTCTTTTCAGACTAGACTGCTGTAAACCGAGAGTAGAGTGCAGAGGGAGATCAGGCGGAGGAGCAGCAGGGACCAGAAACCAGAAATCCTTGCAGAACTCCATCAGGCTCCCTGAGCCAGTACAAGGACCAGCTTCAGCAGGAGAAAATGACCATTTGCTCCACTTAACATGTATTTATTGGGTTACTATTAAGGCTAAAACTAGATTTGTACTTACAGTGAGGAGCATACATTAAAATTCCAAGCAGCTCCGTTTTCAAGACCTGCTGAACTTCAGCAAAGGCTGGTTCAAGAAGAAAAGAATGGTCCATGGTTTAGGTTAAAGGCATTGAAAGGCTTGGTTTACAGAAAAAGCTTCATAGCAGGCAGGAAACTTTGGTTTTTTGGTGTACCCAGACACTACACTGACTTCAAACAAAGATGAGCTGAGAAAGGACTGGAATTAAGGTTATGGTTACTGAGCACAGAGCATCAGGGGTCAGCAAGAGCGGGACTGCTCCCAAAGGGACGAGGAGACAGGAGTGAACCCGGGTGGTGACTTCACCAACAGGACACAGCCCAGTGGTATCCGCACAGGGCAGGGGTGATAACAGTAACAGGCTCTGTTGACAGCCCAGCAATCATCAGGCAAGGTGAAGTCTGGTCCATCCAGAATTACAGCCAGAAGCCAGAAACAGGATTGGTTCCACTTACAGCATGGCTCAGCCCAGGAGTGGGGGCCAGGACCTAGGCTGAAATGGGGCTTCTGGCCCATTGGTAGAGGATGAGGGTCTCAGACGAGGCGGTTCAGGGCATGTGGTGCAGTCAAGGCCATGACAGAGGGGTTGCATAGTACACTGTTGCACACCAAAGATTTTGCTATGATAAAAAATGGCTTAGCACCAGGAGAATGACTTTTCTCACTATAATCTGAATGACTTTTCCACTATAATTTGAACATTAGACTAAAAATATCTGCTGTTGCTAAGCCTACGCTTGAGCCAGTTATGTTGTGAACTTCAGAAAAATAAGATATTCCTCTCTTGTGTGGCTTTTGCTTGATAGAAAGTTGAGTATGAATGAAGGAAATGGTTCATGTTTTGTCCCTACCCAGACATGATTCCCTGGGTTTTTCTTAAGGCTGTGGAAGTTGTGGAGGACAGTAGCCAAAAGGCTGTCCTCTGCCAAAGCTGCCTGGGTGCTTGTTCTGGAGTAGAATGAATCCTGGTGGCAGAAGAAAGAGTTTTTCTCAGTCCCTTCTCTAACGTTAATCCCTATATTAGTGGTATCCCTACAGCACTAGAATCCAATGCTGTAGCTACCAGATGATGGAGACACGAGTTTTTCCTGCTCTATCCTGCATGAATTCTTACACAGTGCTGGTTTTATAAATGAAGAATATTTTGTATGTTTTGACACCTGACTAGGAATCTTTCATTAAACCTAAATTAAGATTACAGAGGAGGTCTTGAGAAGTTCTGAATCCCACAAGGCTAATCAGTCATTGATGAACAATGATTCTGGAAGGGAGGATGGTTTCTATTTTTTTTTCCTAATCTAATAACAACAGTGACTAAACATTACTGTTAAAAGCAGGGTGAGGACTGGGTCAGAATTAGAGAAAGACATTGATTTATTATGGAATCCTTTACAACTCCCTTACATCAGATATTAGAACAATTAATTCCAGAAATTACAATTGTAGAGCAAGTTTTGCAGCCTTTGGATTTTGGTTAAGCAGAACAGTGTGTTAGCAGCTACAATTACTGCTGACTAAAGCCCCTCAATCAAGCCAGAGAGTGGTAGTTTACTTTGAGCTCTCCAGTTTACTGTTAAACCCTGGTTTAAACCTTAGATAGGGTCAGGTCCATGGACAGCAGGAATCTGCTGATTCTATAGGACTTCATCAGAGGTGATAAAGAATGATTCAGGAAGAACATAGTGACTTCTAGGATTTTTTACCCCTAATCTTGGCAGTGATGTAAAATGATAACAGGTGTCAGAGCAAGAAAGTAGCTCCTATATAATTTTCTTCCTTGTATAGGGTCTCTGTATAACTAGAACACCTATAGTAAAGGATGAGTCAGGGTGAGTCATTTTCCCAAGATGGCTCCTTTTACTAAATTTATAGCTGGGGTTAGGATTAGAAAGGAGAGTGAATGAAGTGCCTACTTTATTACTGGACCTTTCAAGGCTCAGGAACATAAAATATGATCTAGTGCTATGGAGAAAAAGCAATTCCTATTTCATTCACCACCCAAGAGTGGCGTATCTTCACTTTTAAGCATAGCATAACAGTTAAGTTTACAACTGCAGATGGAATATTGAGAAGAGGAATATGGCTGTTGGTGAATAGCTAATGTTAGGATTATAGAGAAGCACTACTTCTCTGCAGCGTCCTGAAATCCTGCACGCCCCAAGTCAGGGGGGAAGGAATACATCATATTTTTACTGAAGTCTGTTTTGGAGTCTCTAGCTTTTTGCTTAGTTTCAGTTTGGGTCTGAAGTCAGACTTACACTTACCAAAGCCTGTGAGTCAAGGTTATTTTCCTGTTCTTCCCCCTGTAATTGTGGCTTGCTCTAACACAGAAGAAAAAACCCAACGGAAGCCTGTGGAATAAGGCTAAGCTTAACAGTGGACCTATCATGAATTAGCATCACCTTACAATAGTGTCTGAGAAATTTGCTTTATGTTGGCTCTGGCCTGACCTCTGGACTAAAACCAGAAGCAGTTTAATTTATATTTTGCCTTAAGCTGCCTTGGAGGCTATGCAGTATGTTTTTAAGTGCAGGAAAACTGGGGAAGTGATGAACTGCAAGTTCCTGGCAGAATTCCTAGCAGTCATTCCAGAGAATGGCTGATATTTTCTTCTAGTCCAACAAGAAACTTCTCATGTGTTGGCAGACATAGGGTTATGGTTCTGGTTAGGATGACAGGCATGGTAACAAAGGACATCAGTTTCCCTACTGTCCTGTTATTCTCAGATGCAGACTATTGCTATAATTGCACAGTTTACAAGGCTTCTGTGACCTAGGATGAGACACCATGCCAGACATAAAGAATTGCTCAATTTTTTGTAGCTCAGGTCTTGGGGATATTTTTAAACTCTAGCACTGGTAGGGTAGAAAAGAGAGTGAATGGGCCTTCACTGACCTATGATACAAATCAGTGCCAGAAAATTGCCCTCTCGTCCTATAAATTTATATTCTCCCTAACCGTCCTTATGATTGTTCCCTCTTAAGATGAAGACCCAGTCTTTTTAGTTGATTCTGAAAGGTTCAGCTGTCTATTTTGAGAAATTATTTCTATTTTCTTTTGATGGAGTAGGTAGAGACAAACTCTACTGTGCTCTACTATTTGAGTTCTGTTTAAGTTTCTGAGAGCAAAGCATGCAGAGAGAGTTTTACTGAGGGATCCTCCAATACCTGAATCGTAAATCAACAGCTTATTTTTTGCTTTTCCTCACATATGGGTCTGCCACAGTGAAGCACAAACTTAGGATGCTGACTCTGCTGAGGTTTACAGAACACCTCATGGCAGTAGGTCTCAGGGAGCCAACACAGAAGAAAGGTTCTTTTCATGTTGGAAGATTTTTGTTGGTGGTGTTTTGTTCTGTTCTTGTAAACATGATAAAGCTATTAGCATATGAGTAGAGCTGTGTGGTTCATGTTAACTTTCCTGGGAGCAAGGCCTGAAGCCATGAATGTAAATTCATGTTTCTTTATCCTTCAGCACTCACTGAGACATTTTGTTCCACTGAGGCAAAAAGAAATAGCTTAATCTTTTTTTTTTTTTTTTTTTCCCTGTCCATCTCTCTATTGTATTTGAGAACCTAGGAATGGGGTCATAGTTATGGCTAAGGTCGTGGACTGGACAAGCCAAGGAATTAGATTTATTCGAGCTACTGTAAAGCTCATGACCCTATGGACAGAGGTTTATTCCTTAGTAAGTTGGGAATTCTTAACACAAATAGCAGATCCTGAAGACCCAGTTTCAGTATTTGGTTCGGCAAATGATACCAGTCTAGAATGAAGGTTTCAGAAAGAAAAAAGAACCTTTTTAATTTTCTTGTTCTGGATGCTGATTAGGGCTTGGACCTTGGGCTGTGGGAAGTTGAAATAAAAACACCAGGTTTACGCATTCAAAAGGGCTCTGGGTGAAAAAGAAAGCAGTTTCTGGAAAGGAAAGAATCCATATTTTAATCTAGACCATAAAGGAGATTCTAGTTAAAATTCTAATAAGGATTTTGGGGTAAAAGATCTTAACAACTCTGTTACTGAGACCTCCTCCTATCAGGCCTACCATTAGAAGGAGTGTCATGGCCTCATCTGGGATATAATTAATTTTCTTCTTAGTAGCTGTGTTTTGAATTTAGTATGAGAATAATATTGATAACACATATTGTTTTAGTTGTTGCTAAGTAATGTTTATATTAAGTCAGGGATTTTTTCAGCTTCCCATAGAAGCTGAGAAGGAGCATAGACAGGACAAGCTGGCCAAAGGAATATTCCATACCATAGCCATCATGCTCATGGCCAGGGGGCAGGAATCTGCAATTGCTGCTTGGGATGGGACGGGCAATTGATCATCAGGTGGTGAGTAATTGTATTGCATCACTCATTTTGTATATTCTTTCATCATTATTGTTATTGTTGTCTTCTCATTCATTACTGTTCTATTAAACTGTCTTTATCTCAACCCACAGGCTTTCCTATTTTTTCCAGTTGTCCTCCCCATCCCACTGGGGGTGGAGGTGGGGGGGAGGCTGGAGGAGTGAACCGCTGCGTGGTCCTGGTTGGCTCTTGAGATTAAACCACAACAAGGAGGAAGGCTGGTTCCAGAACACAAAAACCTTTATTTTCTGTTGTCGGGGAGCTGGTTCTCTGGGACAATATTTATGAATAGTTAAGTCTCGAGTAAGAGTTTGGTCAGAGAAAGCAGACAGTGCAGAACTACATAGAATCATAGAATGGTTTAGGATGGAAGGGACCTTAAAGATAATCTAGTTGCAACTCCCTGCCATAGGCAGGGACACTTCCCACTAGACCAGGTTGCTCAAAGGCCCATTCAACCTGGCATTGAACACTTCCAGGGATGGGGCTTCCACAACTTCTCTGGGCAACCTGTTCCAGTGTTTCACCACCCCCACATTAAAGAATTTCTTCCTAATATCTAATCTAAATCTACCCTCTTTCAATTTAAAGCTGTTACCCCTCATGCTGTTGCTACACTCCCTGATAAAGAATCCCTCTACACCTTTTCTGTAGGCCCCCTTTAAGTACTGGCAGACTGCTATAAGGTTCCCCCAAGCATTCTCTTCTCCAGGCTGAACAAACCCAACTCTCTCAGCCTGTCTTCATAGGAGAGATGCTCCAGCCCTCTAATCATCTTTGCGTCCCTCCTCTGGACTCGCTCCAACATGTCCATGTCCTTGTTATGTTGGGGGTCCCAGAGCTGGATACAGTACTCCAGATGGGGTCTCACCACAGCGGGGCAGAGGGGAAGAATCACCTCCCTCGACCTGCTGGCCACACTTCTTTTGATACAACCCAGAATATGGTTGGCTTTCTGGGCTGCAAGCGTACATTGACGGCTCATATTGAACTTCTCATCAACCAACACCCCCACGTCCTTCTCCTCAGGGCTACTCTCAATCCATTCTCCACCCAGCCTGTATTTGTGCTTGGGACTGCCCCAACCCATGTGCAGGACCTTGCAGTTGGCCTTGTTGAATTTCATAATGTTCACACAGGTCCACCTCTGAAGCTTGTCCAGGTCCCTCTGGATGGCAACCCTTCCCTCCAGCGTGTCAACCACACCACACAGCTTGGTGTCATCTTCAAACTTGCTGAAGGTGCACTCAATCCCACTGTGCGTGTTGCTGACAAAGATGTTAAACAGTACCAGTACTGACCCCTGAAGAATGCCACTCATCACTGCTTGTTACTAGCGCATCAAGCCATTGACCACAACTATTTTGAGTGTGACTATCCAGCCAATTTCTTATCCATCTATCCCCAAAATAATCTCTAAAACTTGCCTAACCTTCTTTCTGAATATTATGTATTTATTAAATGCAGGTCATTATTTTTGTTTTTGTCGTTTCCATCACTTCACAGTTTGCAAGGTAAAAAGAATAGCAATCCCTTAACTTCAGGCTCTTAAGAAGATGATCCTTTCAAGGTGAATTTGTGGCATTGAAATATCAGAAAAGATGAATAGGTTAGAAGATTCTGGTAACTTAATAACATTTTTGCTTTGAAAAAAGTAAAAAAAAAACAAAACAAAACAAACAAACAAACAAAAAAAACCCCAAACCAGTATTTTATAGAATAAATAAAAATTAGACATGTAGTATCTAGGCAGTAACCCATAAGAAATTTTAAATTATCTTTTTCTTTTCTTTATTTTCATTAGCAATACTACATGGCACTTGTTCCTTAAAATATGCAACATTTTCATTATAAAAAAAAAAAGAACCCAAATCAATAAAACACCAAACTGAAGGACCCAATTTAAAACCTATTCTAACTGCAAACAATCCATATTTATTACTGGTATGGTTTCATCCAACTCCTCAAATTGGCTCTTTAACACTATTCTTCCACATAAAAACTAAGTGTGCCGTACACTTCAGATAATGATGCATGAACATTTGTGACTTTTTTATCTTGGAAAATTAAGCCTAATTCTCAAGAGCAACACTATGAAGAAGTACATTTTAAAACTACAGTGCTATTTTAAACTTGCTTGAAAACTGTACTGCTGCAGAATTTGAATCCGTAAAGTGCATTAAACAGAAAAGACTGAACACCAACATCATGCTCCTAAGCATTTTTAATAAATAAGTCTCTGGCACTTGCTCAGACTTCTTATATCATCATTCAGGGAGTGATCAAGTTAATCAACGGTCCCACTTTTATTAATCTTACATGCATTCTGTCTGCTGGAGTACTGTCGTTTATAATTTGTCTTTTCTTCTTGTGGGTTATGGAGGTAGAAAGAATGTGTCCCTGGCTACATTTCATACCAGGTCCTAAGTACGTTTAGAGAAGACTTTGTTTTGGGTTTTGTTGGTCTCACCTCTGTCATTGTAAGAAAAAGAATTAAAGCCATAAAAAGCAAACAGACGTTGAAAAAGCCACAGGGAGCCTGAGATTCAAAAATCTGCTCATGTGGCTGTAGTCATTTAAATCACTCTAAATGTCAATGGAATGAAGCATGTACATGAAATGGTAAAGGCAAATGCTGCTGTTAAATAGATACAGATTCAAGCTGATATGTAAAATTATATGAAGGTTTCAAAATGAATTAGCTGCCTCAACTTTATGTTTCTCCTCTTACAGTCATCTGCATAGATTCATTGCTGCAGTAAGACATCATCCTAGGTCTCACAGTACTGAAATATGGTATCTTTTAGCATCAGAGAAACATAAATCTTGCAAAGAAGGAAGCATAAATCCAGTTAACTAGGAAAGCCCAAAAGATTACAAAGTATCCAGGTTAATACCTATTTGCTCACAACTTAATAGAACCAGCATTTTTTCCCTCTTCGCTTTGTAGAAGTCCGAAAGCCAGTAGCTGCCTCTGTGAAGATCGCTCTCTCGTTAAGGAAGACTGTCCAAAAGTAATAAGCTCATGTAAAGTCTCCTATGTCGCTCCTCCTCCAGGTTTCCAGCATCACGCAATTCTAAAGGTGAATAAAACATAAGACCTGCTGTCGTACTTCAACTATAGCATAAGTAGCCTAAATAAATATTTCTGTGTCGATAGAAGCATTCCCAGCAATGATGACAGTATGCTTTATGTTTAGCTCTTCAATACTGGGCAATCAAGCAGTAATCCAACGGTCCAATCAAGCAGACGGCAGCCATCCATCACAGCACTACAATGTCTTTGATGCAGAAATGAGCTTAAATCAGAATGCAAGATCAAAGTTCTCAGCACGAGCCCTGCCCTTACTTGGCAAAAATGAGCTTGCACTTTGAAAGTACAAGTCCTCACAGTTACTTGCAAGTGGCTCTTTATTTGGCAGGGTTTGAGAGCTACTATTTTCAACTGATATGTAAAGTTCAGATCAGCTGAGATTCCTGTATAATTATCTTTTTTTTTGGTCAAGTTATTCACTAAAGTTACAGTCCAAAAGGAAAATGCATATTGCCTCCTGTTTTGTTACCTGACCTGAGTTTTCAGTTTAAATTTCAGACAGCTGTAAATTACCCTGACTTCTGTCATCTCCAGCAAGGAAACAAGGCCTTGGAGGTCTTATCTTGCTCCAAAAAAAATAACTTTCACTGTATCTGATTCCATCAAAGCACATTTTCTATTAATTTCAAGTGTATTCCCAACATTTCTTATTCTGTTTTCTTCTTACACTCCTTTTTTCAACTTTTTATTAGATCCACAGTTTATGTCAACATATAAAAATACAGATTTGGCTAGTTTGAGGCTAGCCATTCACACAGACTTTTGTCCTTACCTCTCTGTCTTTAAATACATTTCTTATAGTAGTCAGAAGGGATTTATCTTGGCCTACTTATCCAATATAGGAGGAAAACTTAGACTGTTCCTCTTGGGCATTTATAGATTTCAGCATCAGCCTGATGACCCACTAATCATCATTTCACTGTCATTAAGCTCATAGTCTGCCACAGATAAAAAACCCACAACTCAGCTGAATCAGTATGTGCTTCACTTCTTTCTGCTGAGAGCACGCTTTCTTTTCCTCGTCCCTTTCCTGGAAAGGCTTCTGACACCGGTTTGTTACAGCACTGGCTGAGATGTCAGGGGACAATTGGACTTCCTTCAGGTTGGCATTCTCACCTTTTATAAATCACCGATTATGTGTTTTCTTTGATGGACAACTACTCAATTTTTCTCTTTTTTAATAAATCTGAAGTGATTTACCAGAATTGGCAGAAAAAGCATTGACACTTAGTAGCACCTAGGTAAATGGTAATGGTGTATTCAACATTTTTTGTTCCTCAAGACCGACACTATTTAAGTTTGATTTTCTTGCTTTTTAAACTATTTCTTTTCCTCTTCTGGTTTTGACTAGGCACACTATAAGCAGTGCTGGAAGCATAACCTACTGCTAAAGCTGCTCAATATTTCCCAGCATACAAACCTGTTTTGAGATGCTCAGAACTTTTACCAAACTATTCTGTTCTGACCAACATTCTTGTTCAGACTAGCTCTGACTGAGCTAGTACCAGGATGACTTCTTCTCTTAAAAAGAAATTCCAAACTCATTATTCAGTTTATCTTTGGTGGAAAAGTACAGAAAAAAGAGGGGGAAATGAGGTGAGAGAATGGAATTAAATTAGTTAGGGGTGTAAAAGTTCAAGTTTAAGACAAGAGTGGTCTCTCTGGGAAAAAAAAAAATTGCATTTGATCTGGTCATTAAAAAAGGTATGATCAAGCATATGGACAAAGCAGCTAAATTAAAGCCCAATACACAATGGGCGCTAGAATTCTTTAACTTTAATATTCCTTTCCATCCTGTGATTAATATGTGTTCTAAAATACAGAAAACTATTTGCATTCCATTCTACCTTGTGTAGATTAATTTTGACAACACTTCCACAAGAAACTTTCTGCATTTTAGCTGTATTCAGCTATTGTCTGTTTTCAGGTATTGCATGTCTATTTCAACATTCAGTGAGGTCAGTGGACTTTGGTTCTGGTCCTGCATATGAGTTGTTTAGAAGTAGGCTGTAATGCAACAACTCTGACAGATACACATAGACAGTATGGGCTAGAATGCCTTCCTCCCTGTACAGACACAAACAGTTAGGACCCATATATACTACCTTAAGCAGAGAGAATAGGATGCTAGGTACCCACAGTAGGATGTTTGCCACTCACTTTCCAGATGCTATCATCAGCTCTAAAGACAGGAATGCTCAACGGGAGTATCAAGCTACTTGAAAGGTAACCTATGAGTTAAGTGCAGCTCTTTCTATCCATTTATCATAATCCACTTCTGTGAGGGAGAAGTCTATTTTACTGAAACAGTTCTTCAGTCAGGACAAAAGAAGGTATCCATTTCAAAAGTAATACACTGGACAATCAGAATGTTGTACATGCTATGAGGTATTTGTCTCTTGAGAAATAAACTTTTATATCTCTGTCAAAATCTTTCCGCTTCTTTCAATTATGTATTCTTGTGTAGATAAAAACACATAAGTCTGAGGAGTTTGCATTCACACACACAGACAGAGAAGTGTCTACCTAAATTCCCAGGCATACTGGTTTCGGTGAGCATACTACGTCCATTATGGCAGTAACTACTGAAAGACAGTATTGAACGCAGCAGGCAGTTAGTAGTATGGTTTCTGCCACAGGATTAAAGAAAACACTAGGAGGCACACTGCAGCAATGATACACATTTAGAGATGTCATTGCAGCACGAGTCATGCTAAACTGCTGGAGGCCTAGATGCTTGCAGTGAAATTGGTTGTCCTTTAAATGGTTTCTTCTAAAACGTAATTGCTTAGTTCTGGATAAGAAACAGAGAGGAGGGGGAGCATGTATCTTTTTTCCTTTTGCAGCTGGGTGAGCCAGAAGAGTTACAGCCAAAATTCTGAGTCAAGATAAATGATAAAGTTATTGTGCTTTTAACCGAACGCCAAACAAATTTTCTTCTGCTAGTTTTTAGACAAGATTCATTTACTACAATAATCTCTTTTATACCTAAATACTGCTATGGTCACCATCTAAAAGATTTATAAATGATCCTTCAGGTTTGCAGTTTAAGACAATTACCTAGGTGCAAACCAAAGCCTGCCAAAACTCCAAGGTGTAAGGCAAGTTACTATTTTCTTCTAAAACTGCATTTGCAGCATATGCATAAAAATTTGGCATCCACCAACTGAAATTGCAAATGTAGATATGCATTTTTCCCCTACTACAAAACTGTAGAACATTTCAGCTTGTGTGCATGCCATCTTTTGCATACGATATTTGTGAACCAATTTTAAATGTGTTATCCTACTATCAATAAGCTATATAAAGCATGTTTGTGTATGTATGTATGTAATGTATGTAAAGCTAGTTTGTGTAAATCAAAGTATATTTTTGAAATATATAATAGCTATGATTAAGCAAGTGCATAGCTCCAGGCCAAATACACATATAGTAATATTTGTGCCAGTAATCTGCTCAAAGGTAAATACAACCAAGTTATGAATGTATTTCTACATAAAGAGGTTTGAGGGTCTGAAGTATAATGAAAAGAGCCAAGCAGAAGCTGCAGTCCAACTGACGAAATAAGCAAGCAGACTCTCAAGAGAAGAAGAGGAGACGGATATTGTTAGAGGCCAAAGCCCAAAGAGAAATGTGAATGATATATATAGTTTGCAAGGAAAAGAAGTGAAAAAAAAAACGGAGAATAGAGTACCTGAGATTCATGAGAGGAGTCAAATCTATGCAACTGGGGACTAATTATGAAGGGGAAATTAATAAGTCTGTCACCAGTGCAGATCAAGAAACTGGAATAGCAAACTAACCACACGAGTAAGGATGTAAAATGTGGTTCCGAAGTAGATGGAAGGTAGGGAAAATTCTATAATTATCCTTTATCTATAATTATCCTTAATTATCCCAATTAATCTTGATTGTCTTCCATGATGAAATGACCGGCTCTGCAGACAAAGGGAAAGCAGTGTGTGTCATTTACCTTGACTTTAGCAAGGCTTTGGACACAGTCTCCCATAGCATTCTTGTAGGCATGCTGAATGGGTGCAGACAGGATGAGCAAACTTCAAGGAGAGGGGAAAATTGGCTGGATCATTGCCCTCACAGGACTGTGGTCAACAGCTCAGAGTCTAACAGGCATCCAATTACAAGTGGGTCTCCTCAGAGCTTAGTACAAAGATTGATACTACTAAACACGTTTTGGAAAGGATCATCTAGTTCATGAAGAACACCAAATGGAGGGGAGCAGTTGATACACTGGAGGGGGAGCAGGGGACTTTGACAGATGGAAAAACAGCTGACCCATGAAGGTGGAGGAAAGCAAAGGCAAAGGCACAGAGTCCTGCGCCTGGGATGACAGTAAGCCCAGGTAACAGCAAGGCTGGAGGTGACTGGTTAGAAATCATCTCTGCAGATAAGGGCATGGTGGACAGCAAGTTGAATGTGAGGCAGCAGTGCACCCTTATGGCAATGAAGGATAACAGCATACTGGACAGCAAAATTGTAGCCAGGAGGTATGAGAGTGGTTATTTCCTTTTGTTTTGCCCTTGTGAAGCTCCATCCAAAACAGTGTCTAGCTTTGGATGCTCCCAGTAGCAATTGGTGACTAGGATGCTTAGGAGACTGCAGCACACGACATACAGAAACCAAAAGAAACGTATTTGTTCAGCCCGGAGAAAAGAAGGCTAAGGGGGGGTTAGATTGCTGCCTTCAACCACCTAAAAATGAGCAATAACGAATACAGAGCCAGACTCTTCTGAGAGCTAACAAGCAAAAGCATGTGAGAGAATTGTCACAAGGTGTAGCAAAGGAAATTTGCCTGGACCAAGGGAAAACTATGTTCACAGTGAGAGTGATTAAGCACTGGAACAGGTTCCCAGACAAGTTTCAGGGTCTCCATCCTTGGAAATTGTCACGCTTGGTTCAACACAATTCTGAACAAACTTTGAAACTGAGCTTGCTTTGAGCAGGATTAAATCAGCTCCAGAGATCCCTTCCAAACCAAATCATTCAATCATACTAAGTTTGGAGTGAATATTAAAAGAAGTAGGCTCTGAAGAGACTTTTAGGGGAATCTTTACTTTCTGGCAAAGGACAGGAATAAGCAAAAAGACTAAGGAGAATTACAGCTTCTGTTAGAAAGAAAACTTGGTGACTTGATGATTATGATGATGACTTGCCTGTTGATTCAGACTCACCTGGGGGAAAGGAGCACTTTCCTACTGATTTGTATATTTGTGATTAGTTATGAACTGGGATAGTCACCCTAACACCTAGATAATCAGTGGCTTCAAAAATTACAACCAAAGAACATCGGTCTTTCTGAAAATTAATTAGCCCAGTAAATAATTTTCAGCAGTCTATTCAGAAAAGGATCTAAGTCAAGTTTGAGTCCACAGGAAGTCTTCAGATCTGAATCTGAAGAGAAACTTGGAGAGAATTGATAGTACCTACGGTAATATGTATCCCTAAAATAAGGACTCAGTAAAAGTAATAATATTGGAGAAAGATTTTGTGTAATAAATCCTTGTGTGTGCAAGTCCATCTAACCTTCCTGACCCCTTGTTTCATCAAAGAAAGAAAGAAACCTTTTGGGGATGATATAACATACAGATTTTCTTTTATGTATGTGCTCCTTTCTCTAAACACAGTAGCTAAGCTGTTAATATTTGGATTTTATAAGTACTTACTTTATTCTATAATAACATTTCTTGGCTACCGGGGTAACTTTGGGAAACCGGCAAGCAAATGTTTCACACACCTGATTGTTATTAAAACCAGATTACCGCCTGTTCCATCAAGGTAATGCTAAAGATACTTAATAGGTAGATTAGATAGATCTTTCAGAAACATTCACAGACCAGCTTAGGAAGTGGCAAAGCAATGAGCCGCCTTGCCAGATGCTTTTGGGCATGCAACATGATATGAGTAGGTCCCTGAAGGGCCTGAGCCCTAAAGGTCTTTCAGGAACTTTGCAACAGAAAAGCTGTCTCTACGCCTTCTCATCAGACTGATTTCTGCTAAATCCTTGGAGTGCAGATAGGTCTTAAATCGGCATAAACAGGTCTTAAGAGAAAACATGGAATTTAAGAATATAGTTGGGAGAGAATTCACACCTGTTTTTAGTACACAGAGAAAAGAAAAGCCAGGTAAACAAGATTGCAATAATGGATGAGAAGGTATGGAAGGTAGGAAGATGAATAATAAAACAAAAAAATCCCCCCCAAAAAAATGAAACAAAACCAAAACAAACAAAAAAGTACAATATGAAAATAAATGAGAATGGAAGTCAATACAGCTAATGAAAGTTACTGTACTTAATTCACATAAGAATTGGATGAGTTCTGAGAGAAACCATTTAAAAGTTCCTAGATTATTGCAAAAAGCCTGGACAACAAAGTGGAGAAAATAGAGTCACCAGTACAGGACATTAAACTGCTGTAACGGCCAGAAAAGAAAAATGGAGGAATAGCAATCCTGATGGGAAGTAGGTAGTGGCTTTCTTCTGAAAACCATAAATAAGTATAAAGGTAGTGTAGTTGTACTGTACATTAACAGTGTGGCAGAGAGTAAAGAAAAAAAAAGAAAGTAATAGCACACAAAAAAAAAGGAAAGTAATAGATAAAATGGAACTGGTTTATATCAGAAATTATTTTCAGGAAAGGCTGGTATCAGGGCAGATCTTTATAAAACCCCTGAATCAGATTTGCACTCAGATGGAGACTTCATTTTATTACTATAGAGAATAAAAGATGCCTGGAATTATGTCAAGAAACAAAAAGGTCCAGATGTTTCTGCATACTGTACTTGATAAGTTTCTTCAGCAAAGGGCTTTGGAGTCAAAAATGTTAGGTCATCTTTGGGTTGGCAGTGAAGAGCTAATCATACAAAATATTTCTGCAAGAAGTTATCACAGCTGCCTTAAAAATATACACAGAAAATACATTTGCAACTGAAATTTCCAACTTCAAAAGCTTGAACAGGAAGAATTTCTGGGAGGTAGTAGATTAAGTCTGGTTGTCTGGAAAGCTCAAGGAAGTTTTCTCTATGTCTGTATCCTCTGAAACCAGTAGTATAAAACTACCTTTAACTTGTGTCCCAAGCACTGTGAAAATCTCGTGTGGAAAGTTCCTGTTCTAATGGAGTAAATTGGTGTCTCAGAAAGGTTATTAGAAGTCAATGGAGAGCTAACAAGCAAAGGGGAAGGCTGACAGTTCACCAAAGAATGATGTAAAGACCTTGCCATCCTTCAGAGCTCTCAGGACCTTCATTTCTGTAACTGAGTAAAAAAAGTCAATCAAGGAAGGTGAAATGGGCATTGCTCTCTGTTCTGCCTTAATATCTTCAGTCCTGAGAAAGCTGCCTTGTATCCAGACGAAGCTTCCACTAAAGAAAGAAGAGAGCATTTGGTCCTGGTTAGTGAAGTCTGATGAGGCAAGTGAGACCATTTGGAACATGTTCCCTGGTGGGGACTGTGGAGGTGCGGGGCAGTGGGTGGTATGTGTCCTGCCTGCTTACCAGGTGCAAGCCATCCCTGTGAGTCTGTCACGTGGTTGTGACTGACTTCCCAGCCCTCCAGGAAGGCAAAAAAGAAGTTCTGTACATAGGAAAGGTGCAGTTAGAACTGATGCCATTTAAGTTTTCATACCTACAGCGTTTGCCCTGCAAACAGAATAACACCTAGAGTATGAAAAGACATACTGAAAATCACACTTTTTGGTCCCAAATGCCCTTGGTTTGGGCATTTAACTGTTGGTGTCTAAGTTAATTTTATTACTCCTTTGACTAAATAAACTAGGGTTGCTTAAATGACACTAGATGGAATACTTTCTGTAGGGAAAGTGCTAATGTTGCTTCTGATCAAATCAGTGCTTTTTCCCTATAATTTAGAATTAATAGCTCAATATATATAGCAGGATTACAAATGCTTGAACTTTCCAAATGCAATTCCACTTCTGCCAATTCAGCTGTGTTACAGTAGAAGATTAACTACTAGGAGCTCAGGAATCTGACTGCGTCAGTTTTGTATATTCATCTGCATTGGTATTTATTTGTTTGTTTGCTATAACTTCTGCACCTCAGGTTATGCTTTAGAAAACCTTCATTTCCCATCATGGAAAAATGGCAAGAAACTAAAGCGGTAAAACTGTCCTTTTTTATCCCTTCATCAATTTGGTTTGTACTCTAAGAACCTGCAGCCAATATTTTTGCAATGGGCACCAGTAGGAACTTCTCCTTTCCATGTTTCTTCTCCCTCTTCACAGCACGTTCTCTTTTTTCTTTCTCCCCATTGGTGATCATTTTACGTGTGAGTGGACAAAAGTGGTAAGTCAGGTGCTGAGCACATAAACTGCCCTCAGCATCATGGTTCTTACGCAACACTTGTCAGATTTGAGTGTCCTTTGATGTTCAGGCTCTCTGTCTTTAGGTCTAATTTGAAATGGGTCACTTTCTCTGGTGGACCTTAAGAACATGAACCAAAAGCAAAAGTCACCTAAACTTTTGATTTATGGCATTTGCAATGGTTCTGCGGGAGTTTGTATGGAAGTGACCTACAACAATCTCAAATCAGTTTGGGAAAGAGAGCTGTAAGGGCAATTGTATTTTCAAATAGAGAAGTGAGTGTTGTCTTTTGTGACAGTTGTCTTGTTTTGCCATCTGCACAACATTAATTGAAAAGGTACATAATCACATACAACTTGCAAACATTTCTCTTACTAATTATGTATTTACACCATTAAGCAGTTTTGCATACTGTAAAATAACAAGCAAGAATACACGTTTTTATAACACCTACTTTTAAACCATGCTATTTGTGACAAAAACAACCCTGACAGCTCTTTGCACCATCGAAATCAACAACTGGGTTACATAACCTTATTCTCTGTGATATGCAAATTCCTTGGCTTGGGGAACAAGCATCGCAAAAGAAATTGTGCTGGTATTAGCCTGGTCTGAATAGAAGGCTGGATAATAGCGCAAAGATCGGCTCTGTTCTCTATATTCAAGTTTGGGGATCAGAGAAAATGGATGCAAGTCATTAATCACATCATTGTAGGGTTCTTTCATTGTTTCACGAGGAAACATCAAGCTGCATGGCTGGCAGACTTGCCCTTTCTGTCAGTTAGAAAATGATAAAAGTGTTTCTTAAAATAATCTTAGTCTAATACTGTGACTTTCACGCACAATATAAAATTGCCAGGTCTCTACCATACTTCAAAGAATATGATTAGCAATGAATGCTCTCTTTTTCTTTTGCTCTCATTTTGCAGAGACACTTGAAAATGGTAAATCTACTCAATGCTAGTAGTACTTGGCTGGGTTTTTTTCTTTGTGAGCTGTTAGAGTGTTTAATCATCTAGTTAAAGGCAGCAATCATTTGCCTAAACCAGGAAATAATTCAAGTAATGAGATATGCAAAACAGACACATACGCACACAAAAAAACCGCCTTCATTCCCATAAGACTCGCTTTCTGAATTGGCAAAAAATAATGAATCTTTATGTCTGCAGTGATAAAGCAGGACTCCTCACTCTTCAGTATCTGCATCTTCAGTTAGATTGCTTGCAGATCCACTGAAATTAGATGTCAGTGTAAATTATGGTGTAGGCCGAGTTACTAGCCAAGGCTATGAAGGGTAGACACATAAAAACAAGGTGCTATTGAAGGTAATTGCTTTTGATCTTAAAGTTCTTAAGTGACAAAATTGGTGCTGATGTGGCATTTGCATCAGAGGCTCCCTTTTAATTGACACTGACTAGATCAAGGGCTTACATTTTTTTCCTAGAGCTTTTATTTTTTCTTCTTAATTCTTAAAATCTACCTTGTAAAACAGTGGCAGACTGCGGAACACAATTCAGCTTAACAGGAAAAGGATATTTGCTTTTTTCCCAGGATTCAGGTAGACCCCTGTCAAAAGCGTGTTTGTGTATGCGCATATACGTATCCATCTCGTTCAGGCTGAGAGAGTTGGGGTTCTCCAGCACAGAGAAGAGAAGGCTCTGGGGAGACCTTATAGCAGACTTCCAGTACCTAAAGAGGACCTACAGAAAAGATGGGGAGGGACTCTTTATCAGGGAGTGTAGTGATATGATGAGGGGTAATGGCTTTAAACTGAAAGAGGGTAGATTTAGATTAGATATTAGGAAGAAATTCTTTACTCGGAGGGTGGTGAGACACTGGAACAGGTTGCCCAGAGAAGTTGTGGATGCCCCATCCCTGGAAGTGTTCAAGGCCAAGTTGGATGGGGCTCTGAGCAACCTGGTCTAGTGGTAGGTGTCCCTGCCCACGGCAGGGAGGGGGGAACTAGATTATCTTTAAGGTCCCTTCCAACTCTAACCATTCTATGATTCTATGTACACGTGTCTGTCTTCATGCATGTGTGTGTGTGCGCGCATGTGTTTTATACAGAAAGGGGAAAAGAGCAATTTTAAATTCATAAGCAAAACAGTTGTGTATAAAGGGTTAAATCCGAAAAAATGGTGGCTAGACTTATCCCCGCAGTACCTACCTTTCAGACAAGCCATTTTCCAGTGTATTGCTTAGCTGGATTTAGTTCCCCAGGCTCCCTGTGTCATCTGTAAATAAAAAGTCCAAAAATCCATTGAAGCCATCAGGTCAAAGAAGGCACTACCTGAAGTAGCCAAGAGGAAATAATAGGAAAAGGGCAAAAGCTAAACTTCATATACTTAATGCTTTTAAGCGCGTTAAGCCAGAGAGATGGAGACGCTGGGCTTTCCAGTTTTCACAGAGGCATAGAATCATAGCATTGTCTAGGTTGGAAGAGACCTTGAAGATCACCAAGTCCAGCCATCAACCTACCACTGCCAACACCACCACTAAACCATGTCCCTAAGCACCATGTCTACCGATCTTTCAAATACCTCCAGGGACAGCGACTCCACCACTTCCATTGGCAGCCTGTTCCAATGCTTAACAACCCTTTCTGTGAAGAACTTTTTCCTGATATCCATCCTAAAACTACCCTGGTGTAACTTGAGGCCATTTCCTCTTGTCCTATTGCTTGTTACCAGCTAGAAGAGGTAAACCCCCACCTCTCTACAACCTTTTTTCAGGTAGCTGTAGAGACCGATAAGGTCTCCCCTCAGCCTCCTTTTCTCCAGGCTACACAACCCCAGTTCCCTGAGCCGCTCCTCATAAGACTTTTTCTCCAGACCCCTCACCAGCTTCATTGCCCTTCTCTGGACACGATCCAGCACCTCTATGTCTTTCTTGTAGTGAGGGGCCCAAAACTGAACACAGTACTTGAGATGGGACCTTACTAGTGCCGAGTACAGGGGAACGATCACTTCCCTAGTCATGCTGGCCACCCTATTCCTGATACAAGCCAGGATGCCATTGGTCTTCTTGGCCACCCGGGCACACTGCTGGCTCATATTCAGCTGGCTGTCAACCAACACCCTCAGGTCCTTCTCTGCCAGGCAGCTTTCCAGCCACTCCCCCCCAAGCCTGTAACACTGCATGGGGTTGTTGTGACCAAAGTGCAGGACTCGGCACTTCACCTTGTTGAACTTTATACCATTGGCCTCATCCCATTGATCCAACCTGTCCAGATCTCTCTGTAGACCCTTCCTACCCTCAAGTAGATAGACACTCCTGCCTAACTTAGAGTTGTCTGCAAACTTACTGAGGGTCCCCTCATCCAGGTCATTTATAAAGATATTAAAGAGAACTGGCCCCAGTACTGAACACCACTTATGACCGGCCACCAACTGGATTTAGCTCCATTCGCTACCGCTCTCTGGGCACAGCCATCCAGACAGTTTTTTACCCAGCAAAGAGTACACTCATCCAAGCCATGAGCAGCCAGTTTCTCCAGGAGAAAGCTGTGGGAAACTGTCGAAGGGTTTACTGAAGTCCAAGTAAACATCACCTGCAGTTTTTCCCTCATCCACTAAGCGGGTCGCCTTATCATAGAAGGAGATCAGGTTTGTCAAGCAGGAACTGCTTTTCATGAACCCATGCTGACTGTGCCTGATCACCTGGTTGTTCTGCATGTACCACATAATGACACTCAGGATGATCTGTTCCATAACCTTCCCAGGCACCGAGGTCAGACTGACAGGCCTGTAGTTCCCTGGATCCTCCTTCCAGCCCTTCTTGTGGATCAGTGTCACATTTGCTAACCTCCAGTCAACTGGGACCTCCCCAGTTAGCCAGGACTGCTGATAAATGATGGAAAGTGGCTTGGTGAGCGCTTCTGCCAGCTCGCTGAGTAACCTTGGGTGGATCCCATCTGGCCCCATAGATATGTGTATGTCTAGGTGCTGTAGCAGGTCACTCACCGTTTCCCCATGGATTATGGGGGTTTCATTCTGCTCCCTGCCCCTGTCTACTAGCACAGGGGGCTGGGTACTCAGGGAACAACTGGTCTTACTGTTAAAGACTGAGGCAAAGAAGGCATTAAGTACCTCAGCCTTTTCCTCATCCTCGGTCACTATGTTTCCACACCCGTCTACTAAAGGACAGAGATTATCCTTAGTCCTACTTTTATTGTTAATGTATTTACAGAAACTTTTTTTGTTGTCCTTAACTGCAGTAGCCAGGTTAAGTTCTAAGTTCTAGTTGGGCTTTGGCCCTTCTGGTTTTCTCCCTACATGATCTCACTACAGCTAAATCTTTCTCAGAAGTGTTCTTCTAATGGAGTGATGCTTTCAAAATGCAGAAGGCACGTACCTACCCCTCACTAGGCTTTCTTCAGCCAGTTCTCAACACTTGCATGGTGTCCTGGTTGTTTGCCCCACACATGCACAAGCCTTTGCTAATATAATTGGTTCATGTAACACTGAAGTAAGATTACATTTTGGGAAGAAGACACTAGGGTAGAGAAATAGCTGTGGATGTCAGATGCAGAAGCAAAGACCAGACATCACGTCCCACCATCTTGTGCTCCCCTGCAGACCTTGCCACAGTGTTTCTGATGATCACTCATCACACCCTTTCAAAGCAGGCAGCACTGAGGTGGGATTCATTCCAGTTCATTTTACCCATCTAAAGGGCATCTGGACTAAGCTGCCTAAGAGCTCTTTGAATTCACTAGAGGGAGACAAGCACTTCACAATGACCACTGATTTCTGGAGGTGACATCTATCTCAGACTGGAGGCAAAACTTGTTGGCAACAATTTACTGGAACTGAGGCGGCTATTTGTTGTCACGTTTCATCCAATGGAGAATGGATGCACATCACTCTTTAGTTACACAACCATATCCCTGTTTGTTACCCGAAGAAAAAAGCTACCTACAAACATTGTCTTATTATTACTTTCATGCTAAAGTGTAAAGCAAGAGGTCAAAGTAGTGGAGTTCACTTTCAATGAGATCATTCCCCAGAAGTAGTGTTTGCTAACTTTATACTGCCTACATGGTCCCTTGCGACTGAGAGAAACCATAGGAGTCTGCTCTGAATGTCCCTCTGGAGAAATCTATCGCCAGACTACTTAGGAGACTAACTGCTCAAATTCACCCTGTGGTCTCCTGAAAGTGGTTCAGCCCAGTGGTTTGGCCATTAAGAACTGGGCCCATGAGCCTGGCTCACTGCTGCCGCCACAGCCACACCATCTCCACAGCACCACAGGCACTTTAGTATCTTCTCTCTTCTCACATTCAAGCCAGTTCCCAGGAGCATCCTGCTCCCCAACAGGCAACCACAGTCACAGCCCCTGGCCTTGTGTTCCCACCCTATAGCCAACAGATATTCAGCGCAGTGCAGCATTAGGCCCCTGAGATGATAACTCTCTGATGGTACAAGTAAGGCACCCCCAGCACCTCTATCATCCCCATACAGCTACATGTTACATGAAGACTCTTGGCAGCATCGCTCACAGTGGGGCTGATGACAAAATGCACATGTGCCAATAAGGAAGAGGCAGTGCTGTCTGGGCCAAAAAGAAAACTACAGCAAAGTTTAGGGACCTTTCTGAAAAATCATGAACATGAAAAACTTGCAAGGCATCAAAAAACTGCTCTAGTGAGCACTGTTACTCCTCACACAGTCAGGACTTTACAGTCTTATACTGATTCTGTGTATATATCCTGAAGAAGCATTGTTAAATGAAACCTATTTTTGGCATATTAACAAACTTGGTTTACCACACTTTTTTTTCCACAACTTCTTTTTCCCTTCAAAGAAGCAAACAATAATACTTCCAAAACGCCACATTTAGTAGCTTAA
Organism: Anarhynchus alexandrinus; assembly: GCA_008711295.1. Lineage (NCBI taxonomy): Eukaryota > Metazoa > Chordata > Aves > Charadriiformes > Charadriidae > Anarhynchus > Anarhynchus alexandrinus. The sequence continues at coordinate 1,388,709 of VUYV01000108.1, forward strand.
ACCGAGAAACTGCCAACACCTACACAATTTCTCTTAAGGCTTTGCTGAGACAAAAATATGCAGCTCTTTCTACTTTCACATCTTCTGTGGTCATCCATTCTCATTGATATGCTCACATAATAATTGACTAGCAGAAAATTTGCAGGATGGTAGCACCCATGTGTGTTATAGAAAATCCATACTGGGAAGGGATGTTATGATTATGTAATTCAAGAACAGAAAGAGAAAATAGACACCTCTGCATTTCAGTCAAAGAAACTAATTCAACCCCCTGTTACTATGCATCCGAATCACCATGTTCACTATTTAAAAACTTGCAAAAATAAGGAAAAAAAGGAAAAAATAGGAAAAAAATAAGATAATTCCTTCACAGACTGTGCATGTGTGCAGTTTTTTCTCAGACCTACAGTAGATTTATGGTAAAGGTATTAACAGCAACAGTTATTCCATTTTCCTTTAGACCTTTTTAAGACCAAAGTAGTGGAATTTCCCTTAATGTACCTGGGTACAAGTATCAGGTATAGTTGGAGACAAAACTCAGCTATGCCGATGTCTTATCTTTAGAGATTCTATATGATTTCCATATCCCAGCTTTCCTTCACCTGCCCGACCCCCTGACCCCCACCCCAGGAGTTTATTCGAGGTCTAACAACCATGTTTATATTTTAAAACTGAAAACTAAGTGATATAGAAGGCACAGTGAAAAACTATTTCTGCAGATTATACAAAGCTCTTGACAATAGCTAATCAGTTAGTGTTCAGACACTGCTACTTAGCGCACCGAGTGTATTGGCTTTCTTGATAGCTTCCCCTCCACCCCTCCCCTGCAATTGTTTGTTCTCTTTTACTGTTGTGCCTTGTCATATGTCAAGATCGTAAGCTCTTTACAGCAGAGATGGTTTTATTATGCACATGGATGGTGCCTAGAATAATAGGGTCTTGAACCCTATTTGGGATCCTTAGATGTTACTGCAATAAAGAACAATTATTATTATAATAAAATGAATTGGGTTGAGAATGGTTGGCATAGTATAAATGCATGGAGGCAGTTAGAAAAAAAAGACGTTTTTCCACTGTCAGAAGTAGGAGGTTTGTTCAGCCATTTTTTTAAATCGGTGCCTTGTTTTTTTCCCCTTCAGAGTACATAGGTATAAGCTACTTACTTGTTTGTATTCTGAAAACAAAGCTGGTGCTAGTTAAAGGTGGAAGGACCACATCTGGATATGGCTAGCAGATAAGCCAGGAGAGTACGCAGTTTCCCATATTAATTTTATCTCTATGTCTTCTGAGTTGTTCTATTATGTCTCTGAATGACAAAGAAAAATGCACCGTAGTCTTACATTTTCTCTCTTTCCATTTCGCATTTAAATAATATATCTCCTTTAAGTGCCTTAGCTGTAATAGAAGCATGTCCTGATAAAACTATTAGGAAAGAAAATACAAAAAAGCTGCAATGTAACCTTCAAAGCCACCATAAAAATCACAACAAAGGAATTAGAATTTAAAACATCAAAGTATCCAAAGTACTTCAATCGCTGAAATGGAGGGTACGGGGGAAGGAGGGAGGGCTTGCATTTCCTACGTTGTTACATTTTTGCAACTTAAAGAACCGTGTACTTCAGCAATAACCTAAGAATAAAGCAACTGTATTTTAAAATACACAAACAAATGTAAATAGGACATGTCATTTTTATTTCTTCCTGTCTTTTAGCCATTCTTTCCCTTAGCATGACATTCAGTGTTCATCTAAAGTCAGAAGAGGCTGCGCACGCCTCCATTCTTTCTGGGCTATTGTGATTTGCTTCTATTTTCTTGTTTAAAGTAGAGCATGCAATTTGCTACCTAAGGTGATTCAAGTGCAGTGTGGAAGACTGAACACTCAGTGACCTTAGCTCAGTGCCCTCTCACTGCAACGAATAATGCAGTTCCTTCCAATTGTCACAAGAAGGCAATCACATTAAAACCTTAATCTTGCTCAAAAATTCTCCCTGGATAAAAGCATATAATTTGTACACTCCAATGTATCTAGCTGTCAGACATGGATTTATTAGCTTCACCTAGGACCACTTTCCTATTCTGCTGTTTCTGTATCTTGCTTTAGTGATTAGAATTATTTTCATCATCTGCTTCTATTTTCAGCTTCAAAACTCCTGTCTGACATTTATCTAAAAAGCAGGATTCTAGCAAGAAAATGTAGCCGGAGCCAGAACTCAGTTTCCTTTGGGAACTCCACCTCCAAAACATGATTTTTTTTCCCCTGCCTACAGCATTTCAATTATATTAAACTCTCTAAAGCACTGCTGTAATGGCTGTAAAAGTATTTTCTTGGCGAAAAGGGATAAATAAACATGCATAGAAAACAACTTCCATGTTTTTCAGGCAGTGGGAAGTCTTAAAAATCACAGCCTCTAGCAAAATTTAATTCTTACTGGAATGCAAGTTTCATGACAGTATGTAAAGCTCACCAGTGAGAACTTCCTCTACCCTATATTTTGGACTTCTTTGGCTTTGTCAATACAAAGTATTCACAAACCACAGGCCTGGCTTAAAATCTCTCTCTCTCAGTTTGGACTCACTTTAATTTCTTTTTGATTGGCCACAATTTGGAATTCATCTTCACAATCACAGTAGTTAGAAACTTGTTAAGTGACAGCTACAATCCTTGTTTCCAGAATGTGGTACAACAAGCAAAGTGTAAAATGTCAAGAGGCATGCAATAAAATCTACAGTTTTAGATAAAAATATTCTAGAGGAAATTCAGGGGGTCATTTAGCTTATCTGATGCCACGGCAGGATCGGTTTCAGTTATGTCCTGTCTTATAGATTTTTTGACTCATTGGTTCTTAAAGATTTCCAGCTCTGCAGATCCATACCCTCCCCAGAAAACCTATTGCAACACTTCAATATTTCTACCATTAAAAAGGTTTTTCTAAAATCCAGCCTGAATGTTCCTTGGTACAAGCTCGTTGCTCTTCTCTCATCCACCAAGATTACTCGTCCCCTCTTCGCAGCAGCCTTGAACTTACTTCACCGTGGCAGAGCTGCTTTTCTTTTATGGACTACCCATGAAACACTGCACGCAAGATTAGGCCTCATAGATTGAGGCTACTTTTGTGATGCCAAACTGTAACATTTTCTGATGGTTACCTTGCCTTCCAATGACCCACTAAATCCCAGATTTCCATAGTAATGCACCTTGGCTAGGAAGGCTTTGTGCTAATGTTAAACCATGGCAGCATAAACCCAGTTACTTTCCCTCTCGCTTCATAGGTTACTGTTGGGGGTGAAGGGAGGATTTCTGCTGAAGGAATCCAAGCAAACAAATCTACCAGTAACATCCCATTTGTAGCCTAAAGAGTGCTGGTGGCTTTGAAGCCCTGTTAAATTCAGAGGCAAATAATGCCACCAATTATGTTATGAAAGTGTGCTCCCTGATTTATTTTAAAATAAAGCATTAATCCAAGACAGTAAGAAGGGAAAATTGCCTCCCTGCACCTGAGGGAGCCTGGGGAGTTCTGTGCCTACTCACTTCCCCCCCTAAAAGGAGAGAGGAACCCTGCAAAATATGCCGGTACCCAGGACCCAGCAGCGCTGTGGGAGAGCAGAAGAGGAGTGTGATGACATGTGCCAGACCAGGGCAGAGGAGCTAGAAAAGTTAGCTTTCCTCCCCAACAAACCTTTGATTTCCTGGAGCATATCACAGACACTTGCAACTTGCTTTGACTGGAATTCAGAATGTATTTTCTGGGGAAAAGGACGGAATTCATAAACACCATTCTGTTCTCAGCAGTGTTTGTTTGGGATGAGAATGTGCCATTCAGGTTCAAGCTGAGGTTCAGTTACAAAACCACTATCTGACGGATGAGGACACAGAGACAGGCTGTTGCCGCGACAAGAACCTTCTTATTTTAAAAAGCAGCAAAGCTCATTGCCAGCCCAAACCCCCCTCTGCCAAGCTGTACTATGCATTTTTCCTTAGCTATAAGGTCGCCAGGATTTTTTTTCCAGAGCCAGCTCAACACTCTTCAGCAGAATAAGCATAGCTGAGTTTTACTCCAAGACTAGGGACAAAGGAAGTAATTTTGTTCTTGTCACAGTGTGTGGAGGGAGGAGGGCAGCAAAATTTGATTTTGCAGTGGAGATGGAAGGAGGGGAAGAAGGCAGGTGGAGAGGTGGTTGAGCAACAGCCCTAAGACTAGGGCATAGGGTCCAAGAAGGACCAAGAAGGACTCTGAGAGGTGACAGGTTTTGGGTATCATGGATATGGGCAGACATCTTTCCCATTGCTAGCCTTGTGTCTCACTAGCCAGGCTTACTTCAGGCTCTGGGACACTCTTTCTCAGCTTACAAGTCTCTTGGGAGTCCCATCAGCTCATGGTCTGGGATCTCCTCTCCCTTCTCCAGGAACCAGGGTTCATCTTGCACCCCACAGCAGCCGTTGTCCTTTGGTTCCACACAGTGTCCCCACTTGCTACCTCCCACACCAGCTACTCTTAAGAAAATAATATAAGCCAATCTAAAAACGTGTTATTCTGCGAGTGCCAAAACAAGGTCTTCGTACCATATTATTTCTTCTTCAGCATTTAGTATAGAGGTTATGGAGGACTTAGGTGGACCAGGCCTTGTACTGATCCACTCTGCTGGCATATAGATGTCCCACAACACTGCTCAGACTGACACTTTTTCACAGGTTTGCCAATAGGTCACCTGCTGTGGCTTTGCCACTACTCAGTGAATGCAACATGCACACTCACTTCCATGGGGAAAGACACAGCTCCCCTCATGTATTTGGCACACTTTGACCTGAAAAATAATCAACCAAAAACCCCCACAAATACACACACAATTAAACATTGTACTTCGGGACCACACAGGGCAATACATGCAACCGGGAGAGACCTAGGACTGACTGCTGGGTAGGGTGGACAAAACTATGGCACCTGGCTCAAAGACTGTCTTCTTTTTGGCAGTATGGATTTGGTTTTGGACACCGAGCCAGGAGGAATAGTCAGCTGCGTAAGCAGAAAGGGGCATGACAAGTTTAAATGATGTAAGCCTGAACTTCAATCTGGTCTTTGCCTCCCTTAACACAGGCGCACACCATGAGGCTTCTCATTAATTCCAATCATTTTCAATCAGGCCACAGCAGTCTTGAGTTATGTAATGTAACTTTTAACTGCTTGAAGACTTGTTTTATAGTGCTGGCAATAATCAGCAGTATTAGTTGCCACAATTGCGTAGGTTTTAATGTCTTGTTCTTCTTTCTTTTTTGTCTAGCATTAGGTTGTTTAATTTTCTTTAACTCTCTGTTGTTTGCAATAAGGGAGAGAGCTTTTAAGCTGGTGAGGAAATGTTCAACTTTGCTAGAACTCCTCTCGTATGAGTGGAAACTAAAAGGTTGGTAAGCCTGAGGATTGTCAAGTCAGGAAAAGCTTTTAGTGCCTTACCTTAAATGGCAGCAGAGAAGCTGTCCTATGCTGGCAAAATGTCTTTGAAGTTGACATAAGGTTATAAGCCACACTCTTCAGATAAGAAGAAAAGCAGATTCTGGACCCATCGGTTCACCTGTGAAAAAGTGTCAGTCTGAGCAGTCTTATGGGGCACCTGAATGCCACTGGCCTTGGGTCAGCACAGGGCCTGGTCCATCTAAGTGCAGCTTAACCTCTATTTTACCTGCTTAAAAGGAGCTAACATGGCATGCAGTCCTCATTTTGGCACTTGCAGAAATCCACATTTCTGGGTTGGCTTATATTAGTTTTATCGCACAACCGCACTAATTTGAACATTTAATGGAAATCTGATTGCTCTCTTACTTCTGTTTGTTGTTGGTTTGGTTTGGTTTCAAGCCCATTTATTTACTGCAATTTCTTAAGTCTTGAATGCAAACTTTGTATTGTTCACCAAGTGGTTAATGATATCCACTTAAGCAGTTATCATCCATCAATACCATTTAGCAAGGTCTTCCTTTTCCTCACAGAAAACCCACATTTGTAACAATCCACTGGTGCTCCTTTGGCAGCAAGAAAATTGGTACAAACACACAGCACTCTCTGCAGTTCTACACTGGTTAGGCAAAAATAAGTAAAGACAGTAAGTGCATAGTACAGCTAAGAAGTTCAGCAGTAACAGGACCATTAATCTACTTTCCTTTTTTATTTTATTACATTAACATCTCTACATAAATCTCCCAGGACAAGATATTATAAATTGTTTTTTGAAGGCAGTTTTATCTCAAGGCTAAAGGCATCAGAGCTTAATATTCCTTACTTACCAGTGATAAGGATTATAAACAATACTGACACTGTCTGTACCCTTACATGCTTCTTCATATACACAGAAATAGTAATGTATAAGTACTTTCCTCTCAGAATTAAGGAAAAGATTTCTCACTGAAAAAAGGTACAAAAATCAGGAGCTGTGTGAAGGATTTGAATTCAAATTAAAGATTTAGCTTAAACTTAATCACCAGCTGGACTGCCACAGTTCTTCACAGCAATGTGTTACGCTAGAAAGTAAAACAACCGACTGATACAAAAATATGGAGAATTTGGGGGTGTAAATCAGGCTAAATGACAGTTATAATTTTGTTTCTGATAGACAATACACTGTTCAGAATGTACTTATTAATGTTTTTAAAAGCATTTTATGCTGAAGTTAAAGGAAGATAAAAAGCTTAGATTTAATGTGTTATTCTATTCTCCCTGTCAATGGAAAATGTATTGCTAGGTCTAGCTGCATCAGGTTGACAAAAAAGCACAAGCACACGTCTTGTAAGAGGCATCTAAACTTGCATATGCCATAGCTGGATAAATAAGAATATGTTACATAGATCTGGCTATTCTTTTAGTCCAATAAATATTATTTTTAAATGAAGTTGAATAGAGTTACATTATCATTTGAATATCCAATGCTATTGAATGCCAGTAATCATGCTGCTTTCAGGAAAAGCACTGAACACCTAAGAAGAGGTGGCCACCCCTTGAAGCTGAAATAAGGAGCTGCATCAATAAGAATCATGGGCTTAAAATCATCGTTAGTGGTTTCGTATTTTGCATTGTGGCTATGTAATATTTTATCTTGTGTACATGTATTCTACCAGAAATTAGCTTCCGTAGGGACATCTGCAAAAGTATTTTTGAGCTATGATTGCTTCATATCTTTTAGTCTTTGGCAGCTTTGAAGGTTTTAACATTTCCACTTTGTACCTGTGTAAAAAAACTACCAAGGGATAGAGCAGGGCAAAGCAACATCTTCCACTTCACTGATCTCTAGGGAACCTCAGTAAAATTAATGGCTTCTGTGGGACACAGCATTCGCTGTGCTGTGTTTCCTACTTTGTTTTCCTCTCATTTCGATAAATCCTAAGCACAGAATACAGCAGGTGTCGCTCAGGAGTCCTTATACCACCATAGGAATCAGAATAACATTCATAATATCTGGATATCTTAAAGGTGCAAAAATAATAAAAACACACACAAATATATATCAGCTGCTTGGTTTTCTGAAATGTAGAGATAACCCTTATCTGGGCTTCCCTGCCTATCCATTGGTAGCTTAGTTTTCCAGCCAAGCAAACAAATAAGCCCAAACCAATTTTTGGAAGCTCGTCACATGAAAGACCAGAGCACTTATGAAACCACACCACAAGGACAATAAAATCCTTCCCACCCACACACCCTGCTATGCAAAGCATGAAAAGAAATTGGGGAAGGCTCCCCAGAACAGGGCAGAGAAGTGTTGCTGTGAAATGACTTCCTGATGAGGTGCTGTGTAGGAAGGTGTTATATGTAGGACTACAATGTTTGTGACATGAGGCTACACCACAGTTATTGCCTGGCCAAGTAGGAACTAGCACTGAAATCTGGTAAGGCCAAACAGCCAAATTATTGGAAGGGTTTTGAAACCTTCACAGATCTACATAGGTGTCTGCACCTGGGCTAGCTAATTTACAGCTAATGTGGGTGGATTTACATGTTTTATTATTGGCTGTAGTATAGATAATCTATTCAGATATGTTTTGGAGACTACTGAATTTCCAGGTCCTTAAGGAGGACACATGGATATTGAGTATCCATGCATTAAAGAGCAAAGATAGATCAATATTAAAATATTATTCTTTCCTTCATCTCTCCTGCCCTCGTCCTCACAGGTTTTTCTGAAAGTTTTCTCAGGAGGATCTCAAAACAAATTTGGCACCTCTCCTGCTGAATTACTCATAGTAAAACCCCTTACCATCCCTTTCCTTGGCCTGAGACAATTTTGGCTAGAGATGGTGGCTGATATCTCACCTGCTGCAGAACAAAAGGGCTTTGTCCCTTGGCAATGCCAAAATCCTTACTCCAGGCATTGCCCATCTCAGTACAAATCTCTATGCTGCATTTAGTGCTTTAACTAAGTGTTTTTTTCATGCACCAAGTTGGTAGGCTCTTCCAAAGCCCTCTCCAGACCTTTTCTACATGGCCACTTTCCAAGCATGCCTAAGAAACATGCACAGACTTTATTTTCTTGAGGACTTTGGGTCCTGTTTCTTTCAGGAACATTCTATAAATAGAGATGCCTCCAATTATGTAAATACTGGTTAAATGAGAAAATGCCAGCAGATGGTGCTCAAGAATATGCAGCAATGCTCTTGTGCACATTAAATTGCTTCTATCCTGCCGTTTTGTGCACAGCCTTCAGTCTCAAGAACCATACCCTAATGTTATTTTGACTTTGGGCTGATCCAGAAACAGACATATACAGCATATGCTGTCTGAAAAGTCTCCTCCAGTCTCCAAATAGCCAATGTTCGGGCATAACAAAGGAATTCAGACTTCCATTGGAGTAACCTTACTGGTAATTTTCTTAAAAATTGTTAATCTGAAAACTCTTTGGGGGTGAATACTATTATCGTCTTTCTGCAGAGAGGGACACTGAGTTTGAATGAACCAAACATCAGCAGTTCCTATCTCTGTGTCAGGGAGGCACTTCTGGCTTCCTACAGTTTCACTATTGCATTAAATATCATGCCAAACAGATGTAAATAATCTGAAAGGCATAATCTGGGAAAGAGCAGATTTCCATTTTTTCCTCATGACGCCTTTCACACACATAAACACCTGACTATGTGGCTATATAGACTGTTATCTTTTGAAACTAATAAAAGTCAGCCACTGAGAAAATGTACTAACATCCATCAAAGGCAGAGCTGTTCAAGATCTGTGAAGCTCACCATAAGCTGCAGTACAGAATGAAGAAAAACTCACCCAGCAGAACTCATGAACCATATAATCTAGCATGTGAAAGCTGCAAGTGCCAGATTTTGAACAAAATGACATTTCACAGGGCAAGTCGAAGTTTGAACACTTCTTAAAAAGGAAAAAAAAAAAGTCACAGAAACCAATAGCATCAGTCAGGCTAAAAATCTGGGAAGGGCAAACATGTCATGCAGTAAATTATCTGACTTCTTTTGTCTATGCAGTGGCATTTAAAGGCAATACAGTCTGCAGGTCTAGACCATCTAGACACAAAAAAACCCAATGAAACAGTAACACAGTGAATCAACAAACCCATGATGATTGGCTGGTATTAGTAATTTATTTTAAATTACTAATAAATTAGTAATTTATCACATTTGGTTACTGGATACTACCTTTGCACTATGCCTTAGACACCAGTCAATGTCATATTTCCAAGCTACAGAGTTCCTTGTGCAGTCACAAGGTAGAAATTATAGAAAACAAGGACCAACATTGAGTGGCTCCACAGCAGTCTATAAGAGCTTGTCTATAAGTATCCAGAAACAGAGCAGAAAAGCCAAGTCTCCTGCATATTAACTTCCAGAATTTATAAGAAATTATTCTTTTGGACACCAGTGATAAGGCACAGCTGCTCTACAACAATCTTGAGAAGCCAAAAAGATGGGCACGTCCCTGTGGATGCCTGGCCCCCTATAGAGTACTGCAGGCTCATTTAACCCCTGTCAGTACCAAACTTACAGAAGGTCTCATGTATTTAGTTCAGTCCTTTTTCCAATTCTGACCACAATAGTAAAGTTGCATAAGATCTTGAACAGCATTTACTTTTTATTAGATTTCCAATCGGGAAGCTGATGGGGTCAGCAAGAGACAAGGAGTTGCTGATGCTCCTAAATTCTATTATCTACTGTAATGCAAATTCCCAGAGGAATTACCCTGGTGTTGTGTTTGATACAGCGACTTTTTACATTCTAAGCCAGAATGGTGAACCACATCAAGCCATAAAAACAAGACTTTTGACTTGTATATGCCTAATGGTATAAATGACACCCGTGCTCTTGAGTGCAGGTTAAAATAGTTATACAGTTATTCTCTTTTATATTAGCTGTTAACAGCCACAGAGAACATCACAGCAAATTCTCGCAGTATCTGAAATCTGCAAGAATGCATCTTCACAAGTCTTTCCCTGCAACTACCTGGGGAAGCAAATAAGATGTTGCACAAGTTGTGTTTGCCTTTTTGACTCCCTTCTGTACTGTGGTCTCCTGCACTCACAGAATGTGATAAAGCGCTTCATAATATGTAATTTCATCGACATTGATAAGACCACAGTTCCATTTACAAAAAGTCTCTGTGGCCTTAACAGAAGAGCTTTCTGTTTCAGCCATTCCTTGCACCACAGAAAAGAATCATTCTGGGCCATCACAGCCAAACAAATCGTTCAGTCTCCTGAGTGAGCAAGTTCACAGGAAAATCCACAGAACCAGCAGAATGTACAGTCCCAATAGTGCAGTTTCTCAGTACAGAGAAGAGCTTTAGATTTAAAAAAAAAAATGCACATCTTCTATGCATTTGGAGAAATAAAATTATCCTTTATTTCACATCAAAAATATCTATTAATCATTTTAATGGTATAATTTACATGTTTCATTAGTATTTGATGTGTATACAGTCATAATTATTTAAGAACCACTGCTAGTATGTCAGCAACAATATATTGTTTTGCTGCCGCCACATAACAATGATATAACACAGATAACAGCTACCTTTTCAGTTGTACCATAAGCTGATGTCTAGCAAGAACGAGTGCCGTCTCCTAAACACTTTTGTATTTCGCGCACACAGAGCTCAGATTCATTGGATCTAGTCAGGGAAGTTAACATTTCGCAGTGCCTTGTAGGCTCATGAAAAACAAACCTAAATTGCCTTCTGTTCTTTATGCACTCAAGCTGGACTCCGAGCGAACAAGAGGTACTGCACAAGCAAATGATCCTTAAGCTCTCCTTGCCCCCAAGGAGGAGCTCGCCTTAGCTCTTTGTGTGCTGACTAGCTGTGGTAAACATATGGTGAGCAGAAGACGGCTGTAAATGAAACCATTCTGCGCTTTGTAGCCACTTAGCACTCTCTGGGCCACACTCCCTTGACTGTCTACATGGTTCCAACCACCATCTCCAGAGCCTGAGGAGAGTCCATCTTTGCATCCACCACATGCTACAGATGCTAAGCACAGGCACCAAAGAGAATAGTAAGCGAAAGGAGAGTAGTAAAGAAGCTTTTTGAGTGTCTTCTATTGTCTCTGGGTGACAGGCCAGCCAAATTTCATTAAATGGATAAACTCCTACAAAAGAGCCAGAAAGACTCTTGGGGGTGGATAGTCACAACATCAGTAATTGGGCGGTTTCTTCAAAATTTACTGATTTAAAACCCCAATAAATTATCCTTACAAGTGTAGAACTAAAACTCTTAATTTAAATAAAATCTACGCTCCTACTAAAGAGGAAATAAAACAGAAGCAAAGATAATAAGGTTAGTAGGAACGTTGAGAGTGAAGCAGAGAACCTGAAGGACAGTGAAAGCACATATACACCCATCCAGTGCTGAAGAGGTCAGGAAGAACGTACAACTCCATTAACATCAAAGTCATTAGAGTATGAGATAACAGTTTGTTACATTATCATAGAGAACAGCAGACAATGAGTTATTGTATTCCCATGTAGTTCATTCCATACTTTTCTGATAAATTCAAATTAAATATACTCTAAATGCATTGCTGAGTAGAAATCAGTCTATTTGAAATTTAAAATTATAGACAGTGCTGTCTAATTCTATTTTTGATTTCCTTGTGCTTTTTACTCTGAAAAGCTGTGTGTTAGGATATCTTCTGCCAACTGAGATACTCCCTTTGAGAAGGTAATTTGGGGTATGTGACTAACTCACTTTCTGTCCTCTGATGGTTGTGCCATCTCTTTTTCATTTTTGACTATCACACTAGGCTGCTGCAAAAATATTGCCAAAGTGGTGTTCTAGTTTACAAAATCGAGAAAGCATTACAATAGCCTAGTGAATATTCTCATATGGAGTTGAAGAAATGCAAACCAGAGCTCCTCATAATGCTCTTTAGCATTCTGAACTCCTAATTTCATCCTTTAGCACAAATGTACACTTTTTTTCTCTTACATTAGTGAATTTTTATAGCAGCAATATGGTAACTCCAGGTGGTGCGGTTATCATGAGATAATCACTCCCCTAGAGGATACCTCTTAACACCCCAGAGGTGATGATAACCAGCCCCCCTCTCATGCCTTATTGCTTATATATATGCTGATGGCAGCAACTAGAAACAATTGTTAAACATGAAGAGCATGCAGAATTAATCTGCACTGTCCACTTGTTAATTACAAAGGCAATGAACACTGCCAGTGAGCAGCATCTACACTTTTACGTTGTCATCATAATTAAAAAGTTTTAGTATGTGGTTTTGTGTTGCAACAACATCGATCAAAGTCCATTTCCTGACATGTGCAGCAGAAGCAATATGTTCCGCATAGGTTATTTCTGGAATTGTATTACTTACTGTAATAGAGCCCTGTCATGCTACCTCTATTGCACCAAATATACCTGCCATGGCTGCAGCGGCTTATTCCATTTCCTGGCTCAGACCCTCTCAAGCATGCACCAAATGGAATGGCTGCAAAAAAAAGTTTAATTTACATAAAATTCTGCAGAAGGATTTTTTTTTTTCTTTTTCATTTTTATGCACTGCAAGACTGATTTTTGTCTCTGCTCTCTCCTCTGTATATGCATGAATATGCTGCTAGGAATAGGGAAACACTTCTTACAGAAGTGGGCCAGAGAAGGGCCACTAACAAGGATTCAACATTAGTGAAAACTGTAAATTAATACTCCAAGTGCAAAGCTAAAGAGCAGAAGGGGTGGATGATGGCTTGGGGCACTAACGCTTGTAGTGCAAAGCACGTGGCACCAGGTAAGGCAATGGTAAAACAGTCTACAGAGTTTGTAGTTGTGGCTCACTTGAGCCACAGCCACAAGGACCTTCCAGGCAACACTAAGATACGAGCAGCCGCATCTCTTCTTCACTCTCACCTGCAATACGCTTTCTCAAGAATGACAGCTCAGAAGCTTTTCCACCAAAGCAGATGGAAATTACAGAAACTCAGGCTTCCAAAGAGTTAACTATTTATAAAACAAATATAAGGCATACAGGGGAAAAAAAGAAAAAATTCCTCCCTTACAAAACTACAATAGTAAAGAGTGTTTGTGGAGGGAGGGAAAGGAGTGGGAAGTTTAATACCCATTTTACATCAATGTCCCACTTGTTTACTCTTCGTAAAAATGTAGATGAGATGTCTGCTCTTCACGTTTTAGTGTCTAGCAAATGATGCTTTTTGGCACCTTGTTGTTTGCAGAAGAAAAACGAGAAAAGTTGAAAACCAGCAGTGCCTTGACAATAACACCTTTCTTGCTTTTGATTTTCTATTCAGGTTCTATAGGTGTCATAAAGTAGGAAACAGATAATGGGTCATCTTTGAGGTTAGTAAAAAGAAAAGACAGTCTAGGCAGGGAACTTGACAGAAAGATGATAGTATCCCTAAATGACACTAAGTATGTATTGTGGATGGAGCACTGATTTTTGGTGTTCATGTGAGAAAATCCCCCACAACATTTGCAGAATTTGATTTCCTTCCCAGAATTTAACTAACTGTACAGAATTAACACCCTGCCCTGGTGCATTGCAGAAATCACTCACGCTTACAGCCAAGTGCACAATGTTCTATTACAAAAGCATTTAATTGAGGCCACTTTAAAAATATATAGCAGAATCTCTTTCTGGCCTCATTTGTGCTGCAGGATACCTGTTAGAAATTAATATCCTCTCTTCATATGTCTCTGCTTCTCTAGGTATAGCTTTACATGTGCTGTCTTTCAGTTATACAGTTGTGCTTCTCAATAGCAGGGACTAGGATATATATCTAGAATACAAAAACATACGGCATTCATGTATGAACCCATCTACTGGTTGCCGATGAACAAAGATGCTGTAATGCTCATTAAANCATATGTCTCTGCTTCTCTAAGTATAGCTTTACATGTGCTGTCTTTCAGTTATACAGTTGTGCTTCTCAATAGCAGGGACTAGAATATATATCTAGAATACAAAAACATACGGCATTCATGTATGAACCCATCTACTGGTTGCCGATGAACAAAGATGCTGTAATGCTCATTAAAGGGTATTACAAATGTGCGATGGAGGATGAAGACTTCATTACAGAAAGGAGGAATGGATGGGATGTACTTATTTGGGCTGTTGACAGCCAGACCAGGCAGTTCAAAAACACATGGGAACAGGATAAAACCTCACCTGGAAAGTCTACGCCTGAGAAAACACTGGTGTTTTTTAAAAACAGAAATGGTATTTTCAAATATTTAGTTAAAATACATAACTACATGCTCCCAGTGAATGAGAAACAGACTGACTTTGAACACCTGTGAACATGAAATAGGATAAGAATACCAGGGGTTTGCCTGGTTTCTCAGTCAAGTGGCATAATGAATGTGACCAAAGCCAAGAAACAAGCCAGTGTCAAGTTTACTGAAATCTCAGGCTAGGTCAGCTAACTAGTGTCGTGTTTTTTTCCCCAGGACCTAAGCCCGGCTTACAGAGTCACTGCTATACACAGAAAAGACTCTCTCCACCTTGAAAACATGGCAGTGATTTCTGATTTGTAAGGCCTATTTTCAAAACTGTGCCCAGAAACACTGCCAGATGGCTTGGCCAACTATGTTGTATAAAAGACTTAATACAGCATAAAAGTCTGAATACCCATGCCTGTCCCCGTGTCTTAACATCAAATAATTTCCTGGCATGGAGTGACCTATGGTGTCCTGTTAAATCTTTTTGCTCTCCACTAGACCTTATCACCTCCTGAGGTCTCAGGTCTTGAGTCCCTAAAATAGGAACAAAGACATTTGCATACATAGGGATGAAGGATGACTAAGCATTGTCTATTTTCTAGTTTTGCTTATGGTAAGCATCGTTATTGCATGCTCAAGTGACAGGTTAAAGATTTGAACAAGAAGTTCTACTATCTGCTCGTGACAATAAACACCCTTTCCTTTCATCTAACTATAAAGTCAACACTGTTTGTACTGCCAAAATACTGATTCTCAGTTTCAACTACTTGTCTTAAACTTAAAACATTACGTCTTCTACAGGATAATTTTTAGGATTTTATAACTACATTTCAGTGGCTTTTTGGTTCAGTCAAAGAGAGAAAATGCAAATCTGAAGTTTGACAAATTTAATTTATAAACAGCAGTATCTGATCTGCTTTGAAATCTTCTTAGCTTTTAACTTTTTACTGCCATTTATCTCCTTGTTAGGTTCACACTGCTCTTAGGGCAGATAGTCCACCTAGGGGGTGAGATTTCTAAATCATCATTGTAGGAGATGTGGCATTTTAGGATGCAAGTGTAGTCACATGCATAATGGTTGCTGATGGTAATAACGTGAAAGTTATGTAATATACTACAGTCTACTGTCACAAATGCCATGGGACTGCATCTGAAGTGTCTACAAATCTTTATCTACAGAGAAAGAAATGAAGAAAGTGAAAGGAAAGGAAAGCGCAGATGGAAGGAGAAAGAGAACAAAGAAAGGAGAGGAAGGGGAAGAGGAAGGGGAAGGGGAAGAGAGAGCTAGGGAGAGAAGGAAGGAGAAAGGAAGGAAGGGAGGAAGGAAGGGAGAAGGGGAGAAGAAAGAGGAAAATAAAGAAAGAAGACACTGCAGTTTCTGGAAGACAGTAGAAAGGCAACCTGGAAACATTACAATATTTCAGTGGTAATGAAAGGTACTTGTAGGGAATGGATGGCTTAAAGGGTCAATAAAACACCACAGAGTTTATATATGGACATTCAGTGATATTGGAGCGGTTACTGACCATAATTCAGCCTGACAATTTTCAGAGGCATGTATGAAATTTCCCTTTGTAGCTCAGGGTGTCCATCCTCACAGGAGCTAACATCCCTCTTGTCGGTGAGATCTGTACATAGAAGCAGTAAATTGGTGTTACACAGCTTTTGCCCCTCCTTGTTAGTTACAGGAGCTGCTGCTGGGGAGCAGAGTTGTTAATTTTGCCTTCTAAGTACAAGCTATAATCAATTGGGAGTTCAGGGAGAGAGAAAGCGAAGCAAAGAAATTCATTATCTTCCCTACATGAGGCTTTCAGCCCCTCAGCTGGAGCAGCTCTGTACAAACATTTGATTTTACTTTTTGGGACAACAGAGGGGCATGAACGAATGACTGTCTCCAGTGCAGATCTCCTGCTAAAGGCAAAAACGCCTATTATGTTGGTGACAGCTCTGCTTTAGGAAGATACTTCCCCACCTCTTGCTGCTCTTCCTCTCCATTTCTTCACTTTCTCTCCCTCTTCTTTGTCCCAACAGAGGGTCTAACCCTTCAAAGTATTTGGAAGTCTGAACCGGTTCTTCATCTGGCTGATTTCTGTTAATGCTAAAGAAATGAATCAGTTATCATTCATGAAAGTGATAGGGAAACTGGTCAACTTTACCAGTCCCACTAGGAACACACATTGATATTCAGCACAGATACCAGTCCTCAATCTCATTTCTCCCATTGTCTTGTAAATCCCCCTTATTCCCCTCCCAGTGCAAAGGATTTTGTTCAGGTGAACACAGCGGTGTCTAATTACCTCTCCTTGGGATCTTATTGCAGTGGCAAATTCTCCAAAAGAGGGTAAAAAAGCCCACCGTTCACATTTGGTTTTTTAACAGATTTGCTCAAGGAAAAGCCTGCCTCTTGTCTGGTATTAGAAAGCACATCAGAAGGGACTTCTCCAAGCTAGACATCTTGGACAGGGTTCAGTTGCATAAACATAACTGCCAAGAATCATTTTAGGCATTATAGGGGATCCTGCCTAGCTTCTAGCCAGGACAATGTGGGTCTTCCATAATTGCATGTTGTAGATAGCAGTCTCACGGGGGTGTCTCAGAGACCTTATAGTGTCTGAAGTTCCCTCAGCACTTACGTCTATAGAATTGAACTAAGTGGGGCTTTTGCTGTGATATGAACATAACAGAAACCAGGTCTGGAAAATGAATGCAGCAGATTGGTCCAGGAAAGGAAGTTCCTCAAAGTGACAAGAATAGGAGGCAGTGAGACAGATGGTGTTAATTCAGGCCTTGGAATCACTGCAGTGTTTCAGAGGAAGAGAATGAAACAGCATGTGTGTGTGAAGGGATATGTGTCTTGATCAGGCTGGCAAGCACACAGTAATTTGTATACTGGTATGTGTACGTTGGAGGAACCTACTCATTACGTGCATGCAGGTGCATGCATGCATAAATATGCTTGATTTCAATGCCAAATCTTGAATAATCTTGGTCTATGTCTAAACAGAGAAACCCTGAAGTCCTGGTTTTCTTGTAGAAATGTGGCTGAACTTTCTGTGTCTTTCCTCTGGCTCGCATATTCAGGCTTTCCTTCTGTGAAAAAGACCTAATATCTGTTATGTGCCTTGTCCTAATATTGCGAAGTAAACCCAGAGCAGATGGAATTTTCACACCAGCTTCCAGTCTGGTACATACTCCGATTCTGTATTTGGTACAACCAGCACAGCTTATGTTTGCTCAGTTACCACACTGGAAAACTTATTGTGAGCGTCAGAGTTCCACCACCTTTGCAAGGATTTAACCCAGAAATGCTCCACTGTTTTGTAGATGCCTAGAACACTGTCATGGTTATCTTCCTCAGTTCATAGTGAAAAGAAATGGTCCCCACCCTATAGAGTCACACTCTGTAAATTAAAAGGACACTCATGATGGAAGTAAGTGAAGTTTAAGCAACTCTAGAATTATACGTTACAAAAATTTGGCTTCTCAACTTTTCAGATTAAATATGTGGTAGTTTTTTACTCCGATTTCATTGCAATTTTTTTCAAAATCACAGAACACAAATGTTTATGCCTGCCAACAGGACATGATTTTACAGAGCCAGTACATTTCACGTCTCAATTATAAAACAAATACATATAAAAGAACAATTTATTTAGATTCATTATATTTCTGAATCATAAGGTGCCAAAGCCCTTTGGACTTGTGGTAGTACAACATTCAAACAAGTTTCCTCTTGTTTTGAAAAGACAGTATGCAAATCCTGTCTCTGTTGAAGCTATTAGTATTTTTGTTAATGGCTTCAAAATGTTAGGGCTGGTTCTAGGAAAGTATAATTTATCCATGACAAAAATGGTTATTCCATATATATCAGTTATCAATAAGTTACATGAGGAATGACTAACTAAAGACCTGAAGACTGGACATAATCTGCAAGGTGCCTTTATCATTTTGGCTGGTTAGCCAAATAGTACATCTTGTCTGGCTAGGTGACCACTTCTCAGAGTGCTGGTGCCATATGGTGAGCAATAAGCGAAAAATATAGCCGTAGAGGTAAGCGATACAGATCCAGCTAAGATCCATTGGATCTTATCAATGCAGGTGCAGCATTGCCCAAATATGATTTTCTGTGATTTGTTTCAGAGTCATATTTATAGTCTTTAGCACTGAGCCTAAGGTTACAAGCCTTAAGTCAACTCTGGCAAAGCAAAACCTCATGACTACTGAGGAAGGTAGTATTACTCTGGGTCAGTGTAGCACATCAGAGCCAGAGGGCTCAAGTGGATCCCCCATGTGCTCCTTTGCCTTCCACGCTACATAATTCAGCATAGCCCTGGTTCTGCTGGACCATGCTGGCTCCTGCTCAGAGCTTGGGTTCTCTCTGTTACGCTCTACAGTGCACAGGTTATTTGCTTGAACTCTGTATAGAATGAAATTATCCTGAGTTTGGTGTTCTTCCTAAAGCAATAACCCTCACAGAATACGGACCATAATTCAAAAGCATTTTCTGCATTACCTTCCCTGTGGTTACAGGAGCATGTGGCCATAGCATTTGACTGGCTCCAGTCCACAGGGCTTATGAGTTCTGATTCTGTGCCTTGCTGTAGTGCTTAACAGTACTTAACCTGAATTCACGCTGGAAACATGCCACTTCATTTGCATTAATCAACTCTGCCAACCCAGACCTCTATCAACATTTTGTCTCTTCTTTCTTTTCCTATTGTGTCTCTCCACCTCGAGGTTTCCCACCTTTCCTTTCTCTACCTCACCTCTTCCACCCCCACACCACCCCCTTCACCTCCCCACTTTTCCTTTATATTATCCCTAATCTGTCTTGGAAGCAGGGACAGCCAGGCACTCTTTCTCTGTCTGTGTTGTAGACACCTGATTAGGTGTCACTATGCCAGAGACAATAAGCCACCAGGTCAGGCATTTGGCTCTGTGCTTCCCAGGAAACAGAGGGGTGGGAGGGCCATTTGCATGATTTGCAGTGCTATCCACCCCTTTCCCCTCTCCTTCCTTTTCCTCACTCTGCCTTTAATCCTGCAAGAAAGCAGACTATGTAGCCCCAGCACAAACCCAGTACAAGCCACGGTACTGGTCTTGCCTCAGAACAAGTGACTGGTGAAAACCATGGCCCAGTAAGAGCAATTAAGATGGCATTAAAGGTGGTGCAAGTGTCAGCTCCATTACAGAGCAACTGGCTGGTTGACCCTTTTTTTTGCTAGGCATTTCTTCTGCCCTTTCTAGTATCCTTATATTGCTCCTAATATTTCAGGTGATAATCAATTTGCACAGCCCTGTAATTCAGCAAGTCTAATTCTATCCTTGCTTTCAGTTGTTATGTGCTATCATAAATCCAACTACAGTTGGATTATTTTCATTAAAATAGCATTGAAAGTAGCCTAAAGACACCAGAGATAATAGCTTACAGCATTTCACAACTTCCAAGGATTTTTCTAAATGCACAGTATAAGATAGATTCCCAACTGATCTCTCAAGGGAGGTGCTTTTGGGGGAAANAGATCTTAAGGATAACATATGATCTCTGCATGGCATAGTGTGGTATGAGATCTACAAACAGTCTAATTCCCCCTAGCTGTGCTTCTGTAGTTGAGATGGTCTGGAGGTCAGGTATGCAACAAGTAAACGGTTTAAAAGAATTGCAGTTTCACAGCCTAGAATCGTGTATACTGTTGCTTCTCTTCTCAAAACTGATCTTAGTATCAAACATTTTCAATTTTCTGTCTCAGCATGAGGATTTCTAACTTCCAAGCCTTAATGGAACCCAGAAAACCTTGATATTAGCACCAATTTTCTGAAAGTATCTCCTGCAATTATGTCGCTACACAGAACCTATCTAGAAGTGCAAAATAGGTCAGAAGTTCCACATTAATGTGCAGCATTTTCCACCTGTAGGCCAGCAGGTCAAATAAGAAAAGGTCATTGCAATTTGAACTCGTGTTGTTACCACCTGTTCGGATGCCGGCACTTTGTTCAGCTACATGCTGCTGAGCATCAGCGGTGTCTTTACTTAGTGGTGCTTTAAATCCAGTGTGTATTTACTATTCAGATGTGTAAGCAGCGATGCAAAGCATAAAACAGTAGCGGTTCAGAGGCCCGGCCTCTGCCACAATGTCATGTTTGCTAATTTCTTCATAAGAAAACTGCCAGCAGCCAGATCCCTGACCAGTGTTTTATAAAAAATGAACACATAATCCTTAGTGTGATGGAAGGTTATTTTTCCAGAGGATTTTTTTTTAATTCCTTTGAGTTATTTCATGTGCCACTCATGAGGATGAAACTGTGCTACCTACACCCCATTTTTCTTGGCTTTTTCTACCCCACTCCCCCCAATAAAAAAATCCTTTACATAAACAGTTTCAATACTCTTTTATGTTTCAGAATGCAGTACAATTTTGAAACTAATTATGACACTTTTTTCTTTCGGGCTTGTCTTTTTTCCTTAAAGGCTGATCTTACAAATCACTTGGCCATTAGCCAAAAAATTTTGCAGCATTATGATTCTGTAGGTGTTTCACAAGCCTTTAAGTACATTTTTCAGGTTTGCTATTAAGCTAATCTCTGAGTAAGAAGATGTGGAATATTAATGGCAGCATTTTGGAATTGTAAATAAACATGTTTGGAGCAATCTAGATGAAGAGCAGAACGATAAAAATGGTTATAAAAATCTAATTAACATTTTAACTGTAAAAAGCTTGCTGCTTTGATACCACAAGAGAATAGTCTCAGACAGTAGATAAAATTAAATATTCCCATGTGGGTTTCCAGCAGATGAAACACTGCTATCAATATTTAATGGAATGTGTCAGAATTTACCATCATTTGAAAGAATGCAAATAGAGGTTACCATAGAAATCACCTTGACAGAATACTGCACAAAATGCAACACAAGCTACCCCTGAAGCGTCCTCGAAGGAGTTCGTAAGATCTTTGTCTGCTGCCCTTTCATGTGGTCTCTTGAAAGGCAGGAGAAAAGGCCTCCGTGTGTGAATGTGTGTAAATATACATTACAATAGGTTATTAAATAATAATGTTAAATAAGAGAAATAAGAAACGAAATATATCCCAAACATTTTTACATCACAGATACCTGGGCTCAGTTTAACGCAGCAGACCAAATAATAGCAGTGAATGGGTTGCTAAAATGTTTCTCCATCTATTTATGAAACACCTCATTGTGTAAGCCATATGCCAAAATTCTCACATTGGTATTGATATCAAACATTTGCAAACTTTTTCTCTCACGAAAGAATTCCCCATTACCAAGTTTCAGCTAATCTTTACACTGCCTAAACACATATATGTCCACAAAATACATAAATTTGGATAGTTATCAGGATAAATTTGGTGGGTTTTGTGTTTTTCCTCTACAAGAAGAATCTGTATCTTCTTAAATGTCTATCATCTCCACAAAAAGCTATTTATAATCAACAAAATTTGGCAGTTCAAGAAGTCAAGAAGTCTAACTACCCAATCAATTTTATAATACCTGTATCCAGAAGATACAATCCTTGCCAAACTGCCACATTTTTATTTTGAGGCCTTTTCCTTGAGCTCTTGCCAGGTAACTTGAACTGGAGCTACTGAGCATCTTTAAATTATGTGCAGTTCCCCTCAGCGTCTCGGAAACAACAATATGTTGAAAGTAGTTAAGAAGTGCTCCTTGACTCCTGAAGAACATAAGTTGATCTAAACTTCTTTGTGGTCAAAAAACACCACACACATATAATTTCTTGTCTTTCAAGAGTGAGTGAGAGAGCTTGAAGGTAATTCGTGATGATAAAACCGGCCTTTTCTCTAAGTTATTCTGAAATAGTTTAGAAAACATCAGTATCGGATGCAACTGGAATCTGATTTGCTACCACACTGCAGAGCCTCATCTTGTTATAATCTTGTTATTCATATTTGAAGTAGGCAGTGTACATTACCACTTAGTAAAGAGCAATACACAGATTTTGGTAATGTGCAACATTCCTATACTAAAAATGTCTGAAATTTGATGTTTTGTGCTTGCCTTTTGGAGGTTATATGTGCATTCAGGTAATACAGTAAAGCATACTCTGTTACAACATTTTTTTTTTAAAAATATTTTTTTAAGATACAACAGTAACCCATAAGTAAAATGACATCATTTCTCTCTATAAAAAAAAATGTCTGCAACAATATTTTGTCCGCCTTTTAGTGATACCTCAGTCAAAGGAGAAAGTTGTTCAAACCTTCATATTGATGCCTTGAAGGATGTCCTCACCACAAGCTACACATTTGACTAAAGCAATGACCATTCCTCCTATTGGAATTGGACCATGGTGTAGCAAGGTCTGGAAACGTATGAAGATGAGAAGAAAAGCAAGAAAAAGACTGCATCTACGAGGCAGGAAACATTGGGAAGACCCCCACTGTTTGAATCTCTGGTGATTCAGAAATTCTCCAAGGGACAGACTATACTCACTTCAATTTCAACTGTGACAAGCACGATGCAAGTATCTAGGCAGAAGTTTTTCATATTAAAAAATTCTGAAAATATTCAGGATTTGTCCCTTCAAGACAGTGGATCTTAGTGGAGCCTAGTAGACTTGCTGCCTGAATATCTTCAGTGCTTTCACCCCATAGTCTGCTTCATTGCATGTGGCACACTACAACAGGAGCCAAAAAACTGCGTCTTGATTTCCTCCTGCAGGACCATACATGGTGTCAACTATACAATAATATGTGGCAAGAATGGCAGTAGATCCCGGATTGTCACACATCTAAGCTTAATTATCTCATTGCTACCTTTGTTCTTCATGGCTCTGCTCCATAATCTTTTGAAGGCAAAAGGAATGTCTCCTCTGACTTGACTGACTTAAATTGTCAGGCCTTTCACTAACATTTTGCTATATAAACTCTTCTAAAATCTCTGTGACTGGTTAAGGAACACCTTTTGACTCCTACTGCAGACCACTGAGGTACTGGGGGATGCTACCAACACAGTGTTACCTGAAAATACTGACGTACTTTCAGTCTCAGAAATATGACTCTTTTATAAAATACCTGACAAACATTAGGGTTTTGTGCAGCTCAGTTAAACAGAATGACTTGAATTTTTACACAGTCATGAAACCAGAATCCCTTCTGAACTTCATAAAAGTTTCACGTGCTGCTCCTCTGGTCACACTTGGTATTCAACCTGGCCCAAAGAGCAGAAGTGATGAGTAAAACAAAACACCTTTCTTGCAGTGTCATTGCCCTAAACAGGAAGTGCCAGAAAATTAAGGGTGATTCAAAGACATTTCTAAATCTTTTTTTTTTTCTTTTTATGTGGGTGGTATCTTTGAACTCAGATTGCAACAAGCAAATTTATCATAGCATATAATGGACTGAATGCTTTGTACTTCTTTTAAGATGCAAAATGGGTGAAAAAGCATAGATGGAAACTTGTATCTGCTTTAGACTGGCATGTAGAACATATTGTGATACCAAGCTCTCTATAAATTGTGAAAGAAAAACATTTCATTATATATTATTTTACCCATTGTTTTCTTTGCCTTGCTTAGGTAGATACTGCCACTCAGTAGTATTGCTACTTGCTTTTTAGCTGGAAGGAAGGGCAAAAGGCTCTGGGCTAGTTCTGCAATCAATGCTAATGCTGCTCTTTAGACAGCTTGAAATAAGACCAGTCTGCTCCTCTGGAGTCAAAGATCCTGGAGTCATAACACTAACATCTCCCAGTATACATCGCTCTGTTTTCTTAGCTAAACTTTTAGACCTGTAGAAAAAAAAACTTTGGGGTTTTTGGATAAGTGTTGTTCGCTTTCAGATACAGTTACTTTCCAAGAAACACAATTCAGCTGTAGCATGCTACAGCACAGGCTGTATGTGTAGAATACCAAGCGATTTAACTGGTGATTCAAGGAAGAAAAAGTTTGCTTTGATTTTTGATGAAAATGAAAAAGAAAAAGACCAGTAAGTCTAGATTTTGTCCCAGGTGTCTGTTGCAGCTGAAGCAAAGCTGCAAACTCATCGAAACAGGAACAATCTGAAAGACATCTGGGGAGGTGGGAATGCAATAATTCTCTCCTTCTGTTGTAAACCCCACCAGCATATGGAACTAATGCAGACTAAGAGCTAAATCCAAAGCATGTGGAAGTCAGAATGCTCTTCAGCAATCTTCTCAGGATTGCATCTATGTTCCAGCATAGAGACTTACCATCTACAGACCAAAGAAACCCTTTCCGTGACAAATGTATAGCAAACACATGGCAAATACAGTCACAGTAACTGTTCTTTATGTAATAGTTTTATATCAGTATTACATCAAAACAAGGTTGACAGATGTGACTTAGGTTCCACAGGTGACCTGTGCACTTCTGGAGCAGGACCTAGACACCAGCGAGGGTTCTCAGCTGGGGATGGACACCTAGTTTTAGGTAACTGAGTCAGCTGGCTGTGACAGGTGGTCAGACACCTAACTCTAATGAGTAACTCCTCGTTATAATCACTTAAGTTTAGGTGTCTCACTCTGTAGCTGAGACTAACCCTCACATCTATGTAGCATTTTTTCAAACAGAAGCTTCCTTCCAACAGCAAGGAGCAGATGGCAGGTGCTGGAAATCCTGCCAGTTCCTTAAGCAACCAGAGCTCAGAGCAGAGCTGATCCTTTCCTAACATTACTGTGTGGTGGAAGACCGTAATCCCATAAGGTGAATAAGGTTTCTGTCCTACATGCAATATGTTTGTGCTTTTGAATTTGTACAATAATTTGGGCTGGAAAGGACTGCTACTCCCAACAGCAGTCCCAACACCATCTAGACCCAACCACAGGACCAACACCACTATTAGAGCAGGTTCCTCAGGACAATATCCAGTCAAGCTCTGAACACTTCCAAGGCTGCGGATCTCAAAATCCCTCTGGGCAACCTGCTCCAGTGCTTAAGCACGCAAATGGTGATATTTTTTTTTCTTCCATATATCTACTTAGAATTTCCCTTGCTGCAACTTGTGACTGTTGCCTCTCACCCTTTAGCTGGAGGAAAGGATCCTGGCTCTGTGCTCCAATCCCCTTTAGGTACTTGAAGACAACAACCACATCCTCCCTTAGCCTTCTCCATGTTAAACAAATCCAGCTGTCTCAACCTCCCCTTAGACAACAGATTTTGTATCGTAAGGAACTCTTACTAAAACCTCCTCCCCTTCCCGAACACCTACTTCTCTGTGAGTGCTGCTGAACCTAAACAGGGATTGTACATAAACTATACATCAAAATGAGTGTGCAGTGACACATACAGGAAGTCAAAGAGCTGCATGTATGACATTCTTTCTTCAAGTAACAACGACCAGGATTTTCGGAGTCTTCATATTTTATGTTGCAAAGACAAAACTGTTCACTTCCACTTGCTCAGAACAGCATTTTACAAGAATCAGTAAAACTAAAGTCTCTTCAAACTTCATAAAGCTTTGTATTTTAATAGTAAAAATTATCATTGCAAAAGCATTATTAAATGCATGCTTAGCAAAACAGCACTGTTATTTGTATGAAGTCAAACCCAATAACAGAGCTTCCTATATCTGCTGAAAGATTTATTTTCAGGCTCATTTACCCTTGGACTGATAGAAAAGCTTCACAGAATTCTCTATCTAAAACAGCTTTGGAATACAAATGCAGGCTCGAGGGAGTGAAGAAAGAAGAGCAAAAACAGAGCTGAACTGAACCTTCACTTGAGTAGGAGCAGACACCCAAATTAATCTCCTGCTGCTAAACAAGAACATAAACTAAACCAATCAAGGAAGGATAAAAAGGTTGGGGTTGAAATTGAACCTTAAATTCAGATTTAATCCAAACACTCTAAAGCCAAAGCAAAACTGATCGCTTGAAATTAAACATAGTGTTCTATGTGAACAAGTTATGAATTGCAGCTGGAAACAATTGAAATTGCCTCCAAAACAGCATGAGAGAGAAAGGGAAGAAGACAAAAATCATACTTAAGTATAAGAAGTAGCAAACGATCATATGCTGGGTCACATAGTAATAAAAGTCCCATGTCTGGCCAACATCATGAAGTAGGGTATTATATTTTTCACAGAATGGTCAGGGTGGGAAAGGACCTCTGAAGATCATCTAGTCCAAACCCCTGCCAGAGCAGGGTCACCTACAGCAGGTTGCACAGGACTCCAGTGTGGGAGACTCCACAACCTCTCTGAGCAGCCTGTGCCAGTGCTCTGCCACCCTCAAAGTAAAGAAGTTCCTCCTCATGTTAAGACAGAACTTCCTATGTTCAAGTTTGTGCCCGTTACCTCTTGTCCTATCCCTGGGCACCACTGAAAAAAGACTGTTCTCATCTACCTGGCACCCTCCCTTTAAGTATTTATAAGTATTGATAAGATCCCTCATCAGTCTTCTTTTCTCTAGACTAAAAAGACCCAAGTCCCTCAGCCTTTCCTCGTAAGAAAGATGCTCCAAAAGATGCTCTTTTGTAAAAGTCTGATCCAGTACTGGGTTTAATCTTCTAGCCCCTTCAAAGAGAATTAAAGTTCCATAATTTTGGAGAAAGTTGTAGTGATTTTGTCCATGATCAGAACTGCATGCCTTTCTGCCTTGCGATCTGAACAGCTTCTGCTGTTCAGTCCCACAGACTGAACACAGAATGCAGCTAAATAAAAGGAAGTCTGAAATCTAGTCTATGTGGCAGGCTGCATTCGTGTGTGGTTAAGGACGTTTAGAGATGGAAAGTTGCCCAGTTGCCATCGCTTTTGCAACACAACTGACTTCTGGATCACTTCTGGCAACACAACTGACTTCTGGCCACTGAGTGGCCCAATACCTTTGCTGGAAGAACAAGTGTTTGATATCATCCATGTGGCCACAGCTACTGGCTAGCTCAGTTGTTAAAAAGACGCATCTGATTACACAAAAACAAGCTTGTGTTTGACACAAATAATGGAATTGGATGTATAAATCATTGCTTTGATCTCCCATTGACTATGTCTAGCATTAGCCTCCCACACACCTACTTTTCATAATCTTTACTAAAACTCTGCTCTGCTTGATAAGAGCTGACATACTATTGCCATAGGAAAGGGCATTGGTTATATACTAACAGGCAGCTCCTTGACCCTGCTACAATGACTTTCCATGCCATTGTCAAACTAAGCAGCAGAGTGAGAAGTCCCAGCATATAGGAATGGCTTGGGCAGCAAACAAGCCGTCATGGTCCTGCCTTTGACACAAGGAGCAGGGCCTGACCTCACCTCCAAGCTCTTCAGAGTCCAGCTTACTGCATCAACACCTTTGTCCCCATAAATACAGCACACCTGAAGCTGCCCAGCCCTCAGATAAGTCCCCTTAATGCAAATAAATAAGAGCACCTTTTGTTCCCTTGAAGTTCAGCAAAAGAGAGGTCCCAAAAAAGAGATGTTTTTTCTCATGTTCTCTCCTATATGGTCCCTTTCTCTTATGTATTTTCTGATTGACAAGATTAGCTTGTTGTACATCATAGGAAAGTTTCAGGGTTACCCTGTCTGAAATATTATTGCTAGAACAGTAGGGAATCCTCCTTCCCAGAATTACCATGATGAAAACTGAGTTTGATTGTTTCTGTTTTCCCAGGCACTCATCATGAATGGAAACAAAACTGCATTTTCTAATGCTAGAGGAAAATTCTATTGAGTATCATACAAGAATAAGATTGCTTTTACGACACTAGAACAGAAGAGGAGCATGAATCAGAAGAAAATTACTCCTTTTCTCAGCATGGCCTGTGCTTGGTGCAAGTCCTTGTACCAGGTAGGGAGTACAGAATCTGGCTTTGCCAGATAACAGTTGAAATCTTGGCTTTGCCCATACCTGGCATAAGCCAGTATTGCTGGTGCAAGGAGGGGGGAAACAAAAAATAATAGAAAAAAATGGGAAGTGGTCATATCTGCAGTCATAATTCAGTGCCTGGCTCATCCTGTGATACTACAGATATGCCACACTGCTTCCTAAGGGATTTTGTCAAATAACTAGAAAGTACGAAAGCTGGTTGTGCTTCAGGGGGATCAAGTTTGAAATCCAAACTAGAAAGGACCCTAAAAAAATCCAAGTGATTACATCAGAAACTCAAAAGCTTCACCCAGCATCCAAGCCTGGTTAAAAAGGACCTCTTTCCTGTAATTCTGTCTTTCTGCAGAACCATTGAATGCTTATAAAAAATCTTTTGTAGAGTCACAGCCTACATCTCTGTTGGATTACACTTTGGGAGCTGTGCTCTTCAAAACAGTAACTTCATGTGTTTTGACTGTTCTCTGTGTACAAATATTTTGTAATGAGAACATTCACAGAACTTCCATATACCATATTTTTCTAAAATAAACTAGAGATCACTGGTTAGCATCACTGTAAACAAATCTAGGATATAGAAACCATAATTCTGCCCCCATCTCCTCTCAGAATCTGTGGAAACATCCATCAAGCTGACTCAAACATAAACAGTGCATGGAGGAGACTGGTCAACAACACCCTCTTGAGAATATTATGTCATTTTAGAAATTTGTGTGCTATACATTTGCTTAATTATTAACTGCATGATAACTTACAACTTTTGGCAGATAAAAGAGTAAACAGCTCCAGCTTGTGCACAGTGTCCTTCTGCCAAAGTCCCAGTACTGTCAATTTATGTGGTTTAATGAAGTTCAAGCAGAACTTCTGAAAACCTTTTCTTTCTGATTTTGAAGCTTGGTTCTAATTAATAAAAATATTTCAATAAACAAATGCATAGAGTAGGTGAATAGAAAACCTCCATTTCATTAGGCTAAGTTTTTTTAT
This sequence comes from Anarhynchus alexandrinus, assembly GCA_008711295.1. Taxonomy (NCBI): domain Eukaryota; kingdom Metazoa; phylum Chordata; class Aves; order Charadriiformes; family Charadriidae; genus Anarhynchus; species Anarhynchus alexandrinus. The sequence continues at coordinate 1,418,181 of VUYV01000108.1, forward strand.
AGCAGAATCAGATAAAAAGCTAATGGACAAAAACTATTATAAAAATCCCATTCTCAGGGATTTAGCAAGATGAAATACATTTTTCCGGATTCAGTTCTTACAATGTAAACTATTAGATGAACGCATTAAAAAATGTATGAGTTGATTTAAACACTAAATAATCAATGAAGAGGTCTGCTTTTCTGTTCAAGCCAGTCTAGGAAGCTTTTAAATGCATTTCTTCTCCATCTACAGTCCAAATAAAAGCAATTTTCTTTATAAATGTGTGCATTGGAAAGAGAGAAGGGTTTTTTTCTTCTCATCTGCTTAGGAAGGAATATGAAAGCTGTTTGGTGTGAAAAATGCAGCTTTATACTCCAAAACTTAAGAAAGTTTTGAACTTCTCCAATTAACTAGCGTGATGTAAGACGCCCACAAATGTTGATACACCCTTAATGCCATGATAACAAACTCATTGAAAGGCTCCATTGTGCCTTAACTGTTCCCAAATATGAACTTTTACCCCTTTGCAGATAAGTGTTTGCTAGTTTTTTATTCCTGGGGGGAATTGCTCCATAAATCCTTTTAACATTAGTGCAGCTGAATGGAAATCTCTGCGCGGCAGCTAGCAATGGTGAGAGTAAAACATTTTCTATAATTATTTATCATGAAAAAAATAGTCTTTTAATGAAAAATATATTCAGTCATGTACTAGCTGGAAACACAAACCATCTCCTGACTTTTGCAGAAAGCTTCTAACAATATTCATTTTTCAGGATTCTTTTTTCTACTCAGTTATGGAAGGAGAGGAAGAAGGAAAAAAATTTCCAGTGGATTCTGAGGACAATAATTTCATATCTATCTAGTTTGCCATCAAATTTCTACATACATTATGATGAGTCCTTGAAGGAAAACTATTTAATCCCACATGGAAAATTATGGGCATAGCAATTTTACACCTGGTGAGAGAGCCGGCAAGTAGATATTGGACGAAAAAGGAAGTATTGCAGGCAAAAGAGTCAGCATTGGTGACATCTTCTTTATTTTATGACAATTAATTGCTGTTTGTATATAAAGTTTTACACATTCCTAGTCTGTTCCTACCCCAGCATAAAAACTAACCTAGAAGTAGATCCTCGGTTAATTTGACATGTATTGAAAAACAGTTCAAACAAACTGAACATTATTTTCCCTCAACATTTAAGAAATTATTTTCTCACTTTTGCAGAGAATAGGTAAGTGTACAAAGCTGCTGATGGAGAGAGCTTTGCCCCATCACCTGGTCCACATGCAGAGAAGTCGCTCTGTACAGTGGGAAGCAACAGTACTACTGGAAGGAGAGCTATAATGATTAGACCAGAGCCACTATTTTTGAGGACAGCGGATTCCAGTTATTTTCCTGCCAACCATTGACAGTGGACTATTATTCTCAATGTCTTATTGAAGAGATCTGTATCACTCACAGTCTCACAGACTCTTAATTTCAGTGAGAATTAATACAATAACATTATCTGAGCATATTTGAAGAAGAATCAGAAAAAGGCAAGGAAATGAAAGCAGCTCTGCTCTTGGAAATGATCTGCAATTAAAAACCATTAATGCAAAAGAAAAAGTCTGAGAACATTTATAATATTTATTAGGAAGAAAAGCCCATTGTGACTCTAGAAAAGAGGTCTCAAGCCTCTCCATACACAAATCATTCTAAACGAAATTGTAGCAGCAAATGTGGGTCTGCTCTACCAGTGAAGTATTAAGAAAATTCTTACTTCACTGGTTTTCTTCTATGCAAGATAATACATCTTTGGACTCTGAGTTCAATAAAATATCAAATGACTTTCAGAGAATGTTATACATTTCTGAAACAGCTATGATTAACCATATTTAAAATTACATGAAAAAAAAGCCTTTTTCCTGACTGGAGAATTAAGTTAATACTTCCAGAAACCAATAAAAGGAAGTCTACTGAAGTCAGTGGGTGTCTTTCTGGGTGATTACAATGGGCATTGTATCTTGTCTCTGGTTCAAATATTCATATGCAGAAAATTAGGATCGGAGACTGACATATGTTTTCGATGAATGTTCATTGCAGACAAATTGGCTGCATGACTCTTCATAGAAACTGAAGTCATGCAAGAGTCACAAATATATTTATTCAAAAGCTCAAACACATATCAAAACTTTTTGACCTTTTGACCAGCTGCTGAAGGATAGAAAATCTTAATTCTTCAGTTTCAGAGAAAAAAGCAACTTTCCTTACTCACTGCAGAGGACACTGTATGTTTGCACTGATATGTCCTTACACTGAGGATAGATTAGATGAGCTCCAGAAGTTCTTTTCAACCTAAGCTTTTTTATGATTTTTAGGTAAATTTAGAATTCTTACTTCTGATAAATATGTGTAGATTTTTGGTTTACAATGACAGGACTGTAGGTCTGGAAGCAGCCTTTCACATGGTAATACTGAAGCATCTAAAATTCATATCAGCAAGATCTAACACCCAGATAAGTGAAGATACATGCAATTATTTTAAAATAAGTCCTAATTATAATTCAACAGATAAGAAAACATTACAGGCTGTTCTCAAATAAGTGATTATTAAGGACAAGCATAACTGAATCAAGTATTTATTCAAGCTACTTACAGAGTGCTTAGAGATTCCTTGTACAATAGACACTAGTGAGTACTTCTTTCCATCAATACAAGAAGTACATCCCCTCAAAGAAATATAAAAAGCGTGCCGAGAGATTTCTGTCCAACTAGATCTACTAGAAATAGATGCATCTATTTAAATTTGTAGAGCTTCTGTAGGCCTGTACTCTATTAAGACTCAGCTCTTATTCCTTATCTCAGAGTTGTGGAATTGCTTCGAGGACACTTGAAGGTACAACACTTTGGTGTCCTTTGGCAAGCCTGGCCAAAAGCGTGAGCGCAGTGGCTTAGGGTGGGTCTTGCCAGATGCATTCCCTTTCAAAACTTCCAGCCAGTCATTGAATCTCAAAGGAAGGGTGGCAATACGAGCACGCCCTCCCAAGTGGAGAATGTCTATTCAAGAGTAATTGCATTGTTTTTCATAGCGGAACAGGAGAATACATCTGGCTTTCAGAGTGCCGTTAAATCAAATACATTTTGTTTTGCCTAGTAAGTCATTATAGAGAAGACAGCTAGCAGAAATTACTCTTGCATGAAGTTATTGTTTCGGTGAATAATTCTATGACTTTTTGAACAACACTTGGAACTATCTTGGTGGCCTGATATATTCCATTTAGAAGGAAGAACCTAGTTGCTAGTTAATTGTCTAAGTGCAGGGATCAATCTAACTCTGATGTCAGTCTCCATGTAACAATGACAGCTATTGAGCAAGGCCGGTTAGCAAAATAAGGCAGCAAAGCTCAGGATAGGTTTTGATAAAATTTCATACAGCAACTTGTTGCCACAAATTTCAGATAAAAAATAATTATAGGAATATTTAAATTTTAAAAAATTAGAGCCATGCAAGCTTTTTTAAAATGAAATATTGTTTGTGCTGCTTTAGTATCAAACTTTTACTAGATGCAACTGTGACTGAAAAGTCAATAACTCATCAGAGAAAAAGTAAGAATAAAAATCTACTGGGACTTCAAATGGGACAACCAAGGCACTGTAATATATACAGATTGTTGATTACATTTTCCAGATTAGAAATCTTTCTTTCTGAAGAGCCCCTAAAGAACTTGCAGCAAGGATGTTACAAGCTGTCACACTTACACACTTTTCCTTTTTGAATACTTTACTACTAGAGCATTTTTAGTAGAAATATAAAAATATTTTTAATTAAACTTCACAAAATCTCTTTTCACTAAGGATGTACCATAAATGTGTGGCAGAAAATGCAGATCTCTCCACCTCTAATCTCCAACTTCAACCACTAGACCATACCTCCCACAGTAAGTCTAGTTTCAGCGCTGTGAGATCCCCAACAATCGGGCACAAATAGTATGTCCTATTATTTTCCACTCTGTTAAAGCTTATTTGTGAAGCCAAATGAGTAACATGTGCAAACTGCCCCAGCCTAGATAGAAAGAGCCAACATTAGCAATGTGCACACTCCTAATATAAATGGAACTGTCTGGGGATTACATCAGCATTCAGATTCATGGCTCTAAAGTCTCCTAGATTTAGTGCAGCAAGACTAGTCAAGGATTAAATAATGTGTTACCAAGGGAATAGCCAACGTGTCCTGGAAGAACTACTGAGAATCAGTGCAATCAGCATGTGGAGGAACTGGAAAGATAAATGGAAAGATTTGAAGCATAAGCTGTAGTCAGAAAAACTAAATTAATACTAAAAACACAAACAGAAAACATTATGATGTTACTAAAATGCACATAAAAGACCTGAACATATAACTCTCTGCAATATTTGCTATAATGTTCTGCTTTGTCCCAGAGCACTAATAAAATCTTGAGTTAATTCACTAAAACATAATACTAAGACAAAGGCTAAACTATGAATCTTTTAAGGATAATTAACCTACTTAGAATAAGAATGAACACAAACTTTCTCTGAAAATTTTAAATACACATAAGCCATTCAAATGTTGTTATGAACAAAACCTTCAGATTAATAACTTCTTTCACTCTCTTTTTCCGCCTTAACACAACCTTGTGCCAAAATAGTCTAGAAGCAGAAAAGCTGCAACAGCCACTGAGAAATTAGCATCATCTCCGCAGCACCAGGAAGCCAACAAAGCTTCTCATTAGATGCCTTGGAAGTTTCGACTCTGTTCTGAAGTCCCGAGTACTACAAAACTTAAATTATTTATCCAATTGAAGAGAATAGGGATAGGTGTTGTATTTTGGGTATCAGTTAAAAAAATCCCACTACTCACTAAGACAGGGCATGGCCAAAATTGTTCTAAATGGAGTGCAAAAAAACTTAAAATTACCTGACAGCTACTGAGTATCAAGTATATAAGTGACAGCTACCTAAACCAACCTGTCCAGGATCTAATAAAATGGACTGTGATCTTTTTTGCTTCTTGTAACTTTGAAATACTCCTTATGTGAAGGAGTGGATAGGAGGTAAATCAGCTTTATTGCTATATCTCAGAAATCCTCAGCTGTGCCCTACAGAGTAGTTTTACAGCCACTTCATGCTGTAGGAAACATTTGAAAACTCTTCCTGATTTCTAAATTGTTTACTGGCAAAAACTTCAGAAATGGTTTTTAAAAGGAAGTTACAGTGCTCATACTGAAAACTGTTTACTTCGAAGGGTGGAGGAAAACAAGCACTGCGTTTCATGAGCAAGTAGAAGTATCTGGCATTGGCTTCAATAGAAAGAAATTTTTTCATCTGTAAGGGAAATGTAGGCAAGGCCACTTGATACAGAGCAATGGATGAGACATTTTGTGAGTAGATGCTCCTTGAGGATTTTTTGTCCTGATTGGGGTTGTCTTGATGTATTTGTTATTACAGCTGTTTACAATGCACTTACTGGCCCATGCCTAGAACATAGAAAAGCCCAGAAAGTATTTCCAGCAGTTCAAAGAAGAAAAGAGTACTTCATTCACAGATTTCATGTTAAAATATATGTAACAAACATTTAAAGGTGACTCAAATTTTTTATTTAAAAAGATTGAGTTTTGAGGGAATAGCCTCCACGCTTTTGTTTTGTACAAAACTGATCAATACAATTTGGAGAAATAGAGGAAAATGTAACAAAAATACTATCAAAAATCATAGGAGGCTTGAGTTCCAGTCTTTAATCTGAATTTGCTGTAGGAAATCTGAACCTGCATCTTCACAGTCCCAGCTGAGATTTCAGAGATTTCCGAGATTGTATAAATTTCCTATCTCTGACTTCATTATGACTGTTTGAGAAAGAAATTAAGTTAGCTCCTCAGGGAAAATACTGCTTTCTGTCAGCCTAAATGAACTTGTTTGCAATGATAGAAAACCCTGAAAATTTTTTATTTCAGATTAATTATACTTTTCTCCTTTCTCTACATTCTTCCTAGGGCGTTCCCCAGATTCAGTGTTTGATGAGTGGTTCAGAAACTTCCCATATTCCCATAATGTAAGGTAGATGGCCTCTTACTCAGCTCTGCTTAATGGCTCTGAGGACCATTCTGTGGAGGAGAGTCCCGTCTGCATCAGTAGTTCTTGTCCCTAAAGAATTTTCAGGCTATCTTTGCCCACTCTGCAGAGTATGAGCCCTCTTAGTTACCAACCAACATTAAAACAGGACATAAGTTGTGAGATTGCAGCCAGGACTTTCTGGCGATGTCTTGCCATGCTGCTGCAAGAGAGAGTGCCTTAATGCTCTTCCTAGGCAGACAACATAATTTAGGCTCTATGACTTCCACAGCCAACCCCCAGGACCAGCACATCTAGAACACCACCAAGACCAGCAAAAGGATAGCCAGGTGTTGAAGGCCACCATGACTGACATCTGGCCTACAGTAGCTCAACACCTACATTGCAAAACTTAATTTTGTCTATATTGCTGAGAAACCTTGAGCTGGCTTGTCCTTGTTGGTTTGCTAGAAAGTCCTTTGTTTCTAAGTGGCTGGTGTTAGATCTAATCAACTTTATTTTAAAGTAACAGGCTTTTACTTTCTTTATCCAACTAAAAAGTGATGAATGCAAAAAAATAACTTTTATAAGGCACAAGACAAAAACATAGGAATTTCACCAAACCAACCCTACTCTAGAGGCATGCATCTGACAACAGCCAATAAAAGTTTTTTCCAGAAGATGGTAGAAGAAACTCCACTAGGTTAGCATGGGATGAGGTGAGAAGTAAAATCAGGAAATTGATACAAAAATCTTTTTATCATAAAATTTTCACAGCTCTAAACATCTAGTGATAAATTAGTTTGGGGAGGTTAGAGGAAGAACGGGGCTTTTTTTGAGACTCCATCAACATAGTGTCTCATTGCCATCAAGCAGTTATCATAGGACAGCAAAAATCTGTCAATAATTCATGACCAATGAAAAGATCTAAAGAATCCTGTGTGCTGCATCTGGCACTCATAATTATTCTAGGATAAATGATAATATTCCAAGATTGAACTGATTCCTGTGGGATGGGGATCTTCAGGATTTTTGGCTTTCAAGGGGTTAACTTAGTAGCTCAAGAAACCAAGCAAACACTGTGGCACTAATGTTTACAGCCAAAGGTGGCTCAAGACTACAGCTGATTGCATATCCTTTTGCAAATCCCCCAAACCAATATCTCTGAAGTCTAAAGTGGAAACTATTTGTGTGCAGCTGATGGATTTAACTTCAATTTTTTCTTAGCATCCCTTTTCACGTGGATAGTAGGAAACACATCAGACTCATTTGTCATCTGGATGAGACCTGGTTCTTCTTTTAGTTCAGACAATTGAGATTGAAAGCTGCTTTATAAGAGACAACAAACATTTTTTTTCCTATTTTTTTTTAATTTGAGAAGCTATTTCTACACATCAGCGCTTGACTAGAATAATCTTTGACAAAGATAATATTCCAGATCCTAATAAACTCTTGTACAACAAGCAAATATATGAGGAAATTAAATTGTCAATGGATGCAAAACCAAGGCGGAACACTTTTTTGTTTATTGGATAAAAATATTGCCAAAAATATGATAAAAGCAAGCAACAGATTTAAGAGTTGTCAGCACAGCAATCTGTAAAACTTTTTATGCAAAAGACTAAAATTTCGCATTTGATTACTGTAGTCAGATAAGACAAATATTGAGCTACAATATATTTTCTCTTGTTCCATGGTTGGATCTCAATGACTATACTTACAAATCTGTGCAGAGAAGTAAAACTCCTTATAGCTTCAGTGACAGGTCTGTATGGAGCTACTCTGTTGCTTACTGAAGAAGTAGCAAAGAGGTTCCATGTTCCAGCCCTATGCTGGCTGGCTGGTGTCACCTGAGGGCAGGAATGGTAGTTTTTATGTGGTAAAAAAGTAGTAATGGGAAAATTTTGACTTGTGCCCACATCACAGTTCCCGATTTTTCACCCAGGGTGAGCTGTCAGATATACTTATACTCTCCCCTGGAGCAGGCCTACAGTGATATCTTAGAGCAACTAACTGCTGTCCTTGTGACCGCAAAAAAAAATTCCACATACCCTTGATGCCTGTGAATTTCTAAAGAATTTTTCAGCTTTGGGGAAGATCTTTCCAGTTTGTTCACTGCCTGGAGGCAAACATACTTTGAGCTTTAATACCTCAGCCATTGCTAAGACAGAGATGAGAAAGGGGGAAAAGAAATTTTTCCAGCTTGCAAAGAAAAGTTTTTCAGCATTTTTTGTACAGGACTGTCAAAAAGCATAGGTGCAGTGGCAATTCACTCACTCTTTGTTCCATTTACATTTCAATAGTATTTTTAAAGTGAAGGAGATGGTTTTGACCACATAACCTTTTTGAAGGTGGTGATAGTTTCTCTACACAGAAAAAATAAAATAAAAGCAAACCACTGGAGGTAAAGGCTGAACCTCACCTATTTCTTTGCTATGTGTATTGGGTTTACCTGGCAAGGTTTTGGTAGCAAGGAAACTGCAAGGATGGATTCTGTTGAAAAGACACCGGGAGCTGCCTCCATGTTGGGTAGAGCCAGTTTTAGCACACTCCAAATGGACCTGCCACTGACCAAAGCTGAGCCCATCGGAGGTGTTGGTGGCGCCTCTGTGAAAACATATTTAAGAAAAGGTAAAAAACACTGCACAGCAGCTGTGAGAGAAACAGCCCGTGCTGGAGCAGTTATAGAACTGCAGCCCATGGGACGGAGAAATTCATGAAGGACTGTCTCCCGTGGGAGGGACCCCACGGTGGAGCAGGGGAAGAGTGGGAGGAGAAAGAAGCAGCAGAGACAAAGCATTATGGACTGACTACAAGCCCCATTCTGTGTCCCCTTGCGCTGCTCATGGGGAGGAGATAGAGGAGTTGGGAGTGAAGCTGAGCCTGGGAAGAAGGGGAAGGGTCGAGGTAGGGTGAGCTTAGTTTTGGTTTTTTATTTCTCACTACCCTACTCTGTTATTAATTGGCAATAAATTAAATTTATTTCCCCAAGTCGAGCCTATTCTGCCCGTAACGGTAATTGGTGAGTGATCTCCCTGTATTACCTTGATTCATGAGCTTTTTTCATTGTATTTTCTCCCCCTGTCTTGCTGAGGAGGGGGAATGATAAAGCGGCTTGGGGGGCACTTTGGTGGCTAGTGACAGTTAACCTATCACACCATCGTACAATCATACAGTATTTCTTTTTTTACTCCTTTGACAACACTTTTGCCATTACAATTGTAATTGTTACATCTGTATCACTTTCAAGCTATGCTAAATCATGGCAACATAACCGTGTTCAGATACTGAGTTAGAAGCTGAGAAACACAGCTCCTATTTTGGTGTCTACTACTGAATCCTCAAAAGATACGTTATTCCTTTGGTTCCCAAATTTCACATCTTCAAAAAGGAGTTAATGGCACTCACTTTCTAGCAGTTCCCTGATGAGAAATCATGTAAAGGCACCAAATATTTATTATTAGACATACAGAATCAATACTGAAGAAACTACTAGTGTAAAACAACATCCATGAAAATTTCTCACAACTTCCCCCTTTTTTTTAAATAATGTCATATTAGGAATGACATGGAGATAATGGTGATTGAATAGGCACAAACCACTGTCAGACCAAAGATGATAATCTTTAAACCTTCTTACAACGGAGTTCAGAGAGAGTGCCATGACACCAGTAATTATCAAACTTGCAGTGGCTGAGGACACCACTTACTGAAGTCTGTCATTGTATTCTGTCATTTATTATTTTGAAGAACCTTCTAAACACTGCAACAAAAGCAACTTTATTTCTGATCTTTTCTCTAAGGAGTTGTGTTTCAGCAATCACTTCCACCTGTGTGAGGTGACACGACCCTCACATGGTGAAAGGCAGCCCAAGGGCACATTCACCTGCGTAATAACCAAAATTGCACATGCAGGTACAGTGTAGGTCCCTACTGCCATCTCTCTTCTCGTAAAATCATAACCAGTGATTAATGTAAGAAACAAGCAGTGTCAACTTCTTATTATATTAAACTTCTTATTACAGTTATTTTTTAAGGACTTCAGAGATAAAAAGTTACTAAGTTTTAGTACAGACTGGTATCTGCCAGTTACCAAAGGGTAATTTGGGGAATTTAAGCTTCTTCTAGACCCAAATTAATTTTCTTCTAGACCCAATGTCTGAAGGACTGGATAGTCTAACCTCTCCCTTTGCTTCCCAGAAACACCTGTAACTTTTAAAAATTGCTTGGTCTTTTTGGCCGATTAAGCTAAAAAGCAAGTTAAAGCACAACAGACTCTGTGACCCACACTCTTTTCATTCTTCTCACGGGCCCAGCTGCAGCGATGGCTCAAAGCATTAACTAAATGCTTTAAACATCCAGTGGTGGCTCGAGATGTGGGACAGCCACCTCTGCCAGATCTGCTGTGCCCAGACAGAGCTGCGCCGAGGGGCTGAGCACGCTCGGCTGCCCCTCTGCTCCCTCGAGGGGAGTTGGCCTTAATCTGTTTGTGGGTGTATGTTTGCACATGATTGCTGGGCCTGGCAGACACGTGTGGGTTTGAGAGTGAACTCGGTTCTCCACAAACATCAGAGCGTACACATATTTGTTGGCAACAACCCTGGTTCAGGAGACAATGTCACTTTCAGTGTCCACAGTCATGTTTTAGTCTGGTAGTAAAAAAAAAAGCTTACGGCATATTGGGGACTGGATATAAGATGCTTAAAAATTGTTTTCCCTTCTGTCTTACAAGGGTGAGTTGGGATTTTCTGAGCCAGAAGCTATTTGCTTTTTCCCTAGTGATGACCTGCACTGAACCAGTACTATTCCATTACCTATTGTATTGTTACAATTATCTGTCTTGATAGATAAGTGACACACAAACCTAACAGAATTATCACTTAGCAGGTAGATTTGTCCAAAAAAAACCATTGCCTAAACCTCGGGGGAAAACCAGTTGTTCTGAAGACAAATACTCCCATAGAGGTTGCATATTTCCTAAATCAAGCTTCCTACAAGAATTTTTAGTATTTTCTGGAAGTCTAAGTAAATACGTTTTTAATCAAATTATGTCATTTTCAGAAAACTGAGCTGCTTTGTTCTGCTGTGGGGAGGAAATTCAGGAGAGGATTTGTCTTGGAATAATTTGTATAGATATAGTTGCCCTGTATGTATACAAATAACTCAGTTGTACACTCTTTCAGAAGGATTCAGATCTATCTTTGTTTAAGACTGGTATAGGCAAAGTGTGAGAAATTGTGGAGAACATTTACTCTTCCATAGAGCCAAGCCTGGGTGGATCCAAACTCAGCTGGTGGCTATGCTCTGAGCATAGAAGAGCTGGACAGAGGTGGACTTTGTACCAAAGTATGAAGCCAACCATAGGTTTAAAAACTGAATCTATCTCCATTTCTCCTTAAAGTTAGGACACTGTGCAGCCAAGAATCAGAGGGCAGTAGGGGCAGCACCCTGACACCTGATGGTTAGAGACCGCAGTTAAAACTGGAGAAATATGGACCTTGCTCTCAGAATCCGACAGCAAATACTTCCAGTTCAGATGTGCTTTACTGTGCCAGAGAAAAACTGTGTGCTTTTAAAGTGACTAACTAAGTAACAAACTGGTGCTTTTAAAGAAAACAACAAAATGTGAACAATTTGTTAAAAAAAAAAATCACAAAAAAATATACTGAGGAACTGGCTAAAATGATCCCATTTTCATAAGAAATAAACACAAAAATACTTTATAGAATATTCTTTGCAAAATAATCTCTGCAAGTAGATCAGAAAAATTAAGTACTAACTGTATATGGTAACACCAATATTTTTGCAATTATTGAAGAAAAAAATAAGTAAAGAAACAAGACAGATTAATTATATAATTGATCTAATGCAACCTTCCAAGGAATAATTGATGTGCTATTATTACCATAACAACTAATTTGCATGACAAAACTGATACATGACACCTTCTTAGAAGCCAGTTAAAAATCATTACTAATCACGTCATTCTGCATTATGGCAAACAGGATGAATAAAAGGCTATTTGTAAAACATTTAGTATCATCATTTTTCATAGTTCTCTGAATGAAATACTAACGGTCATCACAGTTAAGAATGAAAAGTCTCTGGAAAGAAGAAAGAACTATACACTCCTAACATAATACAAGATTCATAACTGTGAAAAATACAGGGTCTACCGATATATCATCACAATAGATTACTTTTTTTGCTAAACTGGAAAGGAATTCATAATACTCATTAAAATAAGATACCAACAGAACTGCCATGCCATGTACAGACACTAACCAGTTTTAAATGGGGACTGTTTTCAGTGCTTTGCACTTTCATATTTTGAGGTGATTAAAAGCACTAAATTAATTACATTACAATGACTTTAAGTGGGGCAAAATTATCATTCACTTCCCAGGAGGGAAGCTGCTTTTGCAACATATTTTTCTCCTTTTCACAATCATCCTGAGAAGTTCCTACAGCCACGGAAAGGGCAGTAGCTTTTAAGGAGTCAAGAGAGGGAAAAATACATTAGTTAGTTATCCTTAAGAGGGGGCAAAGAATGACATTTTAAAAGGTTAAATTCGGCAAATTAATTGGCAGTACCAGATGGAGAAATCAGTCCGACTGAAGAGACAGCAACTTTTTCATATAGTTCCAATGCATTTTGTAACACTTTTCAACTGGCCCTGGTAGCTGCTCCCAGACTTAGAAGCCTCTCCTCTGTCAGGTGAGGGAAAAGGACATATATTTATTCAAATGAAATGTGTCAAAGTTATATCAACTTCTTAGCGTGTAGGAATGTCTGGAGGAACAAGCATGAGGACAGCCAACTTTTTTTGAACAGAAGTTATAAGAGCTTTAGGATATTCAGAACAAAGTCTTGCGGGCTTTCATAAGATGACAGAAACAATTTTAAATCTAATTTTGGCACAGCATGACTCAATGATATGCCTCCCGGGTTTTACACCATCATCTCCTCTAAGCCCATTTTCTCTGCTTCTTATGTCATATTTTTTCAAGCAGTTTCCCAGCCCTCTTTTTCCCTGGATGAAAGGCAATAAAGGGTAAAATTCTTATCCTGATATGCCAGAATACGCATATTTAATAGATTTAGTTTCTAAATAACTGTATTTGAGCCCAAGACTCTGAGCATGCAACTCACTTATTTTAAGGGAAAAGTTCCTACACTCATACAGTATGTTGTTCATGCAACTAGGACTCCACTGACTTCAATTAAATTATAATGCAAAGTCTACCCCTAATGCTGAGAAGAAAGCCTTTTTCCCCTTTTGAACATTTTTGTATGACAGATATAGGAAAAAAAAGTTATCATGGACTTTGATTATTCGTTTTCATTATTAAGGTTTGTTCAGTTCAACAGTTCTCCAGAGAAAAGTAAAAAAAAAGTCCTTGCAAATATGCAACACTTAAAGAATTTTGCAGTTTCCAGGTCAGATAGCAAGATCTGTCCTTCCACCAAAGAAATTTCCCCAGCGAAGAATTATGTATGCATCTCAGCCTTCCTCTGGGAGACAATATTCATCCGTCCCATGACCTGGTGCTTCTCAGAACTAGAGCCTTCCTGTCGTGAGGATGATACAGCACAAAGCACTGCTTCGCTGGAATATTGCATGAGTAAAAAATGATGGTGTCCACTCACACGCGACTGCCACTGCTGACTTGTACATAAATGGCTGAAAGCATTCGCTGATGGTTTTGGATAAGAAAGGAGTATCAGTCATTACAAGAGCTGTGTAGAGATTACAGCTAGGAAAGATGCTGATACCCACCCTCAGCAGACTTCATTGCACTGAGCCCAGGCCCCCTACGGCTGATTGATAGGAAAACCACTCCACCATGCTGCAGTTCAAATGGGGTCAGTCGCAGTCCAGCAAGTTTGATTTTACACATGGTAAATAATCAAAAATTTTGTTCACATTTTTAAATTGGCAAAGGGCTAGGGGAGGAAAAGTCAGCTTCATTGTATAAGCTTTTACCCTGCCAAGTTTCAATACTCTAGCAGAAAGGTTCAGACAAGAGAGAGAAGCGAAAAACAAGTCCAGAAAAAATAGTATGAGCTTTTAGATAGAAGGTCCACAGATGTGTCAAGAGGAAATGCAGTAGAAGACTTCTTCTGGGTAACTCTGAAAGGGATCTGAAAACTATGCAAATGCATTCAGTACACAGTTACAATATTTTCCATTTCTTTCTGTACTTTATTTCACTTATGGTAAACAACTTATGAAAACAAGGTTGGTTATTGTAATTCTATTTCCAAGCATTTTTATTGACATGTTATTGTATTCACTGTTAAATAAGTTTGATTTATGATGCTAGAGGGAGGTACCACCCTGAAGACTAATTATCCCCCCCTCCTTGCACTTTGTCTGCACGCCAAAAATCTGCAATAAAACATGTCTGGCTTTCATTTGTCTGGAATGAGCAGGAGACACAGACGAAGCAGAGCTACACGGAGGCAGAAATGCTGTTTTGCTTGACTTGCAGAAGCTGATAGAAAGGTAGGGCTGCCAACAGCCCTGACTACCAGCCTGCTGAGGCCCCAGGAGAGCAACCTGGGAATCCAGTTGGCTTCTTTTCCACGATCCATTTCCAAAAGGAAAAATGCCTTCCCGCACAGCTTTTGCATGGCTAAGTGAGCCATAGGGAACCAACCAGAATTTTTACTTCAGTGGGAGCAGGATGACAATTTAGTGTAGCTTCAGCAAGCAACATTATTTTTTTTATTATTTTTTTCACAAAGTGAACCTCTGATTCATCAGCAGTAAATGGGGGCTGAGCCCAAAGCTAAATCTAACCAACGTCATGCTGGAACACCAAATTTCACAGTTCCATGCATATCCAAGAGACATTATAAGATATCTGCAGGCAAATGGAGTTTTCGGGAGGATGAGGTATTGCAGCTCTGTTTGAAGTTACCCCAGCGCTTTCAGACAGCTTCAGAGTTTGCTCAGACTGCTTTGTCCATGAATCGGTCTTTATTGGTATGTGTTGACAGATTTATATTCCTAGATTGGACAGAAAACCCATTTTGTTTGTCTTTTAACATAAGAATTAGAAAGAAAATAAAAAAAAAGCAGTGCCAGTATTCAGAGTCATGTATACCTCAAAAGGGCTTTTCTAGATTTCAGCTTTAACCTAAAAAAATACGGAGAGTGACAGATTCAGCTAATTCTCTGAACTCTCCAGAGGCTTCCAAACCTCCCTAAGCTAAAGATAGCCTTTGTGACTATATCGTTATTATATCGCTATGTTCTAAGTGTAATTAGAATATGAATATACAGAAACACTGATTCGTTACTTAGACTAGAAACACAGGAACCGAGGATTGCATGACCAAGCAATTAATTTACAGTAATCTTCACTATATGCTCCTGCTAGCAGAGACCTAAAGCTGAATGCTGTGGCAGTATTTCAATTTAACCTATTCTATTCACTTTAAAATGTAAATTGTCTTGGAATTGTCATTAAGTTGTGAATACTTTCCAAAGGAAATAATCTGTGGAGATCACCAAGAGTGTTAAAATGAGAGTAGTCAAAAAGGCAGCTGGGCAAAATCAAGGATAGTAAGTTAAATGACCTTGTGCTCCATTTCCACCTCTGTGTCTTTGACCTCCAGTCCTTGGGCCCAGCTGTGAGCCAGCCAACATACAACCTAAGAAAAAAGAAGAATCACTATATTGCCAAATGTTGCCACGTCAAATTACAATGAAATCATATTTGTCAAAATAAAGCATATTATCCATAGTTATTTATTTTTATGACACCGGTTATTGTTAGTCTTGGGAATTTGTTCACTCATTTGCTGATTCACAGAGTCCAGTAACTTTGCCTCTCACAAATGGCATGAAGAACTGACAATTTCCTGTTCTGAGGAGATTAAAAGTAGAGGCGCACCTTGGAAACAGAGTTTACAAAATCCTTTAAATGTCTTTGAGCCACTCAGTAACCATCCACGCTCTGCAAGGGAGCCCAATGGTCAGAGGTGTAGGTACGCACACCGTAGGTAAGAGATGAGAAATTCTGGAAGCTATCGAACAGTGAATTTTCACAGCAGATCAGCACAAACATATTTAGCACAGGGTTTGCTGTCACCATGAAGTGTCAAAAGAAATTTGAGAATGTTCAACATTTTTCCTGCTCTGTGGTTTGCTTGTGCTTCCTTCTTCCCCTTAATTTCTCTTTACTGAATTCTGACATGCTGCATGCCATGAAAAGTACCCTTTTATTATACTGCAAGGAGTTCTTTAAAAGGACTTGACCAAACAAAATTTTGCTAACCTTAGTCTTTCCCTCCCGTAGCTTTGTAAAGAAGTGATTCAGAATAGCGACACAAAAGAAGTAATGAATAAAATTCCCATTTAGGTAGCTAATCCCCCATGGAGCAGTGTGTCAGGCTGTAATGTATAAAGGGGTCATTGACCTATATCTTCAGCTACGTTCCTCAGGATGATAAACACTACAGGAGAGTCAAAACAACAAAGCATAATTAAACAAAATGCCTCATCACCAGCTGTTTTCTGAAGAGTCAGTACATACATGCCATGGAAAGTTCAGCGTCAACCAAAAATTACAGCCCAGTGGTACATAACATATGGGTGCAATTTATTTTCTGGGTTAAGAGAAAAGCTTAAAAATACCTGTGATAACAGGTAGCAATAGGCTTTACTATGATATCCACTAAAGTTCCCATCCTTTCTTTCTCAGCATTCAGTTGTATTTGCTTTGGATTCATTCCCAGCAATATCAGCTATCGGGGAAGTCAATAAAGCATCCAAAATACATTAAGTTTGGAACTGCTTTCATATAATATTTTCGTATTATGTAAAAACAGATTAAACACTAAGACACCAGTCTTGGAAACACACAACTGCATAAATCCCAGTCACCAAAAAAAAAAAGTTGCATTTTTCTCTACAAGCGTTGCATAAATCCATATCCCTTAAACATCAAACAATAGGGTTTGGTCTTGCACCACTGATGTCAGTGGGAACACAGACAGGCAAATAGAAGGGAGGCTATGAAGAACATTCGTATACAATGCAGATGGTGATACACTATCAAAAACACTCTTAGAATGCTGCTAATTAAGCAAGAAAAATGCTGGTTTGAAAAGTGAAAAGAAACAAATCGAATTAAAAAATATCAAATCTCGAGCTTTTAAAATTGTGTTGCAATTATTTGGCAGTGCTTTCATTTTTTTTTAAAAAAAAAGTACCACAAAGAGGTGTCTGTGATAAATGCACACAGAGATAGTAGTCATGTCTTTTGTCCATGCTAATATGAATGAGCAGGGAAAATGAAAGACTTGAGTCTTTCTTGTCTAGTACTCGGCTAGTGCTGGATCTGGCTACCTCTTGTTCACTTTGGAAGCCTTGTTTCTATTTTTGTTTTGTTTTCCCCATTTTGAAATTATTCATTGTGTTGTTCCTCACGCGCTTAAAGCACGTCTAGACTGTTCCCAAACTAGCATTTAATGAAAGCAGGTTATTCTGATTGAAGGACAGTAGCTGCTTCACACTGCGGTTTGGGGCTTGCCTCTCTGACAGCTGTATTAAGGCATCTATTTTTGCCCTTTCATGAGGCCTTCGGCATCATCTGGTATGGGACTGAGAATCACCCAGGCGCTCTCTTCTCCAGGGCAAGGAAAAGCAAAGTGGCAATATCAGAAAAGCCGGAGCAAAGGTAGGAGGCATGATTTATTCTGCCTCAGTGTGAGACTACCACAAAAGAATGTATTTTTTATAATGTGTCACAAGTAGGTTTGTAGCAACATAAACAAAATACACAGCAGCCGTGCCAGCAGTGATCATAAATACATGTTTAGCATAGCAGCTATAATAACTTGCACATCATCATACAAGAACAAATTCTTGTCACACTCTTGTAGGTGGAAAAAAATATGCTCTCTAAAATGTTTCACATGAAAATTCAATGCTCCCATTACCAGAGAGTGCAGTTCTCACAGGACAAATAAGACTGCAGTCTGAAAACTATTTTAATAAATCAAAACTAAATGCACTGCTGTCTGTATTCTCTTTAAAGGCTTATTTTGACTCTGGCTCAGGGTTTTGTAGAGCAGATGTGGCAGTGAACATGTGCACACATTCTCTTTTCTTTCTCTGCCTCTCTTTTTAAACACAATAGACAGAAAACAAGTAGCACTTGCTCACAGCAGTCCCCAGTCCCAGAGGATCCTCAAAGCTCCTTCTAATCCCTACTTTTGCTAATAAATGTAATATGAAGAATAACAAAGTGGAAAGTCCATCCTTTAAAACAAGCAGTGGATGTAATATGAGCTGGTCTTTATTTCCACTTGTGTCCCATTGTTTTCTGGGAATACAAACACAGAAGTTCTTTTGACTCTCTTAGCCTCCATTTTCTTGTCTGTCCTGTCTTATCTTCTTACTTTACAGCGCAGTGATTTTTTGCACTATCAAGGTAACTTTAGGAAAGTCAAACTGATGGAATCATACCAGTTCCAAATATTTGCCCTTTTATGTCGTTGCATAAATCAGACAGTTGTGCTTTCACCCTCAGCTTTCATTTCTGCATACCTACACCTCCTGTCCTGAAGACCATCCCTTCTCACTCTTCACCTGCCAGAAACTAGAAAGAGCAGATATTTTAATTGCAGGCTCAGATTTTGGGACGCTCAAAAATGTACACCTCTCCACGCTAGAAAAGCTTGATCCAAAAATGGCTGTTCTAACAGCCCATATGCTTCATCATTTGATGACCTTTTGAGGCACTTATGCCAGAGCCCCATCAGTTCCACCATTGCTGACCTTAAGGCTGGAGCTTCCAGCTCAGTCCTACTGGGGAGAATGCAACTCTCTTTCTCCATGAAAGTAGTTTCTCCTTTCTCCTTTGTATTCTAAATCGGTAATTGCTTGCCATGGAAAGATGCTTAAGATCTTCCCAGCTACATGTCTTTGCTGTTCCATCATTACTTTCACATCTCACTTCTATTGAATATCTATCTTAATTTTATAAAACTGCCTTTTAAGGATTTTTACTTTCCTAATGTGGTTGGAATCAAGTAGGGAAATGTACTGCTCTTCTGTGTTTCCTTCTACTGTCAACACTTCAAATATTAAGCATTTATTCAACCTTGTATTTCTGATTGTTCACTCCATCTATTTAGTCCTTCTCTTTTCTCTTGGTATCCAGGGAGCCAGGGCTACAGGCTTCTGAAGTCAGTTCAGATGGTTAGCTGCAATTTCTCTTTCTAGTGCTCTTCGAGGTCAAATCCATTACAGCATGTGCTCAGACTGACTTTCCACACTTAACTCTGCCGGGCTTACTGTGACACACTCAGCAGTTCACCTCAGAACCTGTTATCCATAGATACAGCAGATGTTAAATTTGATGTGGAAAAAGAACCTGTTTGCTGCCTCCTCTTCACCTTAAAAAGTCTTGTGAACACAGGGACTTTTTTTGTGAAAAAGATAAACATCATACAAGATGCTAATTAGTACCACCACATCCAAAATGAAATACACCCACAAAAATTACATTCTCATAATATACAGTACAACCACAGTTGGGAAGTTTAATCACATTGGCTGTCCCAAAGAGCTTAGAGATTTTGTTTTCTTTCTGTCATATCATATCAACTGGGAAAGAAATGTACATCAGCAAATAAAGCTCCTTAAATATTTGCGGCTGATTTATAATGGAAATTACAGAGCCAGGATAACATTATTTCCTTTTGCCCCACAGTCTTGGGTTAACTGGTGTGTATAAAGTTTTTTAAAATACAGGAACAGATTTAAAATCCACCACAGACATACTAAAGCTGAAGCAGCCAGTCTCAGATACCTGCAATTCACACACTAGTTGTAGACTGATACATCAGCCTTCTGCGTCTGGAGGCGGGGGGGTCTTCATCCAAAATTTTCAGAGGGCTTTTTTTCCTAATCTAATTAAAATGGAGATGATTATAGTAATTAGGACAAAAACACCAATACGAAAGGAGTGAAGGAATAGCAGTCCTTCAAGTGAAGTTAATGTCTGAATTTGGTTGACATTGCCAGATTCCCTAGCCTAGCAGTGACCAGGATGGTCCTTTCCCAGTTTCTCATGGCAATGAGACTGAGACAGCCTTTATAAGCAGAGATCCAAAATGACTCATCCTCAATTAAACTATTCCAATATTCATCTGGCCCAAAAAATGCAAAAGCAGAAGTGGGGGAACAAGAGAAAAAAAAATAATAAAAGCTGAAACACTCCATACCAATCAAGGTTATCTTGCTGTGACTGTTTTGGGAACATCTATTTTGGAAACAGAACTGGCTACCCAAGACTTCCAATGCCAGTTTTTGAATCATTACTCTCCAGGTATAGATCCTAAAATGGGGTTAGGGCTGCTTATCCTAAAGACATCTGATGTCTCCCTGCTCCTCCAGCCAAAGCTGTGGTCATCACCCACAAGAGGTACATATTTCCATACCCTCTCAGCATTCATCAGCTTCTTCTTCCACAGCCTGGTAGTCCCGTTGGTCTTAAAATGGAGGTTCCCTATCATTAGTCCAACAGACACTTTCCTAACAGTAAGGATGGATGGAAAAATGGAGGGTTAGGGTTTGCAGACAAGATTTACTTTTACCTTTTTCATTGATTTCACATTGCAAACTTATCATGCAGAGCCAAAGTGGTCAGACGCGCCTCAGCTGGACTAACTCTGTACTAACTCTGCAGCTACTTTGCCAAAAGCCAGTAGAAACACCCCAGAACACTTTGCGAGAATAAAAAGTGTACAAAAGGAGCTCTAAATGTTAGAAAAGGAAAAAGAAAACTATGTGGCCATATCATCACAGAACCATAAAGTTCTTAACTATTCAGAAAAGCGCTTTTGATTTTCAGTAAAAGGTCCTTTGTATCTCAGAGGTACAGTACAGTAGCTTGATTACTATCATGTAATGTGGCATTTGCAAAGATAATTACTTTTTTTGTGAATGGCTGAGTCAATAAGCACATAAAATCCCTGTATTTTGTCAGTGTCTGTGTTATTGCTGCCCTTCAGCTGAAGTAATTATACCTTTTTCCTTTTCAGAAAACTTACCCAGTGTTTTCTTTCTCTTTATTACGACTGCTCTACGTATATTTAATTACTTGAGGTTTGACAATCTACTTCTTATTGTTTGCACTCCCGTACGGTGAAATGAGCTGCAATAGACTGCACTTGGTTAGAAACACTGTATCAGGTACAATCATCTGAATGAACAAGCCAAAAAAATAATATTTCACTTTTTCTTTGAAAGTCAAAGATTACTATGCAAAAATATGTATTTCACAAGCATATCATACTCAAGTTTCTAAATAAGTGTTAGGGCAGGAAGAAGTTCTATTCCCCGATCCCCAGTAGATGAAGTATTGGCTAACTCTAACTCTGCTGCCCCTTCCACTTACTCAGGCGTTAGCAGAAGGTCTAAAGAAGGAGATAGGGGGCTTGGAATTTCTATAGGATATACATCAGAGGATTAAAATACAGAAAGCAGGACCTGGAAGGCCAGGGTCTGTTTCCTGGCTTTGCCGTATACTGCTTGTGTGGCCCTAAATGAACCATTGGGTCCTTAAGCCTCAGTTTCCCACACTGATAAATGAGGGTAGTGTTACTAACTTACTCCCAACCATCTTTTTCTATTTACATTTTACACTTTTCTAAGCATGGTGTTTGCAAACTGCATAGAGGCCACAATTCTAAAAATGAATAAAAAAAATAATTTATTTCAGCTCATAAAGGAAAGTCCCAGCTGAGCAAGCTATTGATGCATACGTAACTAAAGTCAATGGGGTCACTTAAAGTTAGGGTTATTCTTAAAGACTTTACTGATTCAGGGCCTTAACTTCTCAGGAACACATTGATTCATAGCTTGAGGTAGTGGTTATTTTGCTCTTTCTTTCAGTGTATGCTTATTTATAAAGATTTTCCTTCCTGAGCAGACCTTATGGCCTTCGCTGTGCTGGGTTTCTGCTCAGTAATCCCACCGGTTTATAAAGATTTCTAAATACGTAATTAAAAACTTTTACATCTGGCAATTGGACCTGTCAAGGGATCAAAATGGGAGGAACACAAATCTTTTTGCTGAGAGCTTAATGGCCTGAAGTACAGCTGCGATGTTTGGGAGAATCTGTTTGAGTGGCATTTATGAATCCCAGTGTAAATGTGGGGAATGATTGCCTTCTTCCCGGTCTTTTGCATCCACATTCAGATAAGAGCAGTAAAAAAAGGGACAAGAAAAGTTTCCAAGTGACATAGAAGGAACAGGAGCAGAAAGAACAGAACCTCCTTAACTGAGCATCCCTGCTCATGGGACAGGTCAAGTAAGTCGGGTTTCCAGCTCTGCTTTTTAAGACATTGAGGAATAAATCATCTGCTGTGATGTTCTAACAGTTCGGCAGACCTAACTAGACACTCACTTGACAAAGGGTTGTGACGTTCATATAAGATAGGAATAACTCCCTGGCCATATTAAAGCAAGAAGAGAAAAGGCCAGGAGCAGAAACAAGAAACATACTGCACTATATGGAGGGAGACTTCTTAGTTGGGAGTGAGGGTCAGAAATAGGTGGGAGAAATCTGGCACTGCACACACATGTGGGCTGATTTATTGTTTCAGATAGATGTGCGTTCTTCTTGCACAAGGCATACCACATTTACATCTCCCAACCTGATGCAGTCTGTGTGTTTCTCCCGTTCCTAACTACCGTGTTTGCCTCGAGGGGTGATCTGAAAACTCAAAACCCTCACAGGCAGGAGCCCTGTGGGGCTGAGTCTGGTTTGCACTGGCTTGGAGACCGAGAGTGGTGGGCTGTAGGATGCTATGCCTGTGAACAAGGAATGGGGCTGGCAACGGGAGACAGGACCATAAGGGAAGGAGAGAACTGTGGCCTCCTCATGCGGAGCGGCGCATCTGGAGTGGCTGTGCTGGAACCCAAGCGCAGGGACCCCCGTGTGCCCAGCCAGTGGGCTGCCAGGGCTGGACGGCACAGGCCCCTTGGCCCTCTTTGGCGAATGCCTAGCATTTTCTCATGAGACAAGAGCAGTAACACCTTTGTAATATCCATGCTGAGGAGAATGGAAATGGACCCTGAGGTAGCTGTTATTCTGGCTTCCATCTAAAGAGAGTTGCGAAATACCCGTGTGGGAGCCGTGAGCATTGCCAGCGCCCACGCTGTGCAAATTCCACAGGTAAGCAAAGGACTTGAGTTTCCATTAGTCTCAAGCTGGCATCTTTTACAAGCATAAAAATCCTATTTTAAAACCATGTTCATTCACCTGCTTTCAAAGAGTGCCAAACTGGCACATTGCAGAGATGAGAGACACTGCATGCCTTTCCAAATGCAACTCCTGCCATCTGGGAGCAGAGCGATGGCTTTCAGCTTAGCAGGCCAGCAGGCTCGTGAAGCAGCCCAGGAGCAGGACAAGGCATTTCTACCTTCAGGAACAACAGAATTCCGCTGGTCAGCTTTGAATGATCTGCTGCTGCTTTGTAACGCACCTGTCAAGAGGTTTAACTGATGTTATGTTTTCTGAGCACACTTGTATTGACTTTTCTGATAACCTTTACCTATAAAAATCATGCATGAAAACTCACGGAACAGATGCTAAACTTTTTCCTAATAGCCATTCTGCTCCATTTCCTATATCCTACACGTTGACGTTTGTTGCATATTTAGCAAAAATCTTTATGGGTGCACAGCAGATTTTGATAAATCCCCAGTGTCAGCACGAAATCCAAGGAAAAAAAAAGATCTATTGTGGGGGTTGTCTGTGGGCTGAGACACACGATAACAGTGGCTTAACAAGTCACTGTGCATCAGTCTGAGGCATCCATTTATGTGAACGCCTTTCACATGAGTGTATATAAGATGATGAGGATGAGATCAGCACAGGGATATTAAGAACTGCTCAGTAGACATGCAGCAGCTTGTTAAGCTGCCAAAGCATGATTTTTTTGCCTGAGTCTGGCTGCATAACCCCTGCTAGGTTAATATCCAGAGGTTTTCCATTACCCATCTGTTTATATGGGTGTAAGGTGATGTTGTCAGGTACTAAACATCAGTCAGCAGCTCTAAGAGTCTTTTTATCAATTCCTCATATTACAGCTACATGTAGGGGCTCCATCTGCAATGATGACTTTGCCATGTTAGACATGCAGCAATGCCCATGGTGGCCGAAGAAAGTCCCCAGCTTAAGGGCTGACAATTTTAAGAAAAGAGGCAGATGCAGGAGGTAGAACTGCCTCAACTAACTTCAACCGTTTAAAATCAGCTTGGAGCCTGAGCTAGTTGCTTGGGCTCCCTTCAAAGTAAGATAAAAAGACGTGTACAACAGAGGGGGCACTTTTCCCGGCTGTCTTAGACACTTCTTTTACCTGATATGAATGTCTCCCTCCCTCCTACAAATACGGGGAGAGCTCAGATGATTATCTAGACACCCAGCTCTTGCAGGACTGAGGATTTGGTAAGATACATCTCCCAACAAGAACAAGAAACAGAGACATTACACCCATGCAGGTGATGGAGAGGTGGGGCACAGGGCTGTCACCATCGGCTGCCCAGGAGCTATGTGTTAGTCCCAGAGCTTAGCCCACATCCTTTCAGCAACAATGCTACAGGCCCTTCTTCTAGCCCTTACGGCGCTGGAAGAGAAGGCAGCTCCACAAAGCTGTGGGAGCCAGGGCCTCCACTCACCCGGGTGTTTCATCTGGCGCTGAGTCCCAAAGTGGAGTCACGAGGGTCCCCCGCTGTGCCGGCAGCTCTCCGTGAAGGATTTCCTATTTCACACACCAAACGCGTGGTTGGTTCCCCACGAAGCAGAATAATTCATTATGTTTAGTAAAGCAGGAGCTCGGATGCATAATGCTAACCACTATTTACCACGGGTCAGTTGCTAAAAAACAAGAGAGCTGATTTTAAGGAAAGGGAAGGATAATGAGTGACTGCAACATTACCTACAACTAATTATCATGATGGTCAGTTACAAACAGTTTCAAGCCATTTTTTGGTTTTAATGCCACTGTTGATACTCACCTTCTGGCTAGCTGTGCTGGAATCTCCCCGAGCAGTGTGCTGTCTCGTTCATCGCTTTGTGGGCTCACATTCAGAGAGCCATTTGGCTTGCAAACTTGCTGGATTATCCGTAAACACAGTGAAAGGAGACAGTTATTGCATGAAACCCAGAGAGTGCACCTGCATGCTAATGAGTTAAATGTCATGGCAGGAACGCAAGACCAACACTCCACGCTGCCCTTTAGAAAGAAAGCGGTTTACTTCTGTAACATTTCAAAAAGAAAATTACAGTGTAATTTCTTGTGTCAATACATAATTTATTTTGTAATAAATAACTAAATGCATATTTATTGCACCGCTATTTTAATCCATTGTTGTGCTTTTCACAGGTTCTCCCTGCCCTGGAAGTACTGTTCAGTTTAGTTATAATACTTGCTGTCTGAGGCTGCCGTGCATTTAAAGCCCTGTTATAATGCAGGTGTTCAGACCAAGAAACAGCTTTCATTCCCCTCCAAATGCCCCTGAGACATTTATTTTGCTACTTTTGTTTTATTTTACTTTAAACTGAAGGGGTTTCTAGTACCAATAAAGAACAAACTGAAGACAGCATTAACTATAAAGCACATAGCTGTTTGTTTGGGTTTTTTTTTAAATCTGCATTGCAACTGTGATAAAAATCAACAATGGCAGTAAAGTCAGGGCTAAGGCTGCAGTCAAACTTTGATACTCCCACTGTAGTTAGGAATTACAGCAGCACACAGCACACAGGACACACATCAGTACGAAGGGAGCTGTGGATTACAGCATACGACAATGCAGCGCATTTGCAAGCTGATTTCAGACTTCTGCAATGCAGACCCAAAGAATCTGAAGAGAAACTTTCTTTTTCTCCTGTGGTTTGAGGCTGATTCACTTTGGCAGTGATTGAGAGTTATCATAAGATGGCTGTTTGACCATCCATGTAAAATGAGATGGATTTACTTTATTTACGTGCTGGGCCTATCCTTCCTCATAACTGACGAGCGCCTGCAGCACAGAATAACTTCTCGCAGATGATACAAACTGGTAGTGATGGGTGATTTTTTAAGTTCTAATTTTTAGTTTTTAAAATACTATAAAAGAAAGGACTGTGCTCCTCTAGCTCCATTCATGCATAGCCTCAGAGAACTTTAGTTATGTCTCACCAGCAAATGCTATGGATGCGTTACTGTGCCTATGAGAGTGGCCTGTCCCACCAAGGACACACACAAATTGGGGAGGGCAGAGCAGTGAAGAGGAACTATGTAATCTCCCATCCAGCTTTGTGGTTAAGCCACCAAGCCATTCTTCAAACACAAAACTAAATGTAAATTCTTACCATAAATTATGCAGTTGAATTTCTAGCATTGGTACTGTTGAAAATCCGCCTCCAGAATTAGGTGTTGCCAAAAAGAGTATCCCATTTTAATTTAAATAAGTTATTAGTTGTTCCTCATCCCTGCATTGCAGCTGTCTCCTAATGCAGGTTTCAGAAGGGCACATCCAAGCCAGACCTCATGGAAGCAGCAGAACCAGGGGACATGAACAGGTTTTTTTGTCTGCTGTTCAAACATTTTATGCCTTCTCTAGCTCACCAGTGGTCCTCCAGGACCACACCAAGCCCTGCATCTTACACAGAAGTGCAGATTTGCCAGAGAGATAAAGGGTCTTTAAACCACCCCATCTCCTCATCTATATTATCGAGGACAAGACGAGGCACCCAGTGAGACCCCTTGCACCCCAGCAGAGGGGTGACCCCAAAGTGAAGCCCAGGCAGAACCGGAGCAGGACGTGCACCAGCCCCATATAAGCAACACTTCAGAGGGCAGCGCAGGGTTCTTGCAGCCCCCATGGTCTGTCCCACTCTGCTGCTTCTCTCGAGACCCTTGTGGGAAGAGGAGGCTTATGACCACTGGCCACACGCTCACTGCTCCACAGGAGGTAGAGTGCCCAGGACAGTGCCAACTGCGCCGCTTCCCTGTAGGTCCCTGCACAACAGGAGAAGGAATGGGAGGGGAGGGGGAAATCATAGTATCATAGAATAGTTCAGGTTGGAAGGGACCTTAAAGATCATCTCGTTCCAACCCCCCTGCCATGGGCAGGGACACCTACCACCAGACCAGGTTGTTCAAAGCCCCATCCAGCCTGGCCTTGAACACTTCCAGGGAGGGGGCTTCCACAACTTCCCTGGGCAATTTGTTCCAGTGCCTCATCACCCTCATAGTGAAAAATTTCTTCCTAATATCTGTTCTAAGTCTACCCTCTTCCAGTCTGAATCTGAAAATATTTTTTCAGAAGTCATTTCACAGTACCTTCCATATGACTAATCCATGGCGCTCCCATCCATCCTATACCTCCCTGCTGTCTGGAGCACTTCTCTTTTGCAAGGAGAGAAAAAAAAGGGAAAAAAATCTCCAATATTTCTGAGGTGCAGAGAGAACACGTGGCAGCACATACTCTTTCTGCTGCATTCAGATTTCAGGGGAGAAAGCATTTCCACTAAAGAGGGTCCCAGTTTTGCTCCCACTGCTGTGAGAGGGAAATTGTTGAAGGAAGTAAAACTGCATCCCTGCTCCTGCAGTAAAGCTGAGAGGGTACTGACCTCCTCCCTGTGAGCAGAGCACATTTACAGGTCCTTTGCAATGCAAACTCTGCTACGCAAATACACACTGAAGGCTTTTAAGAGTGAATGTGATTGAACCACTGGGCTGACAACTCAAAGCAGAGGTAGTCTGTTGCGTAAATACATACACAGGGACTGTTCCAGGTCCTTCTTCATCACTCCCCACATGCAAACAGAGTGCTTCAACACCCAGCGTGAGATGATCATTTCCGATTCTTCCGTTTAGAGAATTCCCCAAAGGTGGCCCTGGGCCACCTATTTTTTGGAACAGCGTCAGCAATATGCACGTTATGTCTGTAAAGAATGACACTGTTACTGAATCACAGAAACAAGAAACCCATCTAACACGCTCAGCCCAAAAGAAGACAAAACTACTTTTACCAGCCAGAAATAAATCTCAAACACAGGAGCTTTATAAATCTACTGAAAATGCAGGCATTGTCTTTGATATGTAATAGCTGTGCAGATGGAGAAGTCTCCTCAGTGGTTTTTACTGCTTGTCTGGAAAATGGGGCATGACTCTCCCTGGGCTGGGTTTGCTTGCGGGCAGCCCTTGCCTCCCTCCTCTCCCTCCTCTCGCACGCTGTAGCGGCTGGCAGCAGTCTCAGGAGGCACGTGTCCTGCCGCTCCGCTGCGTTACCTAAACAAATCCTGGTACAAAAGCCCTGCAAGGAGCTGAGAACCTCAATATTCCTCTTTGCCTCTGTTAATCCCCCCCAAAACAAGCACGCTAAAGAGGTTTTGGGAAGCAGAATAATGCAAGCTGCGCAGGATCATGGCCCTAGACAGCTCCTCTTCTCCTGCTTCCTCGCTGCCTAAAAGGGGAGCCTAATTAATTGACTTTATTGAATCTCTTCCTGGGTGCAGGGTGTTGATGCATCAGCTAATAAAAACAGAAGCGAAGCTAGCACTTACAGAAAATGACAGTATCAGGAGTAGGCAGGGTGCTTTGTGTTACGTGTCACACCTCATAACGGAGTGCAGTGGTTGACATCTTTATTAGCTCCTAACTTGGTATATGGTCCTGGGTGTGCGCGCATGTGTGTGCACCTGCCTGTGTCGCAAGGAAAAGAAAGAAAAAGCAGATGTGTAGAAGGTAACTTGAACACCTTAATATAGTATCCAGTATTTCTGTATACTATAGATTGAAAAACTGTTGTAAAATAGGTATGGAGAGTTTTAAAATATTTTACTATACATGGACAGCAGTGTGTAAAAGGGCTTAAAAAGAATTATATCTTAATGCTGTTTTACTGAAATTCTTTTCAACATTACTCATTTGTAAGCACTTGGCTTAAAAAAATTTTTTTACAGATTCTGATGGTATACTGAGGTCAAACTGCAATCTTGCAGAGGAGTACAGTATAAATGAACTAATGAAAACTAATTTCCACCATTTCCTGTAGAGCATAACTGGTACAATATATCACCTCCAAATGCAAAAACAAAATGATCAGCAAAGACTTTATTCATTTAAGACCCACCACAGAGCTAAAGACAAGGGTACATGCTGCTTTTTTTAAATGTCAGAAATCCATTTCACAGTGTTAATGATCTCTCAATGCCCACTTCATATTTAATCAGTGAGCTACTAACATTTTCTCAAAAAAATAACCTGTCTCTGATGTTTATCATATCCGTATGTTGTTCAGCTGCGTGAATCAAGTAGAAATGTGAAAATTTTGAAAATCTGAACAATGCGACTGTTCAAAGCTAAGCATACACAGAACTATTCAGTGGGGCCAAAGCAAAACTGAATATTCACTTCAGGGAGTATCTATCTGTGTCGTCTGCTCTGCTGTCATTTTAGCCTGTTACCTTGCAAAAATCTTCTACTCACGTCTCTCCTCCCATTTTGAATTATCTTATCAAGGGCCTTGGTCCCAACCTTCACTGATTCCTGTAAGAGCAAATTCTCTACTTTTCAAAGGTTTTTCCATCTCTTGTATTAATCTATTTGTTTCTGCAAGTGAAATACTGCAAGCCTAGACTAAAGCCACACCTGCTTCAGTGGACACTGTGCAAGCATCTTCTTACAGCTCTGCAGATTTATTTCCATATTAACCTAATTAGCATTTCTTCTGTTTAACTTCTAAGTGCCCGTAAACCAAGATGAAGTTAGCGAAATACTATGAAGCATCCGTGGTATTTCAGCCAAGACCAGCAAACTCATTTAACCACTGACCTCAAGCAGGGATGAGCCTCGGATTTTGGAATAGAAAGACTTAAGGAATTTATGCTCTGCTTTTTTAAAGCATGTGAATTTGCTTAACAGAAAGCACTTCAAGAATTAGATAAGACAGGCTTATAAAACCAAAGGTTCTGATAAAATAGCATTCTTATTCATACTCTGTTCCCAGAAATGCAGTAGCTCTGATACTGTAAGTTTTAATAGCAGTTCATGATGCTTCCCCCTGCCTTTTTTTTGGGGGGGGAAATCTCTTTCAAAAGCTTAAGATTTAATCTGTGAATTATTTTTAAAGAGAATTCTGGTGATTGATGCAAATATTAGACTGTATCTTTTTTAGGGTTCTTCTTTTGCTAGATGCTGTCTTAGAGCAACATCTAGTGGCACACTAGCTATGCTTCCTCCCTCAAAATCACTTGTGATGCAAGAGAAGGGTTACAATGATAGTTAACTATGACAGGTTTACTCACACACACACACACACACACACACACAGTAGGAGGCATTATCCCCAGCCAGTTTGGGGAACTATTTACACACCTTTACAGCATTTTCATTATATTCGGACTGTAATCATTAAAAAGTCTGAACTTAGTCACTAAAATTGATAAGAGCTGTTGAGTACCTTGCTTTGTTTCTTGCAGATGCACGCATGTTTAAAACCCTACTTTTTTGTCTTAGTTCATCCAAAAGAAGTGTATTTTCTGTATAAATTTCTGCATTCAAAAAGGAAAATATATATGAACATTCTTTCCTGATACAGCACTCAATTTCTCAACTTGTATGGCTAGGAACTGTTTGCACAAGATTTGGCACCCTGACTCAAGTACTTAATTCTTACTATTTTCTGTAGTGTCCTTGATTTCAATAGGAATCTGTCCTATTCTAGGAATCAATCCAATCCTAAGAATCAATCCTATAAGCTCAACATGACCCAGCAATGTGCACTCACAGCCCAGAAGACCAACCACATCCTGGGCTGCATCAAAAGAAGCATGGCCAGCAGGTCGAGGGAGGTGATTCTGCCCCTCTACTCCACTCTCATGAGACCCCAACTGGAGTACTACATTCAGCTCTGGAGCCGAATACCTCTCCTATGAAGACAGGATGAAAGAGTTGGGATTCTCCAGCACGGAGAAGAGAAGGTTCTGGGGAGACCTTATAGCAGCCTTCCAGTACCTACAGAAAAGATGGGAAGGGACTCTTTTCAGGGAAGGTAGTGATATGACGAGGGGTAATGGTTTTAAACTGAAAGAAGGTAGATTGAGATTAGATATTAGGAAGAAATTCTTTACTCGGAGGGTGGTGAGACACTGGAACAGGTTTGCCCAGAGAAGTTGTGGATGCCCCATCCCTGGAAGTGTTCAAGGCCAGGTTGGATGGGGCTCTTGAGCAACCTGGTCTAGTGGTAGGTGTCCCTGCCCATGGCAGGGGGGTTGGAACTAGATGATCTTTAAGGTTTATGATTCTATTTAGTCTATGATTCTATTCTATTGATTTCACATTAAATCAATTTCAATTATTTGCTTGAAGAGTTTTGTTTGTACCTTAGACTATTGTGGCAAAAAATTGCTTTAGTCTCTTTAAGTTGCTTTTCAAACATCCTCAGCACAAAACCTACCCTGTAAGCTATTCAGGTTTGGTCTATACTCTCTGAAGAAGAAAAAAAAGAAAATTATTATTTTAGACACATTCAGGTACTACTCAGGAACTAAAATCTAGGAGAATGCTATTCAAATAAAAGGATTGAAATAGCTCAAAAAAATGAAGATTTCAAAAAGCTGAATTTGCAATAATGAGTAAGGTCTGTCCTCTTACAGTGTCATAAAAACATTTTTAGTTGGTTAAAAACAGCGTGCAATTAGAACATTTTTGTAATTAAGTTTTTACAATAGGTAAAACCAGCAAACTCATGGGGACCATCAGGTGAGATCATGTGTAAAACTGACTGAATTGTTAAGTTATTTTAGCAATACCTTTTCAAGTGCTGAAAGATTTTTACCCCCCGTCATTCTCGTTTAGCAGCTTTGTACAGTATTTAGTTCATTCAAAGTATAAAAAGTGCGTGGGATTAAAAGGTGAGAGTTTGTCTTCCTCATCCAATCTACAAACAAAAAGAAGCCATGAAAAACTAAAAGCTAATTATTCTAAAGTCTTGGGGAAATTGTAACCATAAGCAATTTGTTTAATTCGCTAGCTACAATGAATACTTTCTTATTAATAAATCAGTTAGCTCAAACTACAAAATGTTTTAATTTAAAAATGTCACCAGTCTATTTAAAGTAATTTTATTGTATTAATAAAAGGTTTTAAGAGATGCATTTTCTGCAATTAAATAGAACTCCAATTTAATAAAATT
This sequence comes from Anarhynchus alexandrinus, assembly GCA_008711295.1. Taxonomy (NCBI): domain Eukaryota; kingdom Metazoa; phylum Chordata; class Aves; order Charadriiformes; family Charadriidae; genus Anarhynchus; species Anarhynchus alexandrinus. The sequence continues at coordinate 1,450,431 of VUYV01000108.1, forward strand.
TCCATTTTCATCCACAGTAGTTTGACACAAAGAATAAGTAAAAGTATCAGACAATAAATAAGAAACGTCATTTGACATTTTAATGATAAAATGTTAAATTAAGGAGTAGCAGTGTGTAGGTTTAATGTGTAGTTTACATTTAGTTGCAAATCAACATGTCTCTGTAGTTAACAACAAAGAACAATCAAGTATTTCTGAAGAAAATAATTTGAAAGTAAAACAATGATGCAAGACTAAAACCAATAATTAGTTCAATCAAGATTTCTTGCCTCATGATAGGAATCGTGGCTGAAAACACTCAGTGTGTTAATTCTTGCCTACAAGTGCTATATAGACTATTTTTAAGCAATAGTATTGCATTTTTGTTGCTTTTCATGTTCCTTCAGCTCAAATTGAGCCCAACAGACAAATTCTTAAAAGCATGTCCATGTGTTGGCTGCAAACTAAACAACCCGTGACAAACATCACACCGACTCAATGACTGAGAAACACTGGACAGTGTCTAATGAGAAAAAAGGAGAAAAAAAAAAGGTACCAAAGCTACAGAAACCCTCAAATTAAAAAGAAAGCTGTGGAACTGCTCCTCCACCACAGGATGTCAAGTGAGCAATGCAACCACAGGTGGTATGATGAGGGAAGGAGAGTTGAGCTCCTCGGCTTCACTGGCAAGCCCAGCGCTGACGGGCACTCCTCAAGAATAAAGACGACATATTTACTTTGTAAATGTATCATAATAGTAAGTGTATCAGAATAGCTAGCTGAACAATATTTTTAAACTGCAATATATTGTTGAATCCAGTATGGTCTAAATGCTAAGCTCCACATCATTCTGGCATGCTACATGTTCTCTGTGAAACCTTAGAAAAGGATGACCACTTCCACTTCATGGTGTATTAGGGCACACTTTTAGACTGACAATATCTCTGCCCTGTGATGAAAGAGGTTCTTAATACCACCCAGCTTTAGCCATCTAATTTAAACAACTATTCTCTCTAGGTTCTCACCAACAGCCAGCAGAGAGAGAAACAGGTTTTTCCTGGAGGTAATTCAGACCATGTAAATCAGAGCTCTCTGAAGAGACTGACAATAGGAAGAGTTTGGGTAATCGGTTGATCATACCTGCTGCCTAAGACTGGATGATGTGAACACTTCCCTAAATCTTTTCAGATTGATTCAGCTGCTCATTATGAGGTATTGTACTTGAACAATTTGAAGTTTAAAACTTGGTTTGGTTTGAAACATTTGCCTTTCCTCCTATCTGGACAAAAAAGTAGGATTTACTTCATGTATTTAAATAGGATTCTTTTCTAACCCAAAGGCAGCTGAAAGGATTCTGCTGAATCCATATACTCTCTCAAGCATGGAAAGCTGTGTCGTAAAGGTGAATGTTACAGGAATTAATGAAAGTATAAAAACAGCATTTTATAACAGAAACTGATCTGAAACCTCCTGATGACCTCTCTGTAAAGCATTAGGTTGAAACCCTTTTCAGATATACCTCTATTTAAACACATACTGAGTGTAAGCATCTTTGGGAGTTGAATTATCGGGTCTGACAAATTTGTAGGAGATTATAAGCATATGGATAAAGACAACCTGAGAATATGTAACTACTACAGCTAAGTGCATTCAGAAGTCTTTCTGCCAAGTATTATATTGCAATCCCTTTACCTTTTCAATAACTTATTGTAAGAGGAAACAGTATTTAATGATCTGCAGTGTTCAGTATCTGGGAGAATTTGCTAAATTGCAACCTTAACATTATAAATTCAGGATTGCACCATTCTTCTCAAGATCATTGTCACTAGCTTAGTTTTGTTTGTGCTATTTTGTGTCCTTCTCACAGTGCTACCAGAAAGAGATCAAAAAGTCTGGTGTCCACTAGACCCTGTGGAAGAATTAACGTCTCCTCTATCTTATCCTGTGTCACAAAGTTTAGTCACCTGACAATACTATTTTCCACATTGGAAGCCTCAGCAATAGATAATGAGAAATAAACCCAAATCTTAAAACACCTTCCCCCCATCCCTCCCTTCTTCCCAGGCTCAACTTTACTCCTGATTTTCTCTACCTCCTCCCCTGAGTGGGGCAGGGGGTCAGGGAACCAGGATTGTGCTCAGTTCATCACACATTGTCTCTGCCGCTCCCTCTTCCTCAGGAGGAGGACCCCTTACACTCTTCCCCTACTCCAAGCATGGGGTCCCTCCCATGGGAGACAGTTCTCCACAAACTTCTCCAACATGAGTCCTTCTCACAGGCTCACTAACTGCTCCAGTGTGGGTGCCCCATGGGGTCACAACTCCTGCCAGCAAGCCTGCTCCAGCCAAACCTGATCCTCTGTCTCCACAGGTCCTGCCAGAAGAGTGCTCCAGGGCAGGCTTCCCACAGGGTCACAGCCTCCTTCGGGCACATCCACTTGCTCCAGTGTGAAGTCCTCCATGGGCTGCAGGTGGATATCTGCTCCAACGTGGACCTCCATGGGCTGCAGAGGGACAGCCTGCTTCACCATGATCTTCACCACCGGCTGCAGGGGAATCTCTGTTCCAGCAGCTGGAGCACCTCCTCCCCCTCCTTCTGCCCTGACATCGGTGTCTGCAGAGTTCTTTCTCTCACATATTCTCACTCTTCTCTTCAGCTGCAAGTGCAATTGCACAGGGTTTTTTCCCCCTTCTTAAATATGTTTTCCCAGAGGTGCTACCACCATTGCTGATGGGCTCGGCCTCGGCCAGTGGCAGGTCTGGCTGGCATTGGCTCTATAGGACATGGTGGAACCTTCTAGCAGCTTCTCACAGAAGCCACCCCTGTAGCCCCCCTGCTACCAAAACCTAACCACACAAACCCAATACAATAATGCTACATATTTAGTGAAAATAATCATGTAGCAAAGCATTCTTGGAGAACAAATATAGCCCTGATATACTGAGCTGGTTAAGACCCAGTGCTGGCAGGTATTGAGTTACTGCTGATGGATGCCAACTTGCCTTTACACTATGACAAAACACCTATTGATAGTCTTGTAAATTCTGCAAAATGTGGCAAAGCACTATAATTATGTGTGTTGCCCGTTAGTATTTCATCTTTCTTCATAAAAATCCAATAAAATTGCAAATAAAAAAGAAACAAAAAAAGGAATTCTAAACTAAACCATGACGAGACCAAACAGCTCCCATGACTTTGGTTGCAAATCATTTTAAGATCAACTAATCTGAATTTCAGATTTCAATCAGACATGGAAAACAGGATAGCAGAAGTTCTTATTGACTGAAGGGCTAATGGAGAAAAAGTAAAATCTGAAACTTTATAGTACATGAGATACACTTTCTCATGGTAGAGCTATTTGCAGAATGAAACTGAGCAGAACTCAGAGTCATATGGAATTTATAATTCACTACATTCACCGATTTGAAAGAAAGTGTTCTTTTTTGTAAAACTGAAAATCTGTAAACCTTCAAGTGTTGTCCTAAAACTAAAGCAACCACTGTCTCAGAAAGGATTGTTGCTTTATTTTTGCTCTGCAGGAATACAAAGGAAAAGTCTCTTTGTTTCTCTTGCTCAGTCCTTCTCAAAAACATTTGAGACAAGAACACAGTCATCAAGTATGGCATTTTCCTCTGTAACTTTCAGAAATACAAAATCCACACATTTGCCAGTTGGAAGGACAGAAATAAGACAGGGGCAGGAGGGGGTCACCTGAAACCAGCCAGTAAAGATAGAGAAAGGGAGGATAAGAAGTCATCCAAAAATACCAAAAACCAAATAATAAATCTCAGGTGCTTGTTAGGATAAATGGAACAGACGAGTAACAGAGAAAAGCCTCACTGGTAGGGGAGTGTAGATATTTTGTGCTAAACTTTAATTCCCTCTAATTCAAAATGACACAGGTTTCCAGGATTATTTACTTCCTGTTCATCTCAAACCCCACCACATTGTTCAATCCAGAATCATTTCAAATAAAGTTCAGAAGGTTTAGGACAGCTTTTCCAAATGCACAAATCTTACCTCAAGGAAGCACTTCCAGAGCTGAGAGGCTCTGCTCTGTTGCCCATTGTACAGTCAAAAGATCCTCGGTCCACAGCTGACCATAATGTTTGGCCAACTATATACAGAAAGAGAACTGTGCAAACCATCAGGCTATGGTTTTCAGAAGTAACTAAAAATTTACAGGGTGCTTTCAGTGCACAATTTGGGATGCCTTGAAAATGTCTAATTTGCAGAATATCTTATTTTTCTGTTTTGTTGGATGTGCCACAACTACACACCTAAAATTATGAAGCATTTTTGATATCTTGTTCTACGTAGTCCCACTCAAATAGGCTATCATCAGATTGCATCTCATCCTACATCTTGGAGCTTAAGTAAGCACTCACTGCAACGTACACAGTCCTCCTGAAGCAGAACTTCACTCACCACTTTATCAGGAGAGAGAGTGTCTCAGGGATCAGTATTGAAAGAATAACCCAGTTACCTTCTTTGCAAAACAAGATCATAAGTTGCTTCACTAAGCACGAAGGTTTTTAGTATTAATGACAGACAGGTGATGAAATTCTCATGCACTAAGACACGTTTATAAATTTATTTGATGCTATTATTTGGAAACTCTAATAAAATAATATGATTTTCAGTCATCTAACTGTAAATAATTATTGATCGTTTGATCTCATTCAAAACTACTCACTATATAAAATCTGGTTATGCCCAGTAGTGTGTATACATATATAGTCACCTGATAGCTCTTAAATGCAAAGTGTGTTTGCGTGTATATATATACACAAAGAGGTGAGAGAGGAAGAGGACAGAAAAATTATGTCACATAGCCATATCATTATAAAAAGGATGTCTTATTATTTGGTTTGATCTGGTTATTTGTGTTTAACAGACTCAGATAGGCTAGTATTCTGCATTTATAGAAATGCTAGTAAAGTAGTGTAAAGTGACATTGAATGGGCCTGAAAGCCATCTACTCAGTTCATACTCTCATGGCAGTGCTTTATAAAATGCTGAGTTTCATCAGCTCCTGAATTGAAAAGATTGATTTACTTGTCATGTTGAATATAGTCTAAAAGAAGTTTAAGGAACAATTGACCCTGAGCAGAGCTGCAGCAAAAGTCTTCTGGGCATCAAGCAGAAGGCAGCTCAAGATTTCCAAGATAACTCAAATTGTCTTAGTTATGATAAACAGCAACATAGCTCACTGTGGACTGAAAGACTCAAGAGGATTTTCATAATTAAGACTAAAAGAAAAGCTTCTTTAAAAGCTGTATTTGCATAAATACTGTTAAATCTCCACTTGCATATGTTTGGCATTAAAAAAAAATCAATACAGATTTGTTTTTCTATTATTTTCATTCTTATTTTCACTTTTAAATACAGTTCTACAAACTTAATCCACAGTGGGATTCTTGCTGAATGAAAGAGAAGAAAAAATGAATCGGTGCTGGCATCTCAGGGTAGATGTTCGTGGTGGGTGTGCATCCTTGCCAGCGCTTAATGATGCACAGTCGCACATCTCAGGTTGCAACGCTGGCAGGGGTGGGAGCAGGAGATCCCTGAGGCGCGCAGTTAGAGCCTACAATGTGCAGCAGGATTAAGCTACTGCTGTCCACTTGCACCTCACTGCCCATGAACACCTGCAAATCACGTGTCTGGAATAATTTCCTCCCAAAACTGAAGACCTCGGTTAAGTCAGTACATTAATACAATAGGAGGTTTGAAAGTCTGTTTCTGCCCTTCCCCTTTTCAGACAGTTTCAAACTTTTTAATTCCTGGGCATGCAGAGACCTCATCTTATGTGGCTGTGCTAAATATACTCGGATGTCATCCCAGACATTTCCAAAGTCTTTAAAAGCAAGTAATGCTAGAAAGAAAAATCACAGCTCCCAGATGGCTCCCACCCCCCTCTGATGCATTTCTTTCAAGGATCCTGGTTGGATATCAAAGTCTGGAACAGGCTGCCCAGGGAAGTGGTTGAATCGCCATCCTTGGATGTATTTAAAAGCCATCTAGATATGGTGCTCAGGAACATGGTTTAGAAGTGGGCCCTGTAGAGTTAGGTAACAGTTGGACTTGGTGATCTTAAAGGTCTTTTCCAGCCATAACGATTCCATGATTCTATGACAGTGCCATACCTGGGTCATTGAATCCTACCAAGTCCAGTTCCATTCCTGGGAACAGAACAGCTCTGCAGGGCTGTGAGAGCATTGTGTCCTCGTGCTGCTATTCACCATGTCACATTGTCAACAGGGTCAGAGGGAGCCTATGTGAGATGTTGGACAGCAAACTGTTCAGCCACTGGCACACTGGGCTGAGCCATAGGTTGCCGATAGGCAGACTTGGTCCCCACTAACTGGAGCAATTCCCTCTGAAGCAGGTAACCTCTATGAATGCCTTACAAAAACTTTAACATACGACAGAGTAAGCAGCATCTGCTCAGGACAGGCCTAAGATAAGAACACGTGATTCTTTACATGGGCGTGTTTTGTAATCTTTTCTGTTTAGTACTGAAAATGAAAAAGTAAGAAAAAAACATACTGGGGGTACAACATGATGGATGCAAAAAGCTCACCTGTGAGTTGAGGCACTGAATGAAGAATTACAATTGGATTTTTGTACAAGTGGATTGGGGTGAGCTGATAGATAATACACAGTTAAAATGAAATTTCAAAACATATCCATTTCTATGAGATTTTTGTCCAGAGTAAAGTCAAATGAAAAGCATATTGATAAAGCTGAAATGTTCAGTTGTTTCAATAGACTTCAGACTTCTAGACCATCTGAAAAAAATTACCAATATAACTATTCTTTGCTAAAACAAACACAAACTGGTGCACTTGGGTTCACTGATTACATAACACTTGGTATATAATATGTGTGTGCATATACATATAAAAAAAATATATCTAAAACCAGTCATTATATAGATATTCTGTTTATTTTTTATGTAGGTTATGCACTCTTGTAAATCAAGGGATTCTTTTTCATTTTAAGCCTTTCATAATGTGATGCCATACCAAGTTCTCAAAAGGAAGCGGGTTGCTTAGCCCTGATGGCTCAGTGAAACAGAGCAAGCTGAGGAGCACTGCCTGGGGCTACAAAAGGCAGCAGCTCCCTCGGGCCAGGCTCTGCCCCAGGTGGGTTCCTAAGAAGTACCAAATGCCAATTGCAGCTGTTGGCTGACATTGCGGTTGCCCATCACAGACTGCCTGAAACACGTTAACTGCTCATTAAGTCCATTAAACTCCAGAGGTGAGGCGGCGGTTATATGTACCCAGCACCAGTGTAAACACAACGTGCAAGTCACACGCTTCTATTTTCAGACTATTATTTCAAATTTGGCTAATGAAGAACGAGTGCTTTTACATCAGCGCATTCCAAGGTTGAGCTGCTTTATAGCGTGCAAACTCAATCACTTCAACTGGCCGCGTTCCCACTGGCGAGGCGAAAGGCTGGTCATTAAATTGCTATATAAAGTGATAGTGTGACCATTGGCGATGTTCAAGTTAAGGTTGTGTCAGCAATAGCCTTTCCATTACAAACCCCCATTTTTCAGGGGGTTTTATGCCTTGAGATAAAATCCAATTGCAATTCTTCTTTCAGTGCCTCAACTCGGTGGTGAGGTTTTTGCATCCATCATGTTGCACCCCTGGTATTTTTTTCTCCTGATTCATTTTCAGTACTAAACAGAAAATATTACAAAATAGGCACACATAAAGAATTGCAGCAAGTAGAACGAGTACTGCTTCTGCCATTTTTCTGAAAAAGAAAGGGGAAAGAGGCCTCAAACTCCCTGCCAGCAAAATTTCCCTTTTCACCTCAGAGTGTCTACCAGGCATCAGGTATTCCAAGCTAAAAACACAGCGGAGACAAAATCTGCACCCTTGTGCAAAAGTTACCTTCTACACTGCCTTCACTTGTAGTTTTACCTCAGGCTGCCTGAAATACATAGTACCCCCAAGGTAAAACCCAGCTTTTGTGGTAAAAAAAGACAAGCCCTAACAAGGATCTCGATCCTGCCAACAGTTCGAAACAGGTTTATTCTCAAAGAGGCATTAATAGCCCGACATCAGGAGCTGCGCATGCAAAAAACATCACAGCCCTGGTTAGGATGAATGGATGTATTGTAGCATTTTTCCTTATGGCCAGTGTTAGAGGCAGTCGAGGCCCCTTAGCATGCAGAGCAGTTGCCTGTAAAAAGCTGGCTGGTGCGAGGGGCCACCTGGAACAGCACAATTTTGTTTTCTTGTTTCAACTTAGATGATCCTTTATCTTGTCTGAGCAGGCGTTGTAATGTTCTTAGATGGTGGTTAATTAGAAGTCAGTGCTGGAGTTGATAACTAAAATGTCTTTTATATAAGAAAAAGTAAACTGAAAAAAAAAAAAAACAAACCAAACCCTTAGGTGGAAAGGGCTGCTGAGAGGAGAGAAAAATCTCTGTCTCCCCCATTACCTGCCACTGCCTATCTGTCTAACCAGCTTAACTGCAGCACCCACGATGCTTCCAGGACTGCCAGACCTCAGCACAAAGCCGGCAGGGCCAGATAGAGTTATAAAAGCCACGTGGGTTTCCCTTTGTCACCTTGCACCTATCGCCGAGTTAATCGGTCTGCTGTACCCCTAAAGAGACTCCTCGGAAGGCAGGCTGCTCCCGCAGCCAGGCCAGGGCACACCGTGCGCACCGGGCTCCCAAAACACCACCAACATCAACGGTAATGGGAGGCAGGAGGGCGACAAAATCAGAGGCATCATTTTGTGTCTGAAGTTGCAGCCCTTTCAATAGTTTACGGTTTGCCTATTCAAACCACTTTATCAAAGTGACAAAGAGAACTACTGGAGAAATTTTTTTGCCTGCATTTTTTTTAATGAGAAAAAGTGGTCAGTGAACGTTTCCTGTAAGTGATATTTTAAATTTGACAACACTGGGTTGTTGTTTTTTTTTATTCCCATCAAAAAAACCAAAACACCATATTTTGCTTTGGATTTAAATGACTCCAATAGAAACACTTAATTTCTGTTTTGCAGCTGAGGCTTAACATCTCTATACAGCTTTATGCAGCCAGGTTCTACCACAGTGTTATTCTGGGGTGGGTCTTGTTTTCTCTTGTTAAAACCTTTTCGTTTCTACAAATAAATATTTCTGGGGCACAGACTTGAAAGAACGGCCCAATGAGTGTAAAGAAATTATTCAGAGAGAAACAAGTCCAAGAGACAAGAAAGAGACTGCATCTGTAGCCGAGAGGCTTGCGCTGAGAAGGAATTGAAAAGAAGAAAGCAGAGCCCTAACAGATCAGTTCAACGGTTTTCTGCGCAGACTGTTGCTGAACTTTGACAGCACAGTTAGCATTGTCCAGAGAAGAGAGGCACCCTCAAGTCACTTATAAATTAAAGACTTGACCCTTCCAGCATATATTCTTGTATACTCTTTATGCCGGTTGCCTTAAGTCCTCAAGTGCTACAGCAGCACACTTTGCCGTTCTGAAAGATGCTATGCAGAGCTGCGTCCCGCTTTAATTATTTCAATTATTTTAGGGTAGCGTCAGCAACATTCAAGACACGTTTAAATAAGACTTCTCATCGTGAACAGGACTAAGTGTTTGATGAGAATGCCATCAGCATGGCAAACAAATACCCTGACCTTGAAAATTTTCAAAGCCAATGGATACAAGACCGAATACAAATATTTATTTAGATGAAAATTTACTGCACTTGGCTTTATCATTCTGAGTTACCCACGTTTCAATTTTCCTAAATATGCTCAGAAACCGTGCTTTGTGACAGAAAGGAGACGAGTGGATATTGTTGCCATGGAAACAAAAACATTTTTCTTCTGCTCTAAAAATGTTGTCTATTAGAGACCAGTGAGGGAAAAAAAATAACATGTGTATATAATTAATTTTACTCTCTGTCATGTTTTTCAGATTTCAAAAGATTGTTTCTGTTAGGGTTTTCAGAAACAGAGATACTTAAACACAGTAGGAATCTTTACAGGCAATGGGGTGCACCTCTGCTAATGTAGTGAAGCAAAGGTGCATTTCTCCTTGCTATCCCCATGCTTCAGCGGGAATTTTATTTCCTCACTTGCTGTTGTATTGGATAGGACATTCAGACAGAAGCTAGATCTGCATTTTATATTTGGGACTTAGAGCTATTGCCTCTTGATGTATTGCTGTTAACTGGCCAAGTGAAAATGAGAGAGATCTTTTATGAGCAGACAGTTTGTTAAAATGCGGGTGATCATTGTTTATTCCCTAAAAGCTGTGCCAGCTTATTCTTTCTCAGACTGTGCTCCTTCCTTTGTTCTACATACAGATGACCCTGGACTTTAATCCCAGTGGTAAAGCTTTAATTTTCTTCAAAACTGCTGTGAGTTCTGACATTCAAAAAAAACAGTGTTTTGACATCAGTCTGGACAGAACTACAATCCACCTCATATACCTCTACAAACAAAAAGCACTTAAGAACCACCTCCACTTCGATGCCATTTTGGTCAGCTTGATTTTTGTGCAAGAGAAGAATTAAAATGAAGAATTAAAATTCTTTTAATTAACAAATATGTATATTCTTATGAAACTTTCTTTGTCCTCACATCCATGTAGATGTACTTCATTGGTGATGGGGAAGCACTCTGAAATATTCAAGTATTTTCCACTCTTTCAGTTCCCTCTGTTTTGGAAGTAGTAGATAGTTTGTGCTCCCCTCGTCCTTCAAGGGTACATTGTAGGTAATTATGTGATTACTTATTAGCTTTTTGTTGATTTGAGCTTATTTGATGCAGTCACTTGTGATTCTGCAACACATGCTCCATCATCTCTTTGATTTTTTCCTAATTAATTGAAGAGCCTGATCATCCACTTCCAACTAGTTTTTAAGTACCCTCAATTATTTTTTGTTTGGGAATTGATTTAGAGTTGAAACATGTCTCAACTAATTGCAAGACATAGTACCACAAAACTGTAAGAATTAACAAATATTAATGCATACTTAACATCTATCCTAGATGCCAATATTTATATACACACACAGAGGATGCTGCTACAGGCTGAAATGAAAAGACAGCAACATCACTATTTATTCAAAGTCTGAATTTCTGTAAATTCAAATCAGCAGGAGGAATATATCCCATTCAGACCAGCTGTTCAGCATCTTCTACAATAACAGGACTTTCTAGATGACCCTTATGCTAGCAGAGGTTGTGTTTCTAGCTGGTATTACTTAGTTAACATTCAGTGTGAGGTATTTCTCCAAATGCTTTCACTGCTGTATCCGCCTTAAATAAATAAATAAATAAATAACACATACTTTTAATTTCTCCTCTTTGCCATTCAAATGATGTGTTATAAATTTGCCAAGTCATGTAAACCAGCACCATCTCATGTTTTAGGCACACCACAAATTTTCACAGGAAAAAAAAAAGGTGTTTAGAAAAACTTCAGAGCTGTTCGAACATTAAGTGGTGCTATTTTTCAGTATCTTCCATGCATGAAGTTTAGCTACATTGTAGTATCAGAAATCCAGCCGTACAGGCATCAGAAATGAAAAANAGTAGAGAAGGGGAGGGAAGAAATCTATGTGTGACCTTTGGTGGTTCTAGGACCTACTCAGAATATTGTATCCTCATCAGTGATTAAAAGCCGCTCCCTCCTAAAATGTATCGATGTATCAAGCTCTCATTTTCACATGGATGGATATTATCACACCAGACTGAGAAAAACGGTGATAATAAGAATGGGAACACCATTCAGAGAAGTAAAACCAATGCAAATGCAAACCTTTCGCCAACTCCTTGAAAGAGATTGAGAATCTGAAGAAGTGTAAACACATGTGGTCTACATGTCCCAAAATAACAAATGATGGCAGATGCTCAGCTGGCACTGACACATCTGGTGGCCATCACTCTGGGAGGACAGGCACTCTCTGAAAACTGGGCACTTTTAACAAGTTTGAAAAGAAAGTACTCAAATATTGAGGTGCCCTAAAAGCTTAATTTGTTTTGCAAATACAGATTTTGCCTCTTTCTTGAGTCTCTCATTCTTTCTTCTTTGCATGTGTCTTTTCTTCCTTGCTCCGTCTGAAACCAGAAAAAGGGGAAAAAACCACTATGGGACTAGAATTATGGGTATATATAAACATATTAATTGTATACATCCGTATCAGTCAGCAGGCTAATTTTCAGATGCCATTTTGATTCCATCTTTTTTGTTGTTGTTGTTGTTTTCAGTTAAGGGTATTCAGGAGGTTTTCAGAACATACATTTACACACAGCAGAGACACTGAGAGTGGCAAATACAACTTTGATTCTGCCCTATTTAAATGAGTCCTGGCCACATACCAAGAGGCTTCATTTTGGTCTGGTGAGAGAGACAGGAGTGAAATGAAGAGCAAACATGTTTTTCAATGGAGAAAGCCGTAACTCTTTCTTTAAACATTTATAAACATCTGATCTCTTTATTTTTTGGCTCCAGGAAGGTTTAAGGGGGAGCGTAGAAGGCCTGAGATCTCTGGGTTGCTGGATGGGCATTAACAATGGCCAAAATCATTCTGGATGAGTGAAAGAAAGGATTTTACATTATACTTTTCACAGTTTTTTCCTTGCTCTGTACTTTTGTGCAGCAGAGAATGAGTCTTATGCAGACAGTTCATTGAAAAGCCTGTGATGATTTGCCTTAGCTGTCACAGTCTCCAAAGGTTCAAACTGTAAATTAGACAGAAAGTAGGATGCAACTACCGTATCAAGAGCTTGTGTGGGCCTCCGTTGGAAGGCACGTTAAAGCAGCCAGGTCTCACATCGAAGAAAGGGATCTTTGACAACATTTCCATACCCTGAAAAGGTGTGTCACTGAGTCATCTGGAGCAGTCTTTGGTGATTTTGAGCCTGCTGGCCCCAGGGGGTTGCTGAGCACCCATGACTGGACTGATGCATCAGCCTGGTGCCTGACACAGGCACTGAGCCCAGGTGGTAATAACCACCAGAGGGGCTGCTGTTGCCAGAGCTTAGCTCTGTTTCACAGAAATTTAAATTCCAGAGTGTTATTTAGTTTTCATAGAAACACTTTGCTTAGGACCGTCTAGGATCTTGGGTTGACTGCCTCCCAGCCATGACCACTCTGGCTTTGGGGAGGCTGTGAAAGCAGGGAAAGTTCCTCACTGGGAGATCTGGTGATGCTAACCATGTGCATGCTCCGCTTCTGTGTACAGTTTAAGCACTTTCTAATCTTATTGTTGTGAAGAGCAGGGATTGCATGTGGTTTTATTCACAGGGACAATACTATCTGTCTATGGGAATGCACTGCAGACTGAAAACTACTATAGGCTGTAGAGATTTCTGAGCTAACTTTAAACAAGCAGCTTGGGTATCAGAAGCAGCCTGGTGTAGCAGCCCAGAGCTCAGTGCAGCCTAATTTAATCTGCTTAATTGTGTGTAGCTGGCATGGAAAGCAAAGCTAGATTTTATCAGATATATCTAAATGCTTCTTAGTAACGTGTGCTTTCATCAGTGTTTTCTCTACGCCTTGTTCTTTGTGAGCAGTACTTAGCAGTTTATAGTCCTTCAGAGAGAGGGCTGACTGCAGCTGTGAAGTAATCATAGAGAGCAGTGACTCAGATTTCTTCCTTTTTAGATATTCAGGCTCAAATGCCACACATTCATGACGGAATTTTGACTTATACTTAGGTACTAGATGATGGGAAAAATCAGTCTAATTGTCATACCTTAAAGAATAAAAGGAAAATTGTCCAATGGCTTCCATCTTACCAAGATGCTAAAGACATGCAAGGCTGACTGGCTTGAGATAGATACCATGTCTGTACCTGTACCACAGGGACTGTGCCAGTACTGGTCCCACAGGGCAGGCTCTGGAGCATCACTAAGTGTACCAAACTCTGCAGCCTACCAATGGCTGTGCACCTGGTGCCTACAGCCAGCCTGCCGTGTGCCTAAGGGCATCATCACCCGCTACAAACACAGTGCCCTGCACCTTTCCAAGGGCTCATCTGAGGCTGTGCACGCAGGTTCCCAGAGGGCACCAGACAGGAGCCGAGGTCAGAGGGGATCCACCAGCACACTGGGAAGACACACTTCAGAGGAAGCAGAAGGTTCATTGTGTTTCCTGCATGAGCACACCTGGTGTCAAAAGAAGGCTTTTTACCTTTCCCTACTCCCTATGTGGCATCAGCACAAAGTTCATGGAATCATAGAATGGTTTAGGTTGGAAAGGACCTTGAAGATCATCGAGTTCCAACCCCCCTGCTATAGGCAGGGACAAGTTAATAGAACTTTGTCCTGCATTTAAATCTGCCAGCCTCCATCCTCTGTCTAGAAGCTCCCCTTACACTGAAGACATAGGGGCATATAGCTGGAACCAGCCTGCCCAGAAATTAAAGATCAAGTGAAATATACCAAAGAGGGGCAGGAGAGGACATCCCCTGCTCAGGGCTCTCTGGAAAGAATCATCAGGTATTTCGCAGGAGACGGAACAAATCTGGAAGAACTCATGGGTCTAATTTCTAGGTTGTAGATCCAAGCACAGGAAAGAAAATGATAAATGTAATAAAAAAGAAAAAAAAAAAAAGAAAATTCTTAAACATATGTATTAGCCAAAGAAAATATGTGACCATGCACTGTGGACAACAGGACAAGTGGACATCCATAACAAAAGTCCAGTTTTCATGGGAGCTGTTGGAGATGAGGCTATAAAGGCAATAGCTGTGTTAAAACCCCAGCAAGCACATCTGGAAGCAAATCTGGGAAAACACTGAAACATGCATAAAGCATAAAGCCTTCCTAACCTCCTTCCCAGTTCCGGCATTTGATCGTGTTATTGCAGCTCATCTGTTCTGCTAATACGCAACTTGATCTAGACATAGAAATCCCACTGACATTGGGGCAGAACATGGCCAGTCATTTGCTACTGCAAATTGCAGAGTACTAATGGTTGAAGATACTGTGTTATTCCATCTGTAATTACCATATAATTTGCAGCATTACAAGAAGATTGTAGTGTAGAGGACAGAAATGAGTGTCTCATGGTTATTCTGTAATAGCATGGAATTTACTGTATAGATTCTTGGTCAAATTTTAGCCTATAATTATACAGCATTTTACATAGTAGCTTGTCTGCACCCAGTAGTACAAAAAAGAAGCCAATAGCAAGGACTGATACAGGTATATTTGAAGCACAAGCTTCTCGAAAGCTCTTCTATAACGCTTCTGGTAAATTTCTAATACCTTTGAAATTGTTTGTTACGTTTTGCATATTTGAAAAATAATCACATAATGTCTGAAGATTTAGAGGGGATTGACCTAGATGGGCCTCAGCCTCTTTCTGTTCTAAAGTTTCTTAAAAGGATAATAGTGCTATTCTGAGAGCCGGAAAATGTATCAGTCTCATAGCCTGGGAAGAAAAATGCCTAAACTAAGTATCTTGTCTACTTTTATTTCCTTGTTTTCTCAATACCTCTTATCAGGAAGACTGCTTCAAAACAGGCATTGTAAATTCTGTGGATGCCAGAATAAAATACTCCAGGTCCATAGTTCACCCTCAGAAGATGAAAGAGCCCAGCGAACAGAGAGTCCACGCTGAGTTTTCGATAGGCACCTCAGGAACAAAAGCAGCTCCGTTCTGAAATGTGCCAACCCTGCCCACGTGCTGCGGATTTATGGTTTTGTTTGCACAGTGAAATTTACTGATCATGAATATCTGGAGTCCTCAGCTCACCTTAAGGCACTCAACAGACCCGAGCGCCACGAAGGCGGCAAGCAAAATTGCCAGGGAGGGCACAGGCATCTGGAGGGGATGGAGGAGAGGTGGTGAAATGAAAGAAAACCATTTGGTAGGGAGCAGCTGTGGAATGGCAAATGACAAGGGGCTGGTCTTCATCCTGCGCCGACTTTACCAGCATCACTTCCACTGGCTTCTTCCCCCAATACAGGTAGGACCTTGGGCTCAGAAATGATACCCGAAGGTCCCAGAGGACAGATAACATCTCTATGCATCTCAAACCGCTGATAAAGGAATGTGCTGCAGCCACAGCAGCAACCTCTACCATTATGTCTTAATTACTTTACCAGTAGAAGGGGGGAATTGAGTATAAATAATCAGCTGGGATTTGTGGTAGAAATCTAAAGACTTTCATGTGGTTTATAACCACACTTAAAATGTTATTGTCCCTCCAGAAACTCCTGCAAAGGTTTGTCTTAAAAAAAAATAATTGTCAAAAAAAAATCTGACTATAATTTTAGAGCAATGTAAAATAGCATTGATCTGCTATAAAGCACTCTCCCAGTAGATCACAATGCAT
This sequence comes from Anarhynchus alexandrinus, assembly GCA_008711295.1. Lineage (NCBI taxonomy): Eukaryota > Metazoa > Chordata > Aves > Charadriiformes > Charadriidae > Anarhynchus > Anarhynchus alexandrinus. Next base: position 1,466,721 of record VUYV01000108.1, read on the forward strand.
ATTAAAAAGGGGATGAATATCACTGTTCCCACTTTAAAGAAACAGTTCCCCTATACGGAATGCTTAGAGACAGAGAAATAGAGAAAAAAACTGCTGAATGGTTGTTTTCCATTGTACTCAAATGATATTAAAGTCAGGTGAAATGAGACAAGGTTTTCCACTCCATTTTCTCCATCTCAAAAAAAAAAAAAAAAAGAGAAAAAAAAAAAGAGATATATCCCAGCACTAAATCCATCTTCCAACAGCCTGGTCGTCTGAAGCTAGGAGTATACAATAAAGAAGGATTACTGGACACGCGCTTTGGTCTCATGCTTTCCCTTTGTCTGTTAGTGGTTTCAATGTGACCAGGAGACTGGATTCAGATTCTCATGGTTTTTATGGCATACTTCTTCCCCATTTGGGAGCTTAGAGATGAGGCAGCGCCTCCCAGAGAGCCACGTACAGAGCCTCTCAGAGCTGTACACAGACTTTTTTCCGCATGAGGCCATAAGGGGTAGACAGAAGTGAATGACACAGCTGCCACCTCCCACTCCAGATCCTCTGCAGGCGAGAGGGGTGACTAAGTGAGCCATTTCTTTGCTGTTGCCAGGCAGATCCCCCGTTGTAGCAAATATGCTGTGGTATCTGTCGGGTATTTGGTGGTGTTGCCATGGTCAGAGGACAGTGCAGGATGTCTCACTCAGCTCCTGGGTACCTGCAGCTGTGCTGAGGTTTCAGGATAACTGTAGCCTTTCCTCATAGGCATCTGTAAATAGACAAATTTACCTTCCCAAAGTGATGTTGGGAGAGGTATTAACAAACTGAATCTTTGGTCAAGACTTCTCCCTTCTTGCAGCAGTAGGGATTTTTTTTTGTCTGTAATGTCCTTCCAGCTACTCAAGACAAGATACTAAAGGCCAAGTGTTCAGTTCTGTAACTGACACAAAATTATGTAGAAATTTTATGTTATTTTGCTCATGAAAAGGATATAATTATGATGAGTTACCAGAGTCATCTTAGAAATATGCTGCTTCACACTAATGCAGAATATCTGTATGGAAAGCATGAAAACATGACCTGGAAAGTTTTCATCTGCCTGTAAGTTTAATTTGTTTTTCAAATATGCATATGAGTGTTGTAAAGCGTAAATGAATGAGGAAGACCTTTGGATGCGTGGAGGTAGAACACCAGTGAAGCAGAGAGCAATGATGCAGTCTTTGTTCCAGCAGGGAAGTGATCCGTCCTAGTGCTGCACCTGGCACGGCATCCATCCTGCTCGAGAGCCAATGCACGCAGTCGCAGCCACTTGTACCAGCACGAGAAGACTGGGTCCTGCTCATGCACATTACGCATGTGCTACCTCACCCTTGCGCTCTAGCTCCCTTGGTGAAGAAATCCAGATGAGGTTCAGGAGATAGTTCTTTCTAGGGACTAATTTCTACACAGTACGCACACAACTGCACCTCACGCTGCCTTCCAGCTCTGTCTGATCCTGGTCACAAACTTTCCCTCTCTCCTTATACCACAGCTGAGGGTACACAATATGTGTCTGGGAAGTCAAACTACAGAAACACCATCCTGGCATGTAGCAACACAGACTTCTCAACTGCTTACCTACAACAGAAAACAACAAAAACCAATAATAATAATAATAATAATCATTACTATTATTATTATTACTACTACTACAACATCTTAAAGGCCAAGGGGTTCCATGACCAGAGTTCAAATTCTAGGTGGCACTGAGATGACCCTTTCATTGTAGAGAAGAATACTTTTGACCAATGTGGGCATGAGCCCCTCAGTATCACTTGGCATGAGACTGGTCATTAGGATGGAAGCCATCAGCACAACCACAGATTCAATGTAGATATGGCCATCATCTGCACTTTACGTCCCTCTAATGCTTTCCATGAATGAGCATCACCTCAGAGAGGTGAACTAGCCTGAGACTGGATGTAATCTCAATCAAAACATTGTGTAATCTCAATCAAAAAATAGGAGGTGGGACAATGCCATATTACTTAATAACTTACATATAGACTTTCTGCTGTCATTTCCCACTAGAAACTCAACCATGCAACCACATTACAGTTTGAACCCAGTCATAGTTTGATTTTGGTGTGAAAAGAAGTAGCTAGCAACAGACAATTTAGAGGGCACTATCTCCTCAAGACAAATTTATGGCAAAGCCATAAAGAGAAGGATTGGGGTAAGGAAGGATAGTTGTTTCTTCAGGGACAGCCACACAGCCTGGTTTTCACAGTGTTGCTCTGTAGCTACACTAGTTGACGGGGAGAGCTGAAAGGAGTTCTCCAGAAAGACCAAATACACAAAAATAAATGCCATGTGTGCAAATAAATGTAAAACTGGCTGAAGACTCAAAGGGATAACCTGAGGTCAAATTAGCAAAATTTTGAAGGTCATTTAATTTCATTAACTCGTATACAGCAGATTCAAGTAATTTTTAAGCATGTTTTGCCTATAAAATGTGTGTTTTCATTAAACGCATCATTACTTTTATGCCCTCTGCAATCAATCTCCCTTTTCCTCCTTTTTAAACATGAGAAACCAATCAGACATAGACACAAACATTTATATTGATGAGTTTCTTTCTAAGTGTGTGTGATAGCTTAGAGGCAAGAGAATGAGCTATCATTTCATGACATATGATAAAAGAGATGGTTTTAACTACCAGAGGAGAAACACACTTCAGAAAACAAGGCCTGACACCGGAGATGGGGAAAACAACCATGGATGATGGGAGGATACAAAACGCTTTTTTCTTTTTCATATATTTCTTTTTCTTTTAGCACATATTGCTCACTCACTATAGGGCTCAGTACCTACAAATACTTCTCTTTTTCTCTAGTACTTACAGAAAATAAACAGCACTATGTACAATGCACAGGCCTGACATTTCAATTCCTCTCTTCTGTTTCTACCCAAAACCATGAAATACACCATCATTTTGTCTCCAACCGAGTCATCACCATTTCATCAAACTTCTTCAATCAGTGCCAACAGTGACCCGTTCTAAGTACTTTTTTCAAAGAAATACAATCAGGAAAGTGCTCGGCATCAATATAAGATGCCATTTCCCCCTAACCTAACTCTGTGAAACAGAGAAATAATTTTTGGTGAACCTTTCAAAAAATTACATCTATGAGACAGAAGCAGCAGGGAAATTTTTCCACAGAATAAGAAAACTATTTCTTATTCAGACCTGTAGCATACCCTACATTATCAGAGAGTACAGATGGTTGGAATGTTCTGGGAAATGGAGAAAAAGGTAGAAACTGTAGGTTCAAGGGAAGCTCAGAATAATACAGTGCAGCAACAGCTCAGGGTCTCTCATGTCCAGCAGAATTTATTAGCAGCAACCCAGTTCCGGCTGATTTCTTCTTCTTATGCTGACAGTCTCTGTAGTTTATCTATATAAAGTGTTTCCAGAGTTGTGAAGTAGGGGAATGATTCAGCAGCCCATGTGCTCTCCTGGGAGAGCTTGCTGGGCGCAGGCGGTCACAGGCTCGGCGGGCGGGCTGGGGAAGGGCAGCCACCGGAGCCTGCTGTCACATCGGGAGCCCATCGGTCTACCCGTACCTGTGGCCCCGGCACAACGACCCTCGCTCTGCTCCTCAGCCAGCCCTGTACGCAGCATCGCCACGTTCGCACAGCATCGCGCCCCACTTTAAAATAAACACCCCTAGGCTGCAGCTGGCTCCGCACGAAGCCAGCCGGCGCGTTGCCCTATGTGTGACTTAGTAAATCCACAACACAAATAAACCCTGTGTGGATGATTGTGTTGACTGTATTTGTAATGAAGAGCAGTAATCAGCGGCTTGTAATGTAAACATTTAATAAAAACTGCAGCCAATAAAGAAAAAAAAACTATGCCAAGTACAATTTTGTGAGGATAGCGCATATATGTACAATTTTTGCCAAAGAATAAATGTTAACTTTACCATTACTGACCTGCGTAGAAGCTGAACAGCAGTAACTGTCTCTTATTATATGCTTGCAGTGTCAGACACAGTGGGGCTTTGCTCTCAGCGTTATAAATAACAATAATTAAATGAATGGCTAAAATCACAGTCCCCATCACTGCATTTCTTTTTTCCCCTTTCTCATCTCTGTGCTAAAAACTGTATACCTCGCCTCAAGCTTAGAAATAAATTATTCAGAACCAGTTTATCACAAACAAACACTATCTCATTGCTTACAGTGGAAATATTTGCTCGTGCATTTCTGTCTAGATAGCCTATACTTCAGGAATTCAGTGCTCTTTCTAGCCTCTGAGTGACTCATTAAACAGCAGATCTATACAGCGCAAGCAACCAAAAGCAGGCAATGAAAACAATTAGCCAGTTCTGTGGTTCTAGAAAGCTCAAATAGTAATTAAAGTAGACAGCTCTGCAGAATAAATCATTTTTAAAAGAGTAAATTAGCAACTGCGTTCCTGCTGGTTTGGAAAGTAAATGCACTGGTTAGTGCAGTGGTGAATGCTTGGGCTGGATTGTTCCCTCTTGCTAGAGGTGAAGAAGGGAAGGGAAACTTAGACCGTCCATGACCCACCACAGTTGTCCACTGAGCCCAAAAAAGCTCTAAGGTCACATGCTCCAGCTCCTGGGAATAGCGGGCTGGGGTTAAGGGGAGGACCTGACAGCATTTCACATCTCAGCCAGACATTAAGCCCCTTGAATCCAAGTCTCTCCCTCATGTCAGATTGCTCAGTTTTTGAATTTGTGGTCTTTTCAATAGAACAAGGGAAACTATCTTGAATTTACTTACAATGGACATTTTTCTGCTTCCATCACCCATAAAATCTCAAAATTAATTTTCTTTTATGTAATATATTCAGAATAGAATGCTCGAGTCTTTAAAATTCCAGCTCCCAACACTTTCTCAATGCAAGTTTGCTACTTTCTGTTTGAAAGGGAATCAAGAACATGGACATAATTGCTGAACTGGAGAGAGAGAGAGAGAGAAGCACCTACAAACTTACTTTATTTTGCAATAGTATCTTGCAATACACAGTTGGAAGTCAGAAGATGATTCAAAACACCAAAGTCATGTCTGTGGCCATCTCCAGTTCATCAGGGTATCACAACCGATCAAAGATTTAAGCTGACAGTTTCATAGTAAGCAAGAAATGAGAGAGAGACGAGAAAGAGTCCTGAAAATAAAGACAAGTGACTCCTGTTTGACTGAAAGAAAAGTGATGGCAGTTGAGGAACCCAAAGAGACGGTTGATTTCAAATTAATAGAGTAGAGAAATCATTTAATCATTTTTGCAGCAACACTGTGAGTGGATGTGAGTAAGGCAAGAAGGCAGATGACAAAGGAGGAGATTCCAGGAATAAAGACGTGAAGAGAACCTCCACTAGCAATATATGCACATGGATGGATAGAAAAGGCTTTCTGTCTCAGAGGCCTTCTATGGAACAAATCTATAAAATGCAAACATAACTTGAAAGTGAGGACTTAAAGAAAAATCTCAGCAGATTACAGGAAAAAATGAGTGACAGCTGCTGTTCAGCAAAAGCACTCAAACGGAGGGAGAGTGGGTAAGGAAGTATTCTGTCTGCACACAGAGCCCGTGTATTTTCCTTTGCACAATCACTGCCACTGACATAAGCCGGGTTGGTCTCCTCTGCTGTTTGCCGTTCACAAGCTACTTGTGCCCAGAAGGACAGCGTTGTGTGGCGCTTGGTACAACCTGTGTATGATTTAGCAACTACTTCTTTAATAAACTAGGAAGACCTGTGCTGGAACAGATTAATGTGAATACACAGAAGCACTGTTTAACTAGGTTACAAATAAGCTACAAATTGAGAAATCACTCCATCTGTGCTATGAAAGCTTAAACATTTCAGATTACTTTTATATATAATCAGATGAAGCATATCTTAAAGCAGAATTGTCTTTGTGTGAACAGAACCCTGGTTGATATAAATATCTTCAGACAGTCATTAAATGGTCTCTCTGCAAAGCCAAGTGCGATACCAGAATTTGGACTCGCAGTAATGCAGCTCCCCTGTGAGGTGGGTGAGTGTGAAAGTCAGCTTAGTATCAAAAAATAGTTGAAAGATTTCATTAACATTCCTGCTTCAAAAAAAAAAATATTCCTTGTTGAATTTATGGGTCTAATAATTTGGGTTTTTTAATTGAGTTGATCTTTTTTTGCTGAAAACAAGCTTCAAGTCTTTGTGACAACCTGCTTGAGAAATTAATACAGATTGGAGTTTTCCATTACAAATTTTAGCTTTTAACTTTCTGTCATTTCAGCTCAAGGGTGCCTGGAAGATGTTGTGAGCATATTACTTTTAATTAAAGAAATGTACTTATTTTGATTCTCTTGCAGAACACTTTTTTCTTCAAACTGGAGACCAAAGTAGGAAAACTTTTACAGGTAAAACGAATTCATGTTTACTTGAAAATAGGAACTACAGCAGGAAACAGTATATAAATTATATAAGTGTATAAGTTATAGCAGCAACCAAACAGGAGTGCTTGAATACTCAACAAACATTTGCTTTTGCAGCTTTTACTGGGTTAGCCATCAGCAACCAGAGTCAGGCTGTATTTGAGAATCTACATAAATGTGTAGATTTCAGAAAATCTAGAAAAGTTTCACAGTAGCTGTGAATTTCAGTCTAACTCTAGGATTTCTCATTAGGGAAGGGTCTGTAATTTTGGCACAATCATTTCTGCCTGCAGTACCTGTCATACGAGCTCCTGCAAAAGCAGCCCCCCAAACACTCTGTGGGAGGAAGGCACACATCCTCATCCCCAGCAGCACCCAGCAACCTCAGCATCAGCTGCATCAGCTTTCCATGGCACACGCTGGACAATCTTCATTAAGCCATCCCAAAGAATATCTTTTCAACTATTAAAATAGTTCAGCAGAGGAAAAGAGAGCGAACGGTCTGAAACTTCACGCTGGGAGCAAACAATTGCATCTTTAGTGTATTAGAAAAAAGGTTGGAGATGTCAGGCTGGTGCTGACAGCAAAGTAGCCTCCCAATATCCATCTGTGTCCAGGTGAGGGGAACCAGCCAAATGTTAAGTTATGTTCCTACCTGGCCTCTGGAATGCAAATGATTAAATTTGCCCAGTCTTAGAATTAATTGCCACAAGTTAATGTTCATTGGTGTTTAAAAAACAATGAGAATTAACTTATAAGGATTAATTACAGGGACTATTTCAGGTCTTTGCAGCATTCTTTGGGTGACCCAAAGGCAGCCAAGGGCATTTGTAAACTCTCACACTAAGTTGGATGATGTATCACTGTCTCTGAGGCAGATGCAGGTCTTAACAGGTCACAAGCTGCCAGAGAAGCAGCATCTCCAGTCTTGTTCTTCTTACAAGCATACAACTCTGTGTATGAGCTCAAAAAGAGCTACCCAATTTGCTGGGAAGATTTTGCTGGTCATGTAGGCCCTGGGGGTAGTTCAGAGATGAGATGGAAACATCTCATGACCTTGGAGAAACAATCAGTACAGCCTTGTTGCAAGCCAGCAATCTCCCTGGGTTCCTCAACTCTAATTCTAGTATTAATGGTACAGTTTTGATAGACTATTTATCAAAACTGTTACAAGCAGGAGAACCCAGGGGAGTAGGGCAGATCAGCAGCTTCCAAGCAGGTACTCCTTCAGCTCACCTGTGGCCTGCGGTGTTCCTTTAACACAAAATTATTCTAACTAACTTGAGCACAGCTAAAAATAACATTCAGGAAAACAAAGGAGCTTCCCAAAATCCAGATCCTATTTCCCTATTGCTGGTTACAAGAGCAAGACACTGTAAAGCCTGAAGTCACCTCTGTGCCCAAGTTACACCGAGAGGCACTTACCCACTCAGACATACAGTCTATTGCTATCTGCATGTCAATCCTTAGTATCACCAATGCAGAGCAAAGCAGGAAGACTCATATTCTCAAGCGGGGGAGACATCTTCCACCTGTCCCTTATCTGTGACCACAGAAGGATGGGAGATTCCCGATTCTTCCCATTTCTCCATATTACTCTGAATGCTCTAAAACACGTGTGTGCATAAGATCTGCTAAACAAAATACCTTAGTCACTTCATGAGAAATTAGATCTTTTTTGTGCCCTCTAAAGTCTCAGCAGACACTTATGCAAGGAAAAGCTTGCCACAAATCAAGTGTTTCCAGAACAAATCTAAACCTAATTGAAACAAACTGCATGGTATTGCTGTGACACCAAAAATTTCCTCTAAGCGAGCCACAAACACACAAAGTGTCTGACACAGATGACAGCATCTCTACAATTTACACTCAGCCATAACAAAAATTTAGCCAAGAGCTCGCCTACCTGCTTCAGCTGTTGATGATCAAAAAAAGAGAATTTTGGAGGTCAGTTAAGGACAAGAAAAATACTATACAAACCCTCCTTTTTATTCTCCACACTCCAGGGAGAAGCTGGTGAGCCACTGGAAAGCAGCATTAAGCAAGAGGAACAAAAAAAAACCCATTTCTGGGCATTTCTGTGGAGCATTGTTTTGGTTTTAAGTGCCTCTGGCAAAGCACAAAAATTTGTGAGCAAGCTAGCCAAACATTTTATTGTTCACAGCGAACGCCAAACTCCCACTAAGATTTGCAAGGTGCAAATGGAGTTTACAAAACACATTAGTAGAGCTATCCAAGCCCTAATATCTGATTTTAAATGTGTGAATATTAACTTACAATCAAATTAACTTCCGCTAAAAAGCAGCTAAAAGCCAAGCACAGAGGCAGAGCTGTTCCTCCTGCTGAGATCCGAGGCTCCTACCCCAGGTCTTGATTCAGCTAAGTGCTTACATGCAGGCAAAAATCCCAACACACTCAGCTGGAGCTGTCAGCTGACTTCCCAGACTGTGATTCACTGTCCTGTTTGTATGACCCACTATATGGCTGACCACAGGCTAAAGAAGAAAATTAAATTAGCCTACAAGAAGCAAGCCAGCTGAAGACTTCACTCACTGTTGTACTTCTTAGGTGAAGCTGACAGTAAAATAAGTGAGAAGAAAAATACTGAAGACTTAAGAAAATCCGTTCTGATTTACAATGTGCCACGGCAGAGAAATGTTAATGACCTTCTCTCAAAAAAGCAGCACGTGTTATCATCCCAGAGCCTTGAAGGCTTCCTAGAGACTTTATACTGCAGGTGTGACTATCTGCTAAGCAAGCTCCCTACACAATGTGATAAACCCCTTGATCCAGTGGTGATGTGTGAAGGGGTGGGTCTTGCATGCAGTGGGCTTTTTAAATCCACTTTGTAATCCCTGAAGTGCAGTACCAGAGACAGAACAATCCTGAATGGGTCGGGATGTGAAAAGAGCAGCTACAAGTGCTGCAGAAATAAGGACAGAAGTGCTCTGTGATGATGGAGCAACAGAGGCTGCGTTATGAGGCTTAATCAGGGACTGGTTGACATAAAGGAGAAGTCTAACTTGTAGCTTAATATTAAGGCAAAGGTAACATGCTTCTCGTGTCAACATAGAAAAGAAACTGCTCAAGAACGTAAGCATGTAAGCAGAGATAAAAATGAAATGCATATGCGACATAAACATGTCATTAACTGTGATGGAGAGAAGCTGCTTTTGGTCACATTCATGCTACTACTGCAAAAATGGAGAATTGCTTTCGTCTTAGCACTTCTTTGAAGAGAGAAGATAAATGTGCATAGTAGTCCATGAGCATGGTAAAACCATTTAAAAAAGAGTACCAAGAAGAAACAAAGTTTCTGCACATAAGAATCACTGAAAGAAAAACAAATTTTGTTGACATTCTCTAAGTATTTGTAGGAATACCAATGTAGTGTGGATGCAAATTACTGTAACTATGCAAATTGATATTGACTCCAAAACCATTCAAAAGTCTGCCAGTGATCCAGCAGATGATCCAATGGGCCCGTTAAATGTTAGAGATGCAAATGAATTTTGTCCATAGCAACAAAAACTTGATTTAAAAAAAAAATAAAACAAGCAAGCCAGCTAGTAATTCCTCCAATCCAGGAAGCTGCTGTTAAGTGTTCAGAAAGACTTTAAAAAAGAAGGAATAGGCTTGCCTCGGGGACAGACAGACTTTAACTAATCCTCTCAGTTCTGGGGTCTGCAAGAATGTTTCCTCTACCAGTTACATTCAATTCTTCTTGATTGCCAGCCCCATTCTGCTCAAATCTCCCATTTCTGCCTGATCTTCTTGTTCCAAATCCTCGCTCACTTTCCCCTGAACTCATGCTTTATTTGTTTTCCTTCTCTCTCCTAAACTCAGCATTCCAGCTGCACTTCTCTCTCCTTTCCTTTTTCTTCCCCTGAGGACATCAGTAGGAGCACCGAAGAGCACAGGCACATCCTGTGCCTGGGGGTTGGACTAGATGATCTCCAGAGGTCCCTTCCAACCCTGACCATTCTGTGATTCCGTGATCCCTGACTTCACCACCCAACCAGCGTACCTGTCACTGTGCTATTTCAGTGCTTCCTAGAGAAACAGTTTCAGGGAAGGTCTTGCTCACTTCTTCCCAAGTGTTGGCCATGCCACCATTAGCAGTAGGAGAGCGTGGGCTATGCTCAATATTTGGAAAATTTTGACTTATAAAATTAACAAACTATTTTTTTTCCCAGCGGGTCATTGTTCAGATTTAGAATTTTGTTTTCAAAGGATTACCAAAAAAATATTTCAAGTTGTAGTGTACATATGGTCTTTCTCCTCCTCTTCATCTAATGTCATATTCCTAAATGCTGAAATATACAGGAGTTTCAAATAACAATTTTTGTAGAAGGGATGGAATAGCATGTTTCCCTAATTTCATATTCTGGAAGAAGTGAATTGTTTTAGCTGAGGCTCTCTAGAAAGAAAAAAAAATAGTGAGATGAATAGCCAGCATGAGAAGATTTAGCCCAAGTGCCTGTGGTGAGGTCTAAGCTATTCAGATCAGTATCTTCTAGTGGTATGTGTTGAACAAAGAAGGGCTCGTCTCACCACCTGCTCTGTCTCTAATAAATAGAAAGAGATATGAAAAACAGCAGGAGAGAAGATAAAAGTCTATTTGCAAATAATAAGGCTCATTAGCCATTTGATTTCATAAAGACAGTTCAGTAATTTCAATCTTAAATGCAGCCATCTTGGCCAGATAGGAAAATGCTAGAGGCGTTTGTGCATTTGGAGAAAACTAGAGGAAGTTTGACGAGACTATAATGTACTTTCTATAATTAATACACATTTTACAAGACCTTTAAGCACTGGGGTTTTTATCTGGGACTGTTCAGAGAATGGCAGGAAGCTGATAAAATGCTCAGTGGAATTTGCCATTCATTTATCTGTCCTTCTGTGGCCTTCAGAATTTACAATTTTTATTTTTGGGGGGCTTTCAACAGTATAATTATATATGAAAAGGCTTCCCATACCACACAAGCTTGCATTATGGCATATTCGAATTAAAGGAGAGGAAAAAACTTTTCATTATACAGTTTTCATTGTTATTCATTCATGCATTCATGTAACAATACTGACTCAGACTTCTGTGTGTGTACTCTTAAGCTTCAACAAACAGTTTATCTCTTAGTGCTTCATCCACCAGCCAATGCTAATTAAAAGGAAAGAATAGTCCTTATTCCTGTTATTCTAAATAGCAATTGATGAACTTCAAAGGTTCTGATTTTTATCGGAGCCCTCGCCAAACTTTCACATGCACTTTTAAAAGCTTGTGCTGTCCGTATAAGCCTGGAAAAGCGGCTTAGTCTTATTACACGGCCTGTTATATTCAGAAAGGAATCATTCCAGTTTGTTGTGTAAGATCATACATATTCTGTAAGTGGACTACAGGGCAACCGCTTCTGCACAAGTGTTAAGAACTGAAAATGACGCCTTATCACATCAAACTAAAACCCATCATAAGCACATATGGTATAGAGCCATACGTGATATCATCTAGATGACAGGCAGAATTTTATGAGCTTATTCATACAGCCTGTGAGCACCAGTGAACTAGAACAGTCTCATCCTAGTGTTCTCCATACCTAATTTGAGGACTGGAAACCAAATCTGAAGACCTTTGAAGAAAATGGGACTTATCTCTAATTTTGAACCAAAACAGAAAAGCATAGAAATTAGGTCTTGAAATTAATGAACACTGCAGCTGCTTAAAATGATAATAAAACTTTGGGGGTCTATTTTTAGCTTAACCATATATATAAGTATTTACACCCATGCTGCTATTTAGGCATGTAACTTTCTTAGTTCATTTGCAAGCTATGGCTTTGAGAAGGCCAGAATTTACATCTCAATTCCTGTAATACACATACAGGTCCAGGCTTCTCAGTTAATGCCTGCCTAACAAAACCACATATAGAAAGAAAAATTGCCCCAAAACCACTTTGTTGCCAAAAATATTAAGGAATGGGGCGGAAAAGAATTCTAGAGCATTGGTCATTTTTCAGCGAAGCAATCCAGTCTCCAACAGTAGCCTTGTATTGTAAAGATTTGCGGCCGTCCTTGTAAAAAGTTCCATTGGTCATTTTATCTTATGATAGGAATTACTCTTACCTTTCTAATTTCCTGTTTCTTTTACAGATAATTCTGTTCACAGCACATTTTTCCAAAAAGCGTAGTGAAGAATGACCGCATGTCAAAAATACAACAACTTGCCAGATTTAGGAGAAGCTCAGTTACACAGTCATAAGCGGGAGAGAGACCTACCTCAGCATCATTGTCCACTAGCTCTGCCAAGATATAAACAGTAGTAGGAATCTTATTCCTACTTATTTGCCAGTAAACAAAGTAGTCGGGGAAAATGTTGGAAAAAATAAACCTTGGTCCAAAGTAGCAGATACTGACGTTGGTACCTGACCTGTGTCTGCTGAACCCACCAGATGGGGAAGAAACAGGAAGAGTTTAAGTTCTTACCAGTTTGCACATAATCGAGTGGTTTGTCATCCATGTTAAACTCCTATGGAACATTTTGATCTTATAACTCAGTAACATCATTAGCTAGGACATGATCTTATATGTCTTTGTTTTGGATTATGTCAAGATCCCTTTTTACAGAAGACAAGGTCGATGCTTCTTATGACATTTTACTTTTTTAGATTTATCTACTGACCTTACATTATCTGAAAGGACAGCACAAAATGACCTACAAATTATAGATCTAACTTGATTATGCTGTGAGTTATTTCCTTTCTCCAGGGTGTATATTACCCAGAGAAAGCAGAGGCCAGCACAGGTCTCCACTTACTGCAGTTTTTGCCTGTCTCTTTATGAAAGGGTCATTTGAAGAGCATGCTGTGTGGGAATCCAATTTAAAGGCGAGATCGTAGCTCAGATATGTTGATGAAATTTTGTCAGATTTTTTTTGCTTTCTCCCATTCTTCCAGCATCTCAGTACTAGATGTTGGACATCAAATTTATTGACATGGTCAGAAAGGAAAGCAGTTCTGGTTATTCTTACTGCTGCTCCAAGTTTTCGTTTCTTTTTTCTTTTTAGTGGCTTGGTCATGACTCTTTGGATTTTTCTTGGTGTTTCCCTTCAGAATTGTAAGCAGAGCTTTACCCGGGCCATTTGCAATGACATTGTTCATCACTGATCCCACTGTATCTTCTTAAAAGAAATATTATTTATCATTCTTGTTTGTCAGAATGACTTGCTTCAAATGTGAAATTCCCTCTTTGTTATTAACTTACTATGACAGCAGATAAGAGGTGCTCTTGTGAATCCTCTCCCACCATGCTAGTTACCATATAAGCATACAAAAAGTCCCTCTCTGAAGAGTTTACAGGCATCCCATAAAGGAAAATAGCATCTGCTGAGGCTAACTTTCACATCATTTATGTCTCAAAGGCTTCCTTTAAAGCCAATGTAGAGGGACTCCTCCAGAAGGCAACTCAGATCAAGAGCTAATTTAGGGTCTTTGAGTCAACCTCTCACTGAATATCAAAGGGCCACAGAAATGCGAGCCAGCTATGTCTGTTACTCACACTTGGGTTACATGAATAAAGCCTTGGGTATTTACTACTGCACCCTTTTTGCCTTTTCTTACCATCCATCTTTTCTTTCCTAAAACCTACTCGTTTTTCCACCCACATTTTTCAAAGAAAGAAAGAAATCCAGTAGAGCTAGGAAAACTAGGATGTTTCATGAAAACAAAGGAAGAGTCGCAGGACCGTGTAAATTGGAGGGACCTCCACGAGCCACCTACTTCAACCTTCTGCTCAGAGTAGACCAGTCTGAGTAAGACCCTTGTATAACTGGGAATTGCTCTTCCCTTGGCTTGTCCAACAGAGAAAGGAAGAGGTGAGCTGAAGACAACCAGTTGAGACTGTTGGCCTCATTCAGGCTTCAATTCCGCTCCTGTGGGTGCTAGAAAACAACCAGCAGGAAGGGGTGGTGAAGGTCAGTAATAAAGATCTCCTTCACTAGAAAATATGTTAAGATGATCCAATATTTCTAAAGGGGCCACCAGAATAACAAAAATAAAGGAACTTTCAAATAATTATTAGTTTTCAAATAATTAATTTCAGAGCACTGATACATCACGTAAAAATTCTGTTTCATGAATATTTCTATTACAGAGCTCGAGGCGCTCATGCAGTATATGACACCAGCTTTCTTCATTAAAATTCTGAGAAGTTATGCTAAATAAGCTGTTTGAGAGAAAAAAAAGAGACTGCCAAAAGCCTTGTGTGATTTAAAAAACTGACTCAGCAATAGGATTACCCACATACTTCATGTGAGCTGTGTGCCAAAGTGACTCCAGTGCTTACAGGACTACTTTACATTAGGTTTACAGCAATGATAATAATCCCGTTTTCCTCTCTATCACCTATTCAGTGACAGAACCATATATTTAGGTAGTCATGTTATGTTTTTCCTGGGAACAAACTAATTTTAAAAGCCCATGACTCCCCTCTCCCTGCTTGTGCCCCTCTTCTTTTCTAGCCACCCCAAACCACCATCAAACTGCAGTCCACAGCTGTGGCAGAGCAGCTACTCCTGAGGATCTTTTGTAAACAGTACTATTTCCTGAGCCAGATTAAAAATAATCATAAAAAGAGCATGGGAAGACTTTGGGGGGTTGTTTCTGCTCAGAACATGACAGTGAATCAATCTGGAAATGCACAGAGCAACAGCTGAAAAATTTAAGTCAGCTTCAACACTGAAAACATGGAAGACAACTTGAATTTAGGATCATAAATCACTTCCTGGTGGAAGAAAAGGGGAGATTCAGTGACCCAAATGTTTATATTATTCATGTAGAATAATTTAAATTCAAATATTCACTTTCGTGTATTCTAACAGGTGATTTTATTCAAAATGTTCATACTTCAAAATTTCATTCCTTAAGCATTTTTTATTCTCATAAATTGATTGAGTCCTAAATGAAATAGCTAATTGACCTCATTCAAAGAAATTTTTTTTTAACTTTTGAAATAACCTCATTTCGGTTTTGTTTATTATTAATTGACTTGAAAGCAGAATCTTGAATTCTGAGAAGTCAATACAAAATTTAAAAAACAGTGTTTACCAAACTCTGGTTAGGCTTTCTGGATGCTATAGTAATATAAGAGACAACTATTCTCCTAACACATTATGATTTTTTATACTGGTATTCTTTTTCTGTTACCAGAAAACATGAATAGCGATATGATATGGAGATGTTAAAAGGGAATTGCAGGGGAAGTGATAATAAAGAAGCAGCGTAGTGGTTATCCTGAAAACTTAGTATGTGTGGAAGTTAGAGGAATTAGACACAACTTAATTTTTCGTATAATTTATTTCATAAATCTCCGATAATTTCAGGTATCATTCATATTTATAAAAAAACTTGAAGGAAGAGGAAAATATAAACCAGAAATTATATTATAAATGTATTACTTAGTTATCATAAGGCAATCATTTATCTTTCAATGATAAAGTGAATTTTCCAGTGTGTATGGACCTAGTACAAACTCATTTGTTAACGATATGTTTGTTTTAAGGAAAAAAAACAACACAAGACTGAAAAAGAAACACAACTGTGTCTTTGCAAGCTAAGCAGAGCTCCTTTGTTCATGAGGCAGCAGAGTTCCTTTTATATTTCTAAAATTTCTCACTCTGTCTCCTTAGCAGGTTTTGCCATGTCAAGAGTGGCAAAGAGGTAAAGTATCCACTCGCTCTGGAGAACAACATGAGAAAATCAAAACCAACCCTAGAAAACGGTAAAGGGGAACATGAATAAACAGCACTAAGCATGCAATCTTCTTAAACAAGTGGGTAAACAAGCTGAGGGAATTAGCGAGCTTGGCAACAGTGTTTGTTGTGCTGCTAGAACTATCCTGTAATGAATTACAATGATTAGTACCACCAGGCAAAGTGGTTCAGTTTCACAGAAAATTTTCCCAGCTTTCTGTCATTAATCTTACCTGGGTTTATTACTAGCACTGTCACTTGCAGCTTGGGTAGCTGAACTCCTTAATATGCAGTCTGCACAGGCAGCTTAGCGGTCGTTTCCCATAGCAGAATGTACGGACTGAGGCTGCCGTGCAAACTGTATCTCGCACAGCTTTGTTTAAAGAGAAAGGAGGACAGATTGTGAGCTGTGACTGTCCTAGAATGTAACTTCAGAATTAATGTTTCCCAAGGAAAATGTTCTCTAACCAGTACACATATAACAGGGTTGGTCAGTCAAATGCTTGTGTAGAAATATAGATATTCTCAGGTGCCAGTACAAACAAAGGCTTCTAAGCACTATACTATTATAGTAACTGTTTACAGTCACATATTTTATCTGTATGCACCAAAATAATTCTATAAAGCACTTTATATTATTCTGAAATTATTTCCATACTCTCTTTTACAAACTTCATAACCACTAAATATCCTATAAGACAAAGCAAACAAGGGTTTGTGTCTTTGAGGTGAAAGCACGCTTTTCTTTTCACTTTGCAGGCAATACTCACTAGCTCCAAGGCAAGAGGGCATTTCTTTTCCATCTGCAGCCTCTAAGGAGGAGAGCAACATGCCTGATAGATAGTGATAACAAAAAATAAATTATCCTTTTCATAACAATAAGCCTCAGAAAGAACAGAGATGAGGACTGGGAGGGACTCCAGCGGTGAGAAGCAGATGTGCGGTGCACAGTGCCGCGGTCTGCCCGCGTGGCTGCTCACTCTCCTCCCCCTCTAAGCTCAGTGAAGGGGCCTGGATCATCCCACCCTAACACAGACAGTCAAAATAAATTGAATTAATTGCATCATTAATTAATACAAAAAGAGTGTAACCAGTCTTGGACACATATTGGTATAAACACTCTCGAGATTTACTTTTGGGAAAGCGAGTCCAGTTACAGGCGCTGAGGTTTCTTGTACCCACCTGCAAGATGAGGGCGTCTCTCAAACATGCATAGATATGCACAGTATGTTCAAAGTGTTATATTCTCTATTAATCTCTCTCCCTGCCATTGCACACAGACACACACACAAAGACAAGTGGATGAGTCATGGTAGTAAAATGAAACAGAAAACAAACAAACAAAAATACCACAACATACCTTGATCTATATAAATACATACACAGATATACATGATTTTGCCACAAATATATCTACATTTTCTGGGCTGGAAAATGACTTCTTTTTGTCATCTTTAAAAAGCAGATAAGTCAAAGTATAGAGACCACTGTTAAAATAATTAAGCAATCTCTCAGTCTGAAGAGTGAGAAATAGGCCAGCCACTTGTCCTAAAAAAAAATGTGCAAAAGCAGTAGAGTCACTTTGGTAAAAAGTATGATAGAGATCTAGACAGATATTTTATTTGAGACATAAATGCTACAGGACAAAACATAAAATATTCAAATTCAGATTTTCTTTCAAAGCAGGCAATAAAACCCACTACTTTGAAAGGGGTTTGGATTATTTCAATTAATTCATGTTTGATCATCAACTATTAAGTTTTTTATTTAGGTAGTCATTCATTATACTGAATTATAAATTGAACTTTTGAACACAGTGAAATTTATGTGTTTTATTGTGCATTACAATACAGGCAAACAACTCTGTGGTGAAATATTTAATTAAGAAGTTTTCTGTGATTAAGGCTGATTAGCCAGCCACCTTGAGGCACAGGTTCCCACGGGGCTGGAAAGGCAAAGCTCACCTCCCCCATTTCCCTGCCTGAGGGATCAACTCCAGAGGGATGGGCTGGAGTCCTGCACTCACTTATCATTTCTGCAGATACAGGAAAAATGCCGATTTAGGGGCTGGAAATGTCATTATTCTCCCCTCTCCCACCCACTTCAGACTTACGTATATGAACTGTAACTCACATCCATCCCTGTGTGCTTCTGCAGCGTCAGAAATAAGCTGTTTCTCAGGAGACACATCAGGAATCGTTCTCTCCCTCCGTGCCCGGTAGCGCAGGCAGGTGCCTCTCAGTTCATGGAGCGCAACTATATAGCAAAGTCCCTCTCTCCTCCTTCCTTGTTGTGTTTCAGCCTTGCTTTACCCTTCTCCTCCTGCTATCTTTGTTTCAGCATTAAGTCAAACTCCACCTGTAGGGTTAGTTAAGTTCTGTCTCTGAAACCATTGAACCAAAGTAGGATCTGTTTGCAAAAGTTCGTGCCATTCCCCACTCTAAAATGGTGACAGTCATTGTCCACTCACAGTGTTACACAGAAAGTTTTGTCTAAAGTATAACGTGTTATATCAAACTTTGACGTTTCTCTTTCTCCAAAATACAATACTACTGAAATAATATTCAGCTTGATTCTCCTTGGAGGTCAGAAGAGGGACAATGAACAGAGGAAAGATTCGCTCTTCAACCTGAAAGCTTTTAAAGTTATCATTATCATCTGATTTCTACAGTAATAGCTTTACATCATATGATTGCACATCTTCCTTCCACCATGATTGAATCCAAACATCTTACTAACCTTAAATAAGTTAGCAAGCTTTCTGGCTTGGATCGCTCTCATCCTGCAGGCACCAGAAAAACTACTCTTCTTAATTCCCAACCTTCTGGTTATTTTTCACTCCTATTCAAAAAAAAAACACCAAACCAAATTTGTTTGGATTTCAATTGCAGAGAGACTGAGTACATGAAGATGCTAAACTATTTTTGCTGCTCTAGACTTTATTTTTTTGTCCAGAGGTAACCGCAGCCCTCCTTATTACTATTTACGGCGGTATTAAGCATATTCATAAATGATATGAGAAAAGGGGTAGCGGTGCAGTGAGTTTGCTGCTATTAAGGGATTACGCAAAGCACTATGCACTCTGCAATAAAATGGCAGGTGAAGTGCAACAGAGACAAATGTAAAGCTATGAACCTATGGAAAAATATATCATAACTTCACACATAAAATGAAGGACTCTAGGATGCCTTCAGGATTGAGATGTCCGGGCTGTGACAGACAGTTCCATAAAAACACTGTCAACATGCTCAGTAGTAGCACAAAAAGTTAAATAGGGAATAAAGAATAAAAGAGAAGCTTTATATATCTATGGCTTGCCTACACTTTGAATACTGCCAGTTGTTCTGATCCCCTCATCTCAGAGAAGGTACAGCTGAACTGGAAAAAGCTCTGAAGGCAGCAAGAGCAATGAAAGGTGGATTTGCAGTGAGGGATGAGGAACTGCTGCTTCATGTAGGATTCTTCAGCCTGGAACAGAGACAACCTGGTTTACTGCAGAGGTCTGCAGGGCCAGGAGTTGTGTGCAGAGAGTAAGCAGGGATCAGCTGCTCAATGTCCTTCGTTATACAAGATCCAGAGGCCATCTCAGTAGAAGCTGGTAGGAGCCAGGGTCAACCTGAACAAAAGAAGGGGTTTCTCCTGCAGTGGACAGAAATAGTCCCCAAAGGATAATAGGGATGTGAGAAGGTGTTTTACTGAACTCATATCTACATATAACCCTGCTCTTTGTACATAGGCCACTCCTGGAGACCAGATTTAGGAGTAGACAGACCTTTGGCCCAAAGTGATACAGTGACTCATATTCTGCTTACATCTTTATTCACTTAGTAAAACGTGTTACACAGCTCTACTGCCAGCCCACAGGACAACACAATTCAGCAGTGGGTGCACCAGGTCCACCAAACCCAAAATGCTGTCTATTGGCCAACAGTGATTGTTGTGACTGCTTCCCTCCAAAGGGAAGAGCAGAATAACAGGGTACGCACATTGTTCTTATCAAAATACTCTCCCACAAATTGTAATTCAGTGTCTTCTCTTTCAGCCATTAAAAAAAAAAAAAACCAACTAGGAAAACTCTTGGTAGAGTTATTTCATTCTATTTTCAACACTTAAGACTTCTCAGGGAATAATGCACAATTACTGTTCAGTCAATTTAACACCAGTGTCCCTATGCCTAGGCTGTCATATACTAATGACATATACATATATATAATACTCTTTCATAAAATGGCTGGCATCTATCCTTATAACCTTGTGGTGGTATCAACTACAAGAACTCTAATACATACAATAATTACTTAGAAAAATATTGATTTGCATTTGCTCTTCAAATTCCAAGGACTGTTTAACATAAAAATAGCCACAGTAAAAGAAATAGGCTAACTTACTGGAACCCAATCTAAAAAAAATCAAGGTGTTTAAAATCAAATTACTTTTGGCAAAAGTTACATTGTGGTACATGTAAGGAACGAAAAAAAAAAAAGTTGTCCAAATTGTTATATTTAGTGATTAGACACAGAAGAAGTTAACAATTTCTCTAATTTAAAAATATTAAGAAGTAGCTGGTTTATTAGTTGGATGCCTCACATGGTAGAGGAACACAAATTATATCCTACTCCCAACATTTGTAATGAAATGAGAAACCTGACAAAGTATATGTGTAGAAGTTATCAGTGGACACACTGAGAGAGATAAACAGCACAAAGATAAAATAAAAATCTGTATGGACATTCTAATTCACACCGGGGAAAAAAAAATTCTATGTTCCTTTGACATTTGCTTCAGTTCAAAACTGGAACAATTGTGTTTTATTTGCACAGGCTTTGGCAGAAAGCACATTTTACACTTTCTTTTGCATGTGTTCACACTGGCATACCACAGACTTCACAATTTTTGTTCCTTCAGGTCTTTCTCTGCACCCAGCTAAGCAGGAAACAGAAATATCTCCTCTAAATTTGTGACCAGTCACAAATACACAGGAGTGTTTAGAGGACTTGGTTTTGAATGGCCACGGCAAAACGTTTTCCAGTCATAACGTAACAGAAACTAATGCTCACAAAGCCATATGCAGCAGCTTTGCCTGGCCGAAGCCGGCAGCTGCCTGACAGCTGCCTGTACCCAGCGGTGGCAGCTAATTTTGTCACATGCATTATTCACTGTGAACTACTACCAACTTATTTGGTTATGTCTTCAGTGATTAAGTTCTGCCACCAGACGCGCTTTAAACAAGGTTTTCTTAGAAACAGTTCCCTTTGCAATTGGATTGGGAAGAATACCTGATAGATAGGAGTACAGTAGCTGTCACAACCAGTTAAGGCAGTGGCCCATCTGGGTCAGTGTCCTGACAGTAAGTGTTCCCCAGGGCACAGATTTATCTCCATCATCATAAATTAGTTTGTTTAAGTTACACAGTTTAAATGTCTGAGGCAGCAAGACTTCTGGTTGCCTTAAGAGCATGAACCAGAATCTCTGCAGAGGTAAGCTAGCGAGCCTGCGTACATCACACCGCTAATGTGAAGTCCCCAGGGGCTTTAAGCTTTAACAGTGCTTTTTCAGAGCATTATTATTAGCGATGCAGTAACTCCAGCAGATCCCAAATACAGCTGGAATCTTATTGTCCTAACACTGTACAAGTTTTTTTGAAAGGCACTCTACACCCAGAAGCTCCTATGCCATAAATTGGTTAGAAAGACAAGGGAAAGGAGGGTGGCAGAATCCCAGATCTTTGTCTGAAAGCCCTTAAGTTTTCACTAAAAAAAAAAAAAAATCACAATAAAATAGAATTCATTCAGTTTGTACACCCTCTGCGGTTCAGTGTTGCTAAGCACAACTTTTTGCGCTGTGGACAACAAGGTAATGTTTTACACTACCCATTTTTATTGCTTTTTTAAACTTTGTTCCTTAAGATCCTATGGATACAATAAAAAAAAGACTAATTCTTTTATATGCACAGATCAAATAGCCTTTAATAATATCATTGCTTTAACAGAATGAACTGGATTAGTAAACACAGGTCATCTTTAAATTTACTAAGCAGTATCTCCATGAAGGGACAACATTTTTCCAGTATATCATGCCAGAAGAATTTTTCACTTCTAATGAATAATTTTCACAAGCATACATGATTCAAAACAGATAGACACTTTTGCCTTGGCACAAGGCTGTTGAATGATGGGAAAACATGGCAACAGTAAAGGAGCAATTTATCCTAACAACCTCCTTGATGCAAGGAGAATGAGTGGAAGGAAAAACTAATGTCTGCCATGGATGACCAACACCAGCCTACAGAGATTCTGGAGATATAAATATACATCAGAGAGAGTATTAAATACCTCATTTAGAGAGCAGATTTGAGCTTCAGAGAAGTGGTGATAAAAGCCAGCAATTTGCAATGCAGTTTCAAGTAAAAAAAAATATATAAAATTGAGATGGATACAGACTGTCCCCATTCAGGTTTTGAACAGTAATAGGCAAGGAGTATTTATCTCAATTTGATTGCAATGGTCAACAGTTAAAAAACAAGCAATCTTTGTTTACCATGTACTGAAGAAGATTATTATGACAGTTAAGATCTTCCTCCCAGGTTAAAAAATTGTGAATTGATTCAGAGTATTTTGTGCTAAAGTCCCACCAAAATATCTTCCCTCTGTGAATGTTCCCATACTTGAATGTTCCCATAATACATGCTTTATTAAAGCAATTGCCCTTTCAGTCTGTGGTGTCTCACTAAGAGGCCAGTTCTTTCTCTTATTGTGCTACCCAGCTTTTACCCAAAGAGGGCTCCCTCCATGCAATGAAGAGTGGCAGGTGCCCCTAGAGTACACTTATTCTCATCTCACATAGACTAACTTGGGATACAATGAATCATCCTCTGGCAGTGGGATCATCCCCTGCTATGAAGGAAGCCTGGATGACTAAGACTAAAGAGAATCATAGAATGGTTTGGGTTGGAAGGGACCTCTAAAGATCACCTAGTCCACCCTCCCTGCCATGGGCAGGGACACCTTTCACAAGATCAGGTTGCTCAAAGCCCCATCCAACCTGACCTTGAGCACTTCCAGGGATGGCAGATTCATTAATTCTCTGGACAACCTGTCCCAGTGTCTCACCCCCCTCATTGTAATAAACTTCTTTTGTATGTCCAATCTAAATCTACTCCCTTTCAGTACAAACTGTTGCTCCTTATCCTATCATTACAGGCCCCGGTAAAAAGTTTGTCCCCATCTTTCTTATAAGCCCCTTTAAGTATTGAAAGGCTGCAATAAAATCTCCCTGGAGCCTTCTCCAGGCTGAAAAACACTAACTCTCTCAGACTTTCCTCATAAGACAAGTGTTCTAACCCGCTGATGTTTTTCATGGCACTCCTCTGGATCTGCTCCAACAGGTCCATGTCCTTCTTGTAGTGGGGACTCCAGAGCCGGAGGCAGTACTCCAGGTGGGGTCTCAAGGTGGCAGAGTAGAGGGGCAGAATCACCTCCCTCGACCTGCTGGCCACACTTCTTTTTATGCAGCCCAGGATACAATTGGCTTTCTGGGCTGCAAGTGCACATGGACAGCTAACGTCCAATTTTTCATCTACCAGTGCCACCAAGCCCTTCTCCACAAAACTTCTAGATGACTAAAGTCAAAGTAGAAGCAATCCCATCTTACTGAGCTGTTCTTAACATTTTTTTTGTTATGGGCAAATGTTCAGGGCCTGTGCAACTGTTACTGACCACCAGTGTCCTTCAGGCACATGCAAGTCATCAAAGTAATACAATGCTGCATGGTACAGGAGCCTCACACAAAAATTTTGTCGTTCCAAGGAGGCAGAAATAGTTCTGGATGCCATTTTCTTTACATACTAATGTCATAGCACAAAGAGATGTGGGTGGGACACTCTCAGGCAAACACACACTCACCTTAATCTTTCTATCCAGCACTGTGAACGTGGGGATGCAAGCTTACCATGCTCACTAGCCAAATGAGCACCTGCTTTCTCCGGGACAACCCCAGGTGAAGCATGTGTACCCCTTCTGCACTGCCACTCATACCTGCAGAGGTGGAGGTGCTATATACCCATCTCCCAGTCACTCCCCGTGATAACGCAACACAATCCACATCAGAAGGAAATTACCATTTTTGCCATGTTTGGTCAGGTTTGTGTACTTTGTGCCTGTATGGTTAAAACGGGAAGAAATTCAATACAGCTAGATGTAATTTTATTGCCATCCTTGTAATGTTACTGGCTCAATAAAGCATCCAGAATATGAGTGGCTGAATATAAAATTAGTATTTATAAAAAAAAAGACTCAGAAGATGCATTCGCCCCATGGTATTCCTCTATAACAGTCCGAAGCACTAAATTGGCTATTAAAAATTGCCTACTGTTCATTGCACTTTGGCAAAGAATTATCATACCTATCCATCCATGCACTTTGTTACCTGTTTTTTTGCAGGGACAGGTGGCAACGTGGAAAGCATCTGATGTGCAAAATAATCTAGGACATACCCTATGTCTCATCAAAGGATACTACATGATATTACAAATTCAGTCACAGTTAACTGTGAAGGATTTCATCGGCATTTCTAAATACTATTCCTATTTTTAAGATCCTGAAAACAAGGAACAGAAGCTGAATATGTACATGCCAATGCAAGAAACCTAACAACAAAGCAAAAAAAAAAATATATGTGGAAAAGAACTATAGTAGAACAGCGCTAAGGAAAATTAGAGAGGCACCACCTATAGAAGGGCTTCTCTGACAATTCCTGTTGTTGTAGTAATGCATAGGCACTATCTTACGTCTTCTTGACTCAGGCAACAAAACTACAGAGCTGTGACATTTGCTGAATAAAGTCCGTACCCTACTCACTACTTTCCCTCCTCCACCTGATAAAGGCAGTACTTTTTCAAACATTCAAGCAGACGCTCATGAGGTCCAATCTTGATTTACTCAAATACGTCTGGGGCTATGGCAGATGCTTAAACAAATAAGGTGTGCACATTCAAAGAATGCCACAGAAGGCGGCACTCAGTTTTCTTACTCTTTTTAACCTGAGCTATGCAGCAATGAAAATGACTGAACTAGCTCAAAATGCTGGGGATCAAATGCTCAAAAATAAAGATTCAGTTCACATAGAAATGCTACAATAGTTCCACATTTGCCATTTCAAGAGAAAGAGTAAGATTTCCTTTCTTGTTTTGCCACAGCAAGACATTAGTGACATTTAGAAAAAATGATCATTCCTGAGCAAGGCAGTTATGTTACAATACAGTTTACAACATTGAGATTTATTTTGGCTTGAGGCAAAGTTAAGATTAAAGAGATGGTGCCGCTAAGACTACAAAGGCTCATAAAACACTAAGCCATTATCATGACCTTAATATAGAACTTAGGATTCAAGACATCAGTGGTTATAATAGTTTTATTTTCATTTAAAATTCAGCTACAGTTTGTCACAGTCCCCTTTTAGTTTTGATCTGAACTACCCTGAACTTTAGCTGTACAAAGTATTTATTATTTCTTTATTAGCTGCAAAATTCACAAGGTCCAAAGGTGGGAAGCATCAAGTCCCTGAGAAATCCAAGAAGCAACTGCAGTATTATCCAGGCTGTCCTCTTGTGCTGCCTTTTTATTGTAGAAGGTCAATTTACAACATAATAGAAAACAGAATTACTACAATTTCAGGCTTGCCATGCAGGAATACATTTGCAGTGTGTTGAAGACTGAGACAAATTTTCACACCATAACCTTGCAGTCATTAATAAAGAAGATTGTGGTCTCTGTTTGTCAATGTGTGTTGCTCTTACAAAATATCAAATCAGTTTTTCCTTGAGGATGGAGGGAGCAAAATGAGTTTGCCTGTAGATGCTCTTGGTTTCAAGTCTGTAAAAAGCATTATGCTAGAAAACTTGAACTTTTGCACCTTCTGTTTGAAGGTCACCCTCAGTCTGGTAATAATTAAATTGTAATTATTTGAGTGTTCCAGTCAGAACCCTGGATTCACCTGTATTCCGGCAAAAGTAAGGATTGTTTTTGTGGGGCAAAACTGCACAAGCAAAAGATCAGTCAGTCTTCTGAAAGCAAAAAAAAAAAAGAAAGTGCAAAGTTTCAGTAATGCAAATGTGAGCAACAACAAAAGCTTGGTGAAAAACAAATACTTGCTGATCCCTAGGCAATGATGCTGTTGGAGGGAAGGGACAGGGGTAAACCAACCTGGAAAACCTGAGGCATCACGACCAACAGATATTTACTCTTACTTTTTCTTTGGGCAGGCAAACAGTGGAAGCATTAGCATATATCTGAAATGCAGACCATGGGTGGCAAGCAAAAAGACTATATTACAATCCTCATGTCATAAGATTTGGATTTCTAACCACAGTTACAAGTAACAGGAATTTTGTAAAAGGGGTTTTGCTTGTTCAAGAGAAATTACTAAATTATGAAAGCTACTAACAGAATCCCAGCCACTATAGAAACACACCCATATTTATACCCTTAAGCTAATACATATAAATCAGACAGTTCCAATAGGAATAGGAGACATTATAGCAAAGGTTTCTCAGAAGCATGCTGCTGGAAAAGAAGAGGCTCCTGAATCCAGTATCACCCAAGAGCTTGTCTCTGTGGCTAGGATTTCCTGATAACTCTACTCATTTTCTCTGACTTTCTTCCTCCTGATTGCTAGCATGATTTTGCTTTGGTGTGGCCTCATAATTTCTTCCCCCCTCACAAATACTATCTTTCCAGAGCAATGCAGTGGATCTTCAATTTAAGGGTAACTTCTCCACCCTAAAACCTAATTAGGCAGCCCAAGCTTCTCAAAATATAGCCAGCGGATGCCTGTGGGGTCCAGCAGCCAGAGACACCTCCACAGCCACAGCTTCCACCTGGGGGAGCAGTATGTCAAGTCTCGCACAGGAAGGAGCACCCATGAGAAACAGATCTAGACCAGATTTTTTATTCAGCTTCAAAACCAGCCAGTTTTCAAAAGTAGGAGGAAATAACTCAGCCAAGTGCCTGTTCTTCAACAGATACATTTGCCAAATATGAGTTACACCGAAAAGATGTTTCTTCGCTCAAGTCAAGTCCAGTTTTACCTCTTTCTGGTTTTCACCTTTTATTTATGCCACTTTTTATTCCCCTCACCCCCTCTCTCACTCTATTTGCTGCAATGCATACTTTCACACAGGAGTGAAAAATGGAAGCAATCAAAGGGTCGTCCAAGGATCAAAAACCTTAAGCTGTTGTTTTCAAGTTGTATTTATGTTTATTAAACTTTCCCAACTCATTTCATTATTTTTCTGCTTACCCACCCTGCCAAACACCTCTTTGGTGGATAATAAAATAATTCAAATAACAGAAAAATAGACATCTGATCCAATTTCTTTTGGCAGGCAAGCAAGAGAGGGAAATACCAGATAATTATGATTAAAAAAAGGGAATATTGCACATCCACAAGCATTTTGTAAACCTAAAGACCTCACTATCTAATGATCTCTATTTCCTTCTAGGTGTTCCAAGTCTTCAGAAAACTATATGATGTATACGTATCAGGGCATAAAATCTTATTCTCTGAGTACCTGTCCATGTAAGCCACCACAATTGATCAAATTTAAAACTCTCGGCTTTTAAATGGCCTATAAAGAACAAAGATGGAAAGTGTCAAAACTGGTATCAGTAAATATTCTTCACAAAGGAAAAGGGGGAGAGAGTCGCTATGCCTGGTTATGATGCTATTAATAAAAGATGAATAGATGAATTTCAGTATCTTTTCATAGTTTATTAGCAGACTGTTATCTGGGACAATGTTCATTCATAGTCGCTTCACTGTTTCACTCAAACACAGATCAGTTTTAATAAAAATTAGTCTGTCTGATCTCCTCCAATCACCTTGCCTTATTAGTACTATGTAATTTTCCACCCTCACCTCAAGGTGCTCTTTCTGTTCCCTGGCTGAACACAGTGTTGTCTTAATAAGCAGAGTAACAACGTGTTTGAAGAGCTGGACTTTGGTCACTGAAAGGAGTCAAGTATTTTGTAAACCCACAAAAAAATCTGCCGTTTTTATGTGTTTGTCTGAGTAGTACAGTTACTATAGAGCCTGAGAGAGAAAGCAATTTTTTCTGCTCTTGGTGACTCTTTCAGCCCTGATTTTTTCAATGCCCAATTCTGATGCAACTCTGAGTTGACCATATCATGTTTACCTTTAAGAAGATTTCTCTTTATAGTCCATTGTATTAGGGTTTGGGCAAAAAAACACCATGAAGCATATACAATGGTGTCCAATTGATTACACCCTTATAAACTCCAAAGTATACTTTAGGCATTTTCTTTCATTTCACTGATAGAAAGATAAGACTTTGGCTGTATATCTCTCATTTCCAGTCTTTTAACCACCATTAAAATTAGCTGTCTAAAAAGTGTGGGCGTTCGCACACTAGCATTTTCAAATGCTTTATAGTCATTTTATAGGCTGAAATTTGGGTAAACAGATTGTCTTTGAATTTTTGAGCATGCCAGCTGCCCTCCATTCAGGCTAATTGAAAGGAGAGACAAAAATTACTTTAACTTCAGCTAAAACAACAGAAAACTGCCTGTGGGTTAGATCACAAGCAAACCTCAACCGTACAGAGTTTATAACAAATACAAGGGCAAGTGCAACTCTCCACTTACAGTTAAAGCAGCATGTGATTTTGCTTCCACTTGGCCTGAACAGAAGGCAGCTGGCACGAGCAGCAGACTTCAGCAAGGCAAGTCATGGAGGGGTTTTTGAAAATCTGCTCACTCTCAAAATTCACCATCATTTGGACAAAAGTCTCCTGATTTTTATGTATTCATATGTCTCAAAAATATTCAGAAGCTTCACAGCTCTCTAATCAAATGCATTCAGTCTATAAATCAGTCACAATAAGAGTCTTGTGCAACTCTCAGTATGCCAAATTTCTCAATGGATATTAATAATAGAAATATATAACATAATACTAAATGTAGTTCTAAACATACTGAAACCTTGCAATCCAGCTATAAGACCTGCCGTCGTTTCATGCTAAGACCCAACCTTCAAGAAACAACATTGTGCAGGAGGAATTGCAGCTGTACAAGTATGATTGGCCAAGTGATAAATCAAGCCACTGAAGCCATCATTGAAACAGACAGTCCACCCCCTAACAGAAGAGCTTTATACAAGTTGTATATAATTATGTAAAAATAAGCAGCTTTGAAGTCCACATTAACAAGATCTCACCAAACATTTGGCCAGATACCTGGGGAGTATTGGGAACCTGAATATACTATATGTAAGAAATCCATGCAGATTGAGTTTCTTTACATTCAAAATGATCACAGGGTCTTTGTTTGTGTCACCTTTTACAGTATCCAAGTCTTTGAGTCTGGTAACACCTCCACTTAACACAGAAGTTGCTTTTTCTACCTCAGCTGCAACATCCTTTCCGTTACATTTCCAAGGACACTTTCCTTGGCTTCCTTTATCTCCTTCTGTTCTGCTTAGTGAGTTTTAAATCACACAGTGGCAGCTATTCTTCCCATTACTTTTTATGGTTCAGTCATTGGTTCCTCATGCAAATGTGCTGCCAGCAACAGACTATTTGGCCTAAAATCCTCTCTCTGATGGCCCTCTTAGGATAAAGGTGATCTGGCGACCATCCAAATCAAGGTCTGGCATAGTGTCTCCACCACTCAGCCTCTCCAGGGATGTAGCCAATAGCAGAGCTAAAAGTTCTTTCTGGCACGTGCACAAGAAACATCGACACAGTCTTAGTTCATTGGACAAGTCGTCAGTTTGGCACTTTTCATCACCCAGCCAGCAATGACACTGTAAGTCATTGACATGACATTTCCCACATTTGCATTAGCAATGCCAGTACCTAGGTTGACATTTCAGAAGTAAGAATATTCCCTGGGAATTTCTGCTTGGCTGGCACAACCTGGTGGAAATCCACAATGTAAAGTGCATTTAGAGACTGCAGCTACCTGGACCATCTTAGAGGAAAGCCAGGAGCCTTTTGCCATTTTGATGAATTGATGCTTTAGGATCTTTTTGTTTCGAGAACTAAAGCTTTTTGGAACAAGCCCTTGGAATAATCAATTCCGACAACACTCATCCCACTTCAGCCTCTTCACTCAGTTATCCAAATTATGAATCAATGCTTAGTCTTTCTCATTCATTCTCTTGAGGAAAGAAAAAGAAAATACTAGTAAGCATCACTCATGAAAATATGACACTACTGGAAATGGTCTGAGAGAAAGTGCTGTTGTATAAACAATACAGTCATTTTTATGCCTCCTAAACAATAGCTGACATGAACAATAAAAGTAAATGTTCCTATTGATTTCCTATCTGGTATTCTTTTTCACTCCCAAGGCATATTATTCAAAATATATCACCTCAGATTCTCTGTGAAGAAAGAGACAACTATTCATGTCAAAATATTATAGTCACTAATGGAAAGACTGTAGTAAAAGAACAGGATTTAACCTTACGAAATCATGTCATCACGTTCTTCTTCATTCATAGTTTCAATAAGGATGACTTTTGATTTTCTCCAGAAATCAACTAATATATTTATTATTGGCATATTTTGTCAGGTACTGAGCATTTCTTAGACAGCTTAGGCATCCGTAAGGCCTGAAGTCACATTCAGGAACACAGACCTCCTATTCATCAGAGAATAAATTTTCCTTAAATACCCAATGAAGAATGGCTTTCCACTAAGCAAATGGCATAATGCCTACTTTTGCCGCGCAACTCAGACTGTGTGCATTCGGTTCCTGCTGTATCCTCTCTTTCTGCTGTCTTCTGCCGCCTGGAGAGAGCGGTGGCGAAGCCCCAGAAGGGCAGACTGGAGCAAGGAGCTCCCGGGGGACTGTGGCCAGAACAGAAGTGAAATGGGACAACAGCAGGTCGCCCTGAGTGACAACCAAAAAGTGAAAGGGGGACAGGATATGAGGAAATTTTAACTAATCTGTCTGCAAACTGAAGGAATAAATGTTAATAGGCAAGTGTCAAAGACAAATGTCTAAAATTCAGCACCCAGATCCATTTTTAAAGGTATCCATATAAAGTACTCAAGTGTCACAGATGAGGTACGGTACACCAAAGATTTACCATCTTGCCCCTCCTCCTGAAATATGTCATTTAAATTGGGAGGTTTCCCATTTCCTTTGGGACCATCCTGGTTGCTTTCCAGATCTATAAGTTTTTATGCTCCAAAATTAGAACAGCTGCTGCTCAGCTCCAGTGACCCAGCACTGCACTACTCCATCTGCACCTTCTTTCATTTCCTTGAGAATTACCTCAGTGCCAAACTATATGGTTTGTACTAACCGCTCAGTTCCCCTGTGCCCTTGAACAAGACCAGCACAACAGGCAGAGTAAGGAACTTAATGTTTCACATTTGGGCACTTTGCTATAATTACAATGATTCTTGTACATGAAATCTAACTGCTGGTCATGATTTCTGCTCTGTATCTGTAGAGCATTCTATAAAAACCCCAAAGTCTTTCTCTCTCTCTCATTACCTTAGGTTAATTTTAGGCTTGTTTCCTTTACATAAAAAGCATTATAGTACTGTCATTACAGAAAAGAGTGCAATGTGCCTCCTATCATTGTCACTAGACAATTAACCTTAGAGCCATTTAAACCTAATTGGAGAATTTTGTTTGTACAGGTGCTTTCATACCACCATCATGGCACAGCACTTCTGGCTACCATAAAAACATCCTTTGATGGCAGAACTCACTTCTTTCAAAAAATTATTGCAGTTTTATATACAAAATTCAGCACTACCATGCTCTTAAGTTGTAAAAGGATATAATGAGCTGCTGGTTTTACAATGTCTTCTCTATCCACTTGCAAAAATGTGTGCAAATGTTCCTGCCACCACCTCAAGATAATGCACAAATATTGAATGGACTAAGAAGTTGACAATAGAAATCCAGTAGAAGTGGATTTTAATTCTCTATGCAAGACAGCCTATACATTTAGGAGCAGATCAATTATTCTAACTTTTTGCATCTAACCTGAGGAGCACCATCACTTGACTCTCTAACAAATGGATAAAAATAGGTAATTGCAGAAGATGAGGCAGGCCTTAGATGACTGGAATTAGCTGGCACCCACAGAGGTGCCTTTATAACACTGCCAGTTTTAAAGGGATTGTCGAGCACTATGCTCTTACATTGTGAACTTTGGCTAAACGTCTTGAAGAGCTGGGGTAAATCCAAGCCTTCATGGCAAAGAGTAAAATGCTTGTGCCAACTGAAATTCATCTTACTTTTTGAGACCTACTGAAATCAAATAGAGACATCAGCAGGAAATGGCCTATTAAGCTAGCCCTGTAATTCTATCCGTATGCACTCAACATTATTAACGTTTTTTATATGCATTAGTATTGATAACATGAAAGCCAAAATAATACTTAACACTGACTTGCTTACCACACTCCAGTTCCTAATGCAGTGAAATAAATAGCCTTTAACATTAGCTATCTAAGAATTAAAAATACTATTTAAAATTACTTTTATCATATTAAAAAGAATTTTAGGATAGTCTGGTCACAAAGCTAATTTTACTTCACAGCTGCAACCACCATGAAATGCTAAAACTAATGTATTTAATATCTGATTACAAAATTTTGATTTATGACTGTAATTCTATCTGATTAAAAAACTTTAAATAATTCTCAAAATTATGGTTGATTAATTTCAGATTAACATGGCCTTCTTGCCACTAACATGTAAATTCCTCATCCAGAGAGAGCAAAAAGCTAAACACCTTCCCTGGACACATTTACCAACAAATCCACCCTTTTCTGCCAAGCCTTGACACCAAGGGTGGATGATTAGATTAGCTGAAACCTGTGAAGCTCCTTTCAGCCTCGTAGTCTATATAGCCGCAGACCCAGTGGTTCACTTCTGAGCCTTCTGCTTCCTGAAGCCAGAATTTACATTTTAATGAAGGAGTTTCTCTTGTCTGCTTACTTTTTACTAGTATCAGTTAAATAAAAGAGATTAACTCTCCCTACAAATCCTGCCTTTTTCCTACCCTTCAGCCACAACAGTTATACCATTATCAGAACCCTTTCCCCCTCCCAGGGCACTCCAGCCCCTCGGCCACGCAGCAGAGATGACCAGATTTCAATCTGCCTACATCCAGCATCCCAGGATCCCCAAACTGATAGAGTATGTATCACGCCAAGGAGGCCTATCTCATCGCCTAATAATCATCACATTGATGTGTGCTTCTCCTCCTGCCAACTGTATTTCTAAAGACCTCGATGCTGCTCCTGCTGAAGCAGTGAACTTGCACACCCAGCTAACAAAGCCTTTTAAAAGTGCTTCATTTCCAGTGTATGCATATACGTGTGACATTCCTCTGCATTGACTGATTTTAAAAGCCCAGTTTCTGACAGATGGAAGTCTTAAGCAGCTACATTCTTCTTATTTATGTGCAAAGATCCTCCGAGGAGATAGATAAAGATTCATTTGTTCTGCTGAAAAAAAGTCTTCTAAGTAAGGAGTAGGAATGCATTGCATACATTCAACCTTTTTCAAGTTTAATTCATCTACTCATTATCTCAAAGATCTACTCAAGCTGTTGACACAGAAACACATAGCACTTTAGTTTACTACCACTTCATTTTCAAGAAGCATTATATGAATATTACCTGTGCAATAAACTGTCTGCTGCATTTTGTAGAGTTTGGCCTGAATTCCCAAAAAGTGATTTAAGGCTCCTTGACTTTATGTTTCCAAAAGCAAGTAACTGCAGGGTTTTAGGGGTCCTTAACCTTAATGGCACCTATCTGCTATTTTGTCATGAGTAGCAGAAGCCTGTCCACATCTACTACGTGTGTGGGTGTTCCTCACTTTGAACATCTCTCCCTGGCTCTAGGTCGGGTACACAAAACCAGAGGATCCCATTTGTAAGTTGCTTTGTAAGTGCGGACTCAGAGACTTGTTCAGGCACAGGCAGTGGGATTCAAAGCAGGACGGACAATCCCTGCCGGAACCAGGACAGAGTCCTTGTTTAAATCCATATGCCACACAGCCAACACTCACTTTAACCAAGCTCAGCTGAGGTCATGTTAACTCAGCATGTGCTGAGTTAAGAACTCGTATCTAAAAATAGTTACTGTGAGTAAAGGACAGTAGATATCAATTGTGTCACAAAAACATGATAGTTTGCCTGGAGGTAAAGTTGAAATGTTAATGAGTTGTGAAAGTGCCTGTTTAGTGAGAGAAGCTATTTATTACTTCACTTATTAGAAATTTTTTTTGGCTTGAGTAAGTTTAGCAATAAAATTTCCTTTCTTTTTTGTCATCTACCTTTCCCTGTGCTATATCGTCTGCTTTCAAGCTGCATTGTTAAACTTATTCTGAAGGCAATTTAAAAACTCCTAGATCTCAGTTTTTCCAGCCGTAGTTGCTATGGTTACGTATATGCCAATATACATCTGGATAAAAGGAGGAAGAACATCTGACTGTTTGCCTTTTAAAAAGGAGAGCATTACGTTCCACAGCTAAAAGCATGACTGAAGATCGTTTCACCCTCTCTGCTCCACGTCAGTGGAAGCAGAGCTGAACTCCATGTCACCTTCTCTCCGTCTCCGGTGAACCACTGACTGGTATGAAGATCAACCACCCTGCCTGCAAAAGCACCACTACTACCTCTGCATGAGCCAGCGTGCCCAGCGGGGCAGGCAGGATGCCAGGTACATGGGATGGACATCATGCCTCAGAGCGGTGCTCTGCACCCTCACACAAAGCACCTCAACCATCATTCCCCTTTCTGCTCCCTACCACGCTTTCACTGCGTGGTCTTCTGGTCTAAGGTGTATGCACTCTGTCTCATCTCCAGTTTTGCTTTATTTTGCAAATAAAGGAGGGTTTATTCCCGCTCCTTTCCTCACACTTCACTACCTTTGATAACTGAGATTTGACCTTATGGTTATTGACTCAGACATGCTTCAGTTTTTGGAAATACACCAGTCAGGTCTAGCAAGCTACTGTTTAGTCCCAGGGTCACCAGTGAATTGCGTTTTGTGCTAAAACTGGGCCAGTCAGGTTGGCCATAATTTGCAGCAAGCAAGAAAAAAAAAAATCTAAAGGAATTTTGTGGCATTGTTTCTTTACAGCTGTTGTAGTTTAACCCCAGTAGGCAGCTAAGCCCCACACAGGCACTTGCTCGTTCCTCTCTGGTGGGATGAGGGAGAGAATAAAAAGAGCAAAAGGTGGAAAACTCACGGGTTGAAATAAAGACAGTTTAATAAGAAAAAGAAAGAAAAGGAAAAAAAAAAAAAGTTATGCAAAAAACCCCAGTTGCTTACCACCAGACAACCAATGCCCAGCCAGTCCTCGAGCAACAGCAGCCCTGACAAACTTCCCCCCCAGATTTTATTGCTGAGCACCATGTCATACGGCAGGGAATATCCCTTTGGTCAGTTGGGGTCACCTGTCCTGGCTGTGTCCCCTCCCAACATCTTGTGCACCCCCACCCTGCTCACTAGCAGGGCAGTGTGAAGAAGCAGAGAAGACCTTGATGCTGTGCAAACGCAGCTCAGCAATAGGTAAAACATCCTGTGTGTGTTGTGAACACTATTTTCCGCACAAATCCAGGACACCGCACCACACAAGCTACTATGAAGAAAATTAACTCTATCCCAGCCAGAACCAGAACAGCAGCATTTTGCCAATTCTGTGTTCCCAAATATCACGGTAATTCAGGTCATTAGTCATTATTTGAAGATTTGTATTTTTGTTAGCGTGGAGGAAAAGTAGTTGCCTCTCAATTACATCTACTTTACAAGACCAAATTCTGTAGCATTAGTACAAGGCATTGATCCTGGCACAAAGAGCTTAAGTGCATATGAATTGACTTCAAATCTCCCAAGAGAGAAGGTGATTCCTCTGCTTGTCTTGCAAAATTATAGGACATTTTTTTCTTAAATGAACATAGTTCTTGCCAGAGCACAAATCAATTGTAAGTAGCCTCTAACTGGAGTGGTTTCAGAGAAAAACCTTACAGTACTTTGTTCATCAAAATTATTGAAGCTGCTCCCTATTGCATACGCAAGATGTAGCCCTGGAAAAGCCTCAGAGCAAAGAAGTTCCAAAAATAAACGATTTCTCCCCATAAGCCAGAACCCATGGCAAAGCATACAGCAGAGCCTTATAAGCTGATCCAACCAGAGCGAGCAAGAAAAATTCCTTCTTACTAACAAATTATGGTTAGGTAAATTATGAATATGCATGTGCCTCCTCTTTCTTACCATCAACCGGAGTGAGGCAGTAAGAGGAACTAAATGCTGAAAATCCCTCTCCTTTGGGAAACCTCCACTCTACTTGTGTTTATGTTCTATTCCAGTGCCATGAAAATTAATATTAAATTTACACTGTATTAACACAATTGCACAATGCCTGAACAAGAAGATAGTCATTACTGATATTAAGCTGCTGATATTTAAATAATTGCTTTCCTTTATCAGCCTTATTATCGAATGATCTTGTTACAGCTAAAGAATTACCTATAATCACTTGCACAGAGAGGATTTTAAGCCTGATCAGAAAAGAATCATTAAACATTAATTAAAATACTGCGTGTGCACTCTGTATTTGGCTTGACAGTTTGCAGGAGCAGCCTGTTAAACAATTCCTGCTAAGCGCAGAGATAAAGCAAGGTGTGTCTGTACTGAGTGCACAACTGGGAACTGGAAACATGACTTTAGTCCATTTATAAAGTTTTCTCATTAGGTTTCGATTCAGGAGCAATGCCACAATGGTATTTAAAGGATATTCAATCACTCATGACAGAAAAGCTAGACTGACATTGCACAAATAGTGTTTGATTATTACCAATCTATCATGTCAGTTAGCAGGAGGAAAAGATACATTTCAATTGATTACAAAAGACCGCCGGGACAAATGCGTTCCAGGAAGCTGCACAGCAACAGATTTCAGATCCTGATTAATCTCATATACACAAATCTGTATACCCTGGCCTTTTTTTAAGCACACAACACTCCCTCCAACAGAAAAATTGAGCAGTTACATGACCAAACACTGGATTATTTTCTTTCCAGTCCTTCATTTGATTCTTGTGTTTGTAGGCTCAAGCTGACCAGCACATTAGCCTGTTCAACTCTCCAAGAGGCAGTGGTTACAACATTAATTTAAAATCTAGACTTATACTCATTTATTATACTGTCAACATAAGTAAGAAGTAAAACAGTGTCTTTGAGAAAATGATCCCAAATATTTGGGGACTGTAAAAGTTGGTTGGATTACATAGGAGAAAGTAATACAATCGGCCAGGGTATGCTCCAAACATGGTGGAAAGGGAATGTTATTCACCAGCAATGCATTGCACAATCTGCTACC
The DNA here is from genome assembly GCA_008711295.1 of Anarhynchus alexandrinus. NCBI lineage: Eukaryota > Metazoa > Chordata > Aves > Charadriiformes > Charadriidae > Anarhynchus > Anarhynchus alexandrinus. The sequence goes on from VUYV01000108.1 coordinate 1,504,249, forward strand.
TACAGCTGCCCTGAGGGGTACAGGGGTCTGTTGAAGGGTCTCCCTCAATAAGCAGACCTGTTTGTCAAAGAAACATCTCCACTGAGTTATTTTTTTCCTTGCTGTGGGCACTGGTAGTGACACCTGGTGTGTAGCATTCTCCAGAAACAACGTGCAGGTTTTCCCATGTCTTCTATGTTCCGATTTCCTTGCCAAGTAAACACAGAAGAGCTATTGAACTTCCAAACATGAAGGAAACATGAAGTAAAAATAATATGTTCAAATACAACACTCCCCAAGCAGACAGTACTTATACAGAGGTTACCAGCATATATGATTCCTTACAAAGGGCCCCATTACAGCAGGGAAAGCCATGGAAGTAGGTTAGATTTATTTGTTAGATTATCTGGTGATAAGGACAAAGAATTGTCCTTGCAGAAATTCCCTTTTCTTTCTGTATGGGTGAGATAGCCAGGCATTTTTCCAGGTCTTCTCCATTCAGGATACCACAGAGACACAGAATCTATTTATTTTTAAAAAAAAAAAAATTCCCATAAAAATAAATTTTCAAGGGTGAAGAAAGGAAGGGACAAGGGAGAATTTCTTCTATGTAGGCTACTGCCTGTCTAGTTAGAACCCTGCGATTGGGGAGATGGCTTTGAATATTACTGTATGTCATGGAAGACTAAGTGCAAGAATTCATAAAAAACACAAGCTCCTTCATCATGCCCCTTTCACATTAACTCTGATGGTCAGGGCAATCAACAGAAAGAGAAGTTTTGCCCCTTTTGCTAATGTGACTAATGATTAACTAAGACTGTCTGGCACCGAGGGAAATATTCCAACAATTAATGAGGAAAGTGTGAAATGTAATCTGCTGGCTTCTTCGTTAGCTAAGGAATTTGAGAAAAGAATTAAGTTTAACAGTAATTGATGTGGGCTGATGTAGTGAAGAAACAGGAGAATTAATTCTATGGTTCAAAGTCTTGTTTTCTGATGCACCGGTGCAATCATAGAAAAACATCTTTTGCCTTCACGCTGGGAAAATGAACCAGAATACGAATCAATGTGATGCAGTCTTTCATTGGAATGACTGTACAAAGAGACCTTTTTGGCACTTCTATCACATTTCCTCCTTCTGGCAACTGGAAAGGAGCATAATAGCATTGGATGGCTCCCAATAGACTGATCGATCCATCACAAAGGCTTTGGGGAACTCCCTGAATTCCAGGTAGGGCTGCTGAATTCTGTATCGTAAAGCAAAAAGGAAAGCAGGCAACAAGCTTCCTTCCATACATGCCCACAGTTGCTGCTTTCTCACTGAGATTACAACTGTGGCCGAATGCCTGAAAGTCTGATTTCCGGTTTTTCATAGTGTCAGCATCTCAGTACAGACATCTTTATTTCTGGCTGTAATGACAACAACTTCCAGAAAAAAAATCATCCCCAGTTTGCCTCACAGGGACACTGAGCTACAAGGTTCAATCATGATTAGCTAACAGGATGCTGAACACAGTCTCTCCTGGTCTAGTAAGCATATAAAATCACAATCAGAAGCACAGCAGCCATTTATTCTTCAGAACAAATTTTGCACTTCGATAAGCTTTTAGTCATGTTTTCAGTGACACTGCTCATAAAGTGAGGGACTGCTCAGTGAGAGTAAAGGAAGCAGAAATGAGATTTGTGATTGGCACCATCCTTGTAGTCATATCAGCCACAGAAAGGCCTCTCTCTCTGGTTGGGTCCTATGGAGTGTTCTGAGCACACGTGAAAAAACAGAACTGCTGAACTAATTATTTCACACTTCTTGTAAAAGCAAAAAAACAAATCTACTCTTGGGTCTGAAGTCTTGTGTGACAAGTTCCAGTCCATTTACTAAAACCCCTTGACATATGGAATTCATAACCACTCTGACGGCCAGAGTTAAAAGTGTGCCATTATAATCTGTCGCACAACATAACTATCTATTACCCAAAAATTATGTTCCTGCAGATTCACTCTGTGAAAGGTGGGCAGGCAGGGAAAGAGGGAGAGAGCTGGGACAGGGCAGCATGGCACCTGAAGTGGGCTTCACTGTCTCACACCATTTGTTGAGAAATGCACTTTGAAGTTAATCACATTGCTTTCACCTCAATAACCAGTGTAGACCCTGAATGTTTAATTATGCTACTGGTTTTATACCTAATCAATCTTTTTCATTAAAATCCAGTGAAGCAGACAACTGAGATAATTACTGAAGAATCATCTTAATTAAAAATTTTAGCTTCTAATTAAGAGTCATTGTTTACCTCATCAGAAAGCCATTAGGATTCAGGACAAGGTTGCCCTGTTCATTATGTTTTCACCTTCTTTTTAAAAAAAAAAAATCTTTGGGCAAAGGAAGTGATATAGGTTTTTATGTTAAAAAAAGAATTATTATAGTTGTCCCATGAAAAGGGAGAATATGCACAAGCCAGTGTCACCGTTTGTCAGAAGCCCCATAGCATATTTACATCCAGAGTAATTGCAGAATATCTTTGCATATAAATTGATACTGCCTTGGTCCTTGAAGATAAAGCCATGTCTATACTTAAAATGGACACGACCTCCTAAATGATTTCTTTATTGCTTTCCAGCTACAATGAAGATAATTTCAAAATCCCTCAACACTCCTATCCTGCAATCAGAAACTTCTCTCTGTTTTTCACTGTTGTTTTCACTGACTGAGGTCTGCTTCAGCTTCAGGAAAGTACAATCAGACATTTCAACTAGGGAATGAGAAATGCATAGCAGTTAAATGACATCACTGAAGTTGTGCAGCTTCACCACGTTCACGCTCACTGCAAGGTATCAGCACCAGCTATACAGATGCCACGATGCTTCAACTGGCAGAATTAATCAGGAAAAATTATTATCCAGTCCTAACCCTTGCAGGTTTCCCCTCTTTATATATTCCAGAGCAGAAGGCAAAAAACAAAGACATCTCCATATGGAAGGTTTTTTTCCACCTTCACTTCTAGCAGGCAAATTTGTAAAAATCGTGATGATGTCAGACTAAGACGCCGAGTTCAGACATTTGAACTGCAAAGCTAAACGTGTCTAGCTAAAGTGGTTGCTAAGAAGCACTGACCATCTGCTACAGATGGAGCAAACTATGTTAGGATCAGCACTAAAACAAAACAAAACCTATTTTATGGAAACATCTTGTTCCACGTATTTATTTATTTACTTTTAGTGGCATCCTGCCTGACGTGGTGTAAAGAGCAATACGAACCTTCAGCCATGCTTCTCAGTAGACCAGTATTTCTGACACAAGAAGTTCGCGCTTTGGAAACGTCCCATGAGGAACTGAGAAGACAGTATTAAGAGTATGGAGAATTTCTTTTTCATGCAAGTTCTTTGTAACTATTTTAAGCGGGTAAGGGTAGAACGAATAGCTGCCAGGGAATTCATATAAGACTTTCAGGTACCACCTGGGTGTTATCAATTTAAGTGACAATTGCCTCTATCAGTAGGAGTTACATTTGCCAATAATAGAAGGCAGTCAATTATGGTTCAGAAGAAAGTATCAGATTATAGGTTCATTTTAAGGGAGAGAGAAGCAGACAAAACAGAAGACATTTAAAAGAAACTATGCAGAAGAGTAAGTAATTGCAACTCCTGGCAGGTTTCAGACAAGAACTCAGATGTGCTAGCTGTTGCCAGCACTTCTTAATCAGTCATACTTGCTCTAACCTTTTAATAAAGTCTGATTGCAGGAGTCTGAAACAGTTCTTGTTCCACTCAACAGGTGATTTGAACATGTACAACTGAGTGGCAGGCAACCACCTACAGTACGACAAAGTGGCTCACCAAGACAGGCTTTAGGGGTCTGAAGTGCCGGTAGGCGTACGCTTGCCTGGGACGCTCTAACACAGAGGAAAGGCAGGATAAAGTGTTACATCTACAGACGCACCAGAGTGACCTCGCTGAAGTTTCAGGTGATCTAATCCAAAGCTTAGATTTTCAAACTATTGTCAAATACTGACTGTACAATACGCAATGCACAAATATTTCTATTACGCTCTCACTGAACTGACCAAAATCTCTTCTCCACTAAGAGCCTCAAGCCCTCCTGGGAGGCCACATCCTCCAAGTGTGTTCAGATATCAGAGATCAAGTTCAAATTCTCACTCTCTCTGACTCGGATGAGTAAGCAGAGGAAGACCCACACCATAGCCTAGCTGTTAGGGAATTCAGACCTAACACAGCATTTCACATTTCTGCTCCCAAGTAAATATGGGATCTTATCACCAGGATCTCAGATGTAGAGGGAGCAGAACCAAGAGTAAGAACAAATCAAACATTTTAAGAACCAGTCAAGTCCCCTAGCTTCTGAAACAAGTTCATGACTGCTCATCCAAAAGGAGGAGCAAAACATTTCTTTCCAGTCAAGGGTTGGGTGCTTACCTACCCATGCTGGAGAACAGAAAGCGTTTCAGTACAGTGTCTGTGAGAGCTTAGGTGCCTCTTCACTCTACTTTCTTGATTCTGAGTCGTTGGCACTTCTGCCTCCCCGCGCACTACAAGGGAGCCTATCTAACCTGATTTTACCACAGAAGCTTTCTAGTTACTAAGTTAACAAGACTAGTCCTTGTAAAGCTAAGCCTTATCCACCATTACAGGGTCAGCTGTGAGTCACTTTTACTGGTCACTTTGTACTGTGCCCATATAAAGCCTTTATTGTAGTCACTAATGAAAAACACATGCCAAACTAGTTACTTATTACAGCTGTAGGAAAGCTAATGACATGAAACAGGCACAGTGCCTTGCCACTGACCCCCTATAAAACTTCAGGCCTGCTATTTTAATTGGTGGAACTAAATCAATTTATCACTTAATTATGTGTCAATTTATGAAGAAAAGTGATTTTTATTTGCTTGCAATTCTACTGTTTAGGGCTGCAGTGACTAGAAAGTCAGAGATTTAAACATAAAAAAACTCCTATCTTGGCTGTACCCATCCACTTTAACAACTCTTTTAATAAAAGAAATTATCTGCTTACCTGAGAAACTAAATTCCAGAGGTTCTGAAATGCAACAGTATTGAAAAGCAGTTGTAAGGAGTCATGAGGTACATGTGAAGATTTTCTAGGCTGGGAAAATGTATTTACCGTTAGGGCAGATGAGCAAACATTCTCCATCTCAGTCTTTTGCTATCTAGGAAACCCTGAGACAAACGACAGATGACAAAACTCAGCCTTTTAATCATTGGACTGACTTGGGCATAAGTAGCTCCATGCCCTCATGTCCACCCATGTCATCCAAACTTACAGAGGGATTTTATGAAATCTGAATAACACAACATTATATCCACGTGAGGCACAGGAACTGAAAACACCCATGCTTGCTCTGTTCCTGGGCTGGTTTGCTTGGTTGGTTGTAGGTCTTTGTCTCTGGGACAGTGATGGCAGTGTCCCACTGCAGGAACAGGTAGCTTTCCACATAGCAACACAAGGTCTGGCAGAATAAGGACACCAGGGTACTGCTAGCCAGCAGCAGGCTCTGCTGCTAAGTGAATAAAAAGTTATTGATAAAGAAATGTCTCCTCAAGGGAAACATAGTACAAGACAACATGCTCTTGCGACCTTTGTGAGAGAGGAGTTCGCTGGGTCCGTTTGAGGAAGGGGAATTAGAAAGAGGCCTCTGACTACAGAAGAAGAGGGCTGTAGTTATCCTTTTTGTGGAAAGCTGATGGGCTTTCCATTCAAGGGGCAACATCACCTGCCTGCAACGCTGAAGGCAGCCTGGGGATGGTCAAAGCGCATCAAAACTGGTCCAAGCATGCCCACACTTGCCTTCAAAGCTGAGTGGCTACAAAGCTATGAAACAGGATAAGGAAAGAGATAATAAAGAGCTACAGCTAAACAGGTATCTTAATAAATCCAGGAAAGGTGCTACCAGCCCTCAGAAGTTCCAGAAAGGCATTAGTAAACTGTATCCTGGAAAGAGAATGAACAAAAAACCAAGTAGACCTCTAGACCCAAGCACTGCATGAATGCCAATGACAACAGCAGGATACAGGAGGCGTTTGCTGCACATATCAGGGAAATGCAGTGTTAAAGGAAAGCTGTCAAATATCTAGATTTCATTCTGATTAGCACAACAGGAAAAACAAAACAAAAAAAAAAATCACCAAAACATTTAGCAGTGGGACTGAAAGCTGCAAAAATCATTAATCTTGGCAATATACAGTGGAATCTGCATAAGGACAGCTCAAGGCAGAGGAAATTAAGAGATTTACTGACATGTTGGAGGGCATGGGACATCTGCAAAGTCAATGAAGAACTCAAGCTATCACTGAACACAGTGTCACTGGTGCATGCAGAGCAACGTGCATCAGTAGCATTATGGCCAAAGTGGGAGAGTAGTTCCAGCACACGGCATAATTAAGTGTAATTGGAAAGGTGGAGGGATCCTCAGAATGGGTTAGCTTGATTGCTGCAAGTAATAAAAAACCCAAACACATGCTGAGCCAGTCTGGATGTGCAAAGGCCCTTGGGACCCACACACAGCTGAAATGAGGAAAATAGTACCACAGCCACCCTCTAGATGTAACTTGCAAGGATTCCACAAAGGCTGGGTTCAGTGCATAGGAACAGAAACAGCCTACTCTCATCTGCTGGGGAAAGCAGAGAGGTCGTTACTTCCATTACTGTGTTCGGAGGAAAGCACTTCTATACATTAGAAACACTTCATATCTCAGAAAAGGCAATGAGATTAGGAGAAGGGAAGTGATGTGATCTAATCCTCAAAGGAGAAAACTTGCAAGGCTTTAAAGCACCAACCTCCACAAAAGAACTGAACGACACTGAGGCTGTGAAATCCCTGTTAGTATTTACACAAAGATTAGGAGAAATGTCAGCACTTCCATGAGGTCCAAGGGATAGAAAAGAGCAACTAGTAGTGAAGGAGATGGACAAGAGCATCCAAAATACAAAGGATGACAATCACACTCAAATGACTCGAATTAAAAGTCAAAAATAGAGAGAAAATCCTGTAGTAGCTCTCCTCTCATGCAGCAGGCTGATGGCATACAAAAGAGAAAGGACAGATGTTCACTCACACCTATGATCTGCCAACAGAAGATGGGAAGGGAAGCACAGTGTGTAGATACCATTGATTTCTTTTTAATACAGCCAGTGAGGTCTGGTTGTCAGGCACACAGCATGGCCATCAGATACGTTTGGATTAAAATGGATTAAAAAAAAATTCACATTCTGCATGTGGGATATGAACAAGTCCAAAAGTGTTTTAAAAAAAAAAAGAAAAAAACAAAACAAAACAAAACAAAACAAGGGATTCCAGAGAATATTTCCTCCAGACATTTAGAAGGAAGTCTGTGTCTGTGAGGGATGCTAAGATGTGCCACTGTACAAAATGCAAACAAGCGCACAGGAATTTTCCAGAAAGATTTCACAAGTAACATAAATTCTCCTAGACTGTGTTATTTATGTAAAGTATCAGAAAAAACAGCAAGGAAGCAATGATAGTTCATGATGCACCAAATAGAGACTTGGCAGCAATTGGTACCTGATTTATAAGAACCTAGGCAGAACCACTACCTGCTGATACTTGATTATTACAGTCGTTTTGTCAAAGTAACTCAACTTAGAAACACATTATACAGCACTGCAATGAGTCAGACCACAGTAATATTCACCAGGCACAGTATTTACCGCAAGCTAATTTGGAATAATGGCTTGCAATACATACCCAAGGAATTCTGAAAATTTGCAAAGGACAGTATTTCATACTCACAAGCAGCAGTTTGTATTAGCTGCAGTCCAACGGAATGGCTGAAAACACACATTTGAGTAAGTGAGTAGACATTACTCAAGACAAATGAAGAGGAATGGAAATTCATACCTCAGTTTAGTACACTACCTAAACCATGTTGTGGAGCTTTATCAGCACTGATGTTAAAAGTGTGAGTAGCACTAAAAAAAAGCGTGTAACAGCCAGAGGTGCAAATCACTGAATACAATAGAGCACGGTGGACAAAAGATAGTGGAAATTTCACTGTAAAAAGCAAGGCTGCTAAAAACTTTCAAAAGACCCATCAGTGTCGCACTACAACATCCAGGGAGTCAGGTGCAGTAACAGGAGGATAAGAGTATTTCAGGTTCTTCTGTAATATAGACTATTGTAATGTATATAAATATATATTCTATAACATAGAATATGACCTCATCTGCAGTAAATAGCAGCTCTTAGTCAGATGCACCCCACAAAGAATCTCCCAAATGCAATGATCTGGCTAATCAGTGAGAAGTTGTCACTCTTGCTAATGCAACTGTACCATTTCCTTGGGTTACATATTTCCCACTTGCAGCTGATGGGTCTTCTGTTATCTGACCAGATCTGCTTTGCAAAGCCTACTGATACCCCCAGGGAAACGTTGCACCCCCACATACAAATATGGGATTGATAGAAAATTAAATATAAAGTAGCACAGGAGTGAATATTAAAAGCATTAAGTACATTAAGATTCAAGCACTCAGTAGTTAGAGGATACCAACATAATGTTAATTCATGCATGCCTCATTCTGTCCCAGCAGGTGTAAGGACCATGACAAATTTAAGTCTTTCTTTTATTCCACACAAGAAAACCAGGGCTGCAGAAAAGGATTGGACGCAGAGGCGCTGTACAAACCACCCAGCTGCAAGGCATGTCCCACTCTCAAGCATTTAAAGTTAGCAAACAAACAAGAACAGAAGGCAAAACAAAGGCATGTCAGTATTCAAACTGGGACTAACAATAGTCCTCCTGAACCCCAGTTCAGAGTTTATTCTGTAGATGTTGCACCATAAGAAAAGTCTACCATTGGCCAATAACTTGGGCACACCGCAGGATGCCATGAAGCCATCGGTGTGGGTCCAAGTTTGACTGCAAGAACAGCAGCGTATCCATAGGTAACGAATCCGTCGTCCCAAGGTCACAAGTCCTGCAGATTCAGTGGTGAAGCAAACCAGACCTGCTGAGAGTAAACAGGCCTTGAGTTCATAGCTATGTCACATAAATCCAAATATTCAAATCTTTAAAATAATGACTTACTTTTTTAATACCTAAACAATCCAAAGAAGCAGACTAGAGGATGATGCCTCTCCCCAGACAGTTATAAGCAATGTCATATTTCTAGTAATACTCCAACAGCTGCCTGAATATGTAGCAGATTAAAAGTACACTGAAAGAGATGATTAACAGTCCATTATGGGCTCCCTAAAGTAACATTTTCTGAAATATTAATATTTAATTATGGAGGTGGCAGCAGGCTGCGGGGTTTCCCTTCTTTCTTTTCAATGTGTTCTCCTTATCTGTCACTAAAATATTAGAGATAATAAGAAATCATGTACCTGTGTAAACTCTAATAGCAGTAATATGGCAAAGCAGAACAGAAAAAGAAAAAAAGAGATAGGCCTCAAGCTGTTCATGGGGTCTCTGGTAATTGGAAGAGTCAATGGCTATATGATTCAAGAAAATACCTTCCCTGGAGAAGGAGACTGATTGTCCCGCATTTATACAGCAGCTAACCAACACTAAGCAGGCTTTCCTTTGCATATTATTGGTGCCAGCCCAATGAGGCAGAAAATTGCATCGTGTCATTTAATTTCCCAATCTTTGTTTTCATTGTATTAATCTTTTGGCTTTGCTTCACTTTATAATTTGAAGGCTCAGCAAGAAGCAAACCAAATGGAAATTCAGCTTACTTTCATGTCTAGCTGAATGTTCGTTGCAGTTTTGGAAAGTTTAATTCTGTGTAATCTCACCCATGAATAATAATCATCTGGTTTTGTATGCAGACATATTAGTGGTTATTAAAGACTGCCTTAAAAATTCTTGGGATTGCGCCCAAAAGTCAGTCACCAAAACATGATTAACAAATAGGTTACAGGAAGAGAGCAGATAGGTTTTTTTAAGCAGAACCGTGTGCCCTGTTGTTATAGAAGAAAGTGAAGAAGTTGGCAAACTTCCTGAACTCGACTAATGATTTTAAAGTTTACGATTCCCAAACCTGTAATTCAGATACTGAGAACACTGAGACAGAGTGGTTATCTTGGAAAAAGCACAGGAAATAAACATGGAGGTTTCACTTAGGTATATGGAAGGGGAGGAATAAAAGAAAAAGAACATTGATTCTCTCCTTGTGCGTAGAGTTAGTTGGCTCACCAAGGGCTGTGCTGTGCTGGGTACCACTCAGAGAGCCGGGACCTACCGAGATCATCTGTTTGGAAGCAGGAACAGATCAGCAGGATCACCTCACAGAGAAATGCTTTTTCTCCACCTCGTCCACCATGCCAGGGCAAAGTGAGGAACAGATCCCAAATCCAAGCCTCCAGTTCACGTTCTTCCCCCCAAGAAACATGTTGACTCCTTGTAGAAGGTCTGAAGGATCACTCAATCACTCTTGGGTACCTTATGTGCGTTATTCTTGTTTTCATCTGTTGAACTATCATGAAGACACACTGCAAATTTATACAAGACATCTGATATATATTTCATGCTGTGGTTATATGATTCCCAGTTCATCCAAATGGGATTCATGAGCCATATCCAATGAATAAAGCTATTTTTAAAATGAGATGTCTTTTTCACAATTCTGTCTGTTTTGTCAAAAAAGGGGAATTTTTCTTTCAACCAGAATCTCTTGTAACCATGACAAAGAGTTTAAAGCTTCCCCTGCTCAGATCTCCAAGGACATGTCTTACCCGGAAAAGTTTAGGGTTTTGCTTATTATCTTTCAATTGTGGGAAGTTTTCACACCTGCATGCACCTTAGTCACGTGAAAAGAACATTGAGCAGATATTGCTGTCACTGTCTCAAGACCTAAATGATGAAGACCTAAACAAAATTAAGCTTGTGTATGAAAAAAGAGGAGAGGGTATCCTTTAAATATTCATGACTCGGGAGACAAAGGAAGAGTGCCTTCAGGTAGACCCTGCACTTCACTGCAGTTCTCCACTTCTCAGTAAGAAACAGAAAACCTCTGACCTGCTGCTAACTAACTGATGGTGAATGGAAGGACCCAAAAGAAACCACTATCTGACACAAGAATCATGAGAGTCTCATTACATAAGTTTAGCCAACATATTTCATCCCTGTCAGGGTGAGTAGCCCTACCCATTCATTTTTCTGTTTCCCCAAAAAAGCTATCCTTGGGGGATACTTCAGGAAGCTGATTGTAATTAAAAGACTCCAAACTTGCTCTGCTGCTGTCACTTGCTCTACTTGTGTCCCTTGAATGCACAAATCATGTAGGGGTGCAATTGCTTCTTGCTACTGGAGCCTGTTGCAGGTTTCTACAATTAAACATGTGTCAAAGTACCTGGTTGTCATCCTGAAGTAGATGTTTTAATGCCTCTTGTGGGATGGTCATCATTTACGGAGATGCATTTTAAAATTAGAGTCTTAAGCTTCAGCTTTTGAAATAGACTTTTGAAAAGTTTAGGAAAACTTTGTTAGAGTCAACCATTCTCCAAATGCACCAGAAGTTATTGTACTTGAGCATAAAAATATGTCAGGAAATTCTGTATCTGTAGTATTCAGAGAGTCGTAATGTTCCCTGTAGCTCCCTATTTCACAGGAAAAGCTGAGCAACAACTCAGAGCCCCATTAGTCTTACTGAAATCCTAGAAATACAGTCCTCGTTAATCTGAGTTAATCTAGCCTCAAGCAAACTCAGAGCATACAGGGCTGCTTCAGTTTGCGCATTGAAATAGTCATACTTCTCCCATTGTAGACTCCCTATAAGCTCATTTAAAACAGACCAGAGGTACCCAAAATAGTTTCATAGATCTCAAAACTCCCTGACATAAATTAAAATACTCCACGGATTCAGTTCAATTAAGTTTTCAAAGTTCATTAGCACCAAGAATTAGATTTAATTCCATATATCTAGAATAAAACAAGTTCCAGTAACAAAAGGAATTGAAATTTTTCACATTCTGACTTAAATTGTCAAGAAACGTGACATGCTTCACCAAATTGTAGTTGAGGCAATAGATGGACGATTGTCAAATACTGTGATATGGTATAGATTTAAAGGGTCTTCTTACATAAAGGTTGATGTGTCTCTGAAAGTTAATTACTAGTATATTGTGCAACCTGTCAAGCAGTTTTCATAGCCAGGGCCTGTCATGAATATATTGCTGGTATTTAATTGCTGAACTGAGAGAACAGGGAACATGTATCAAGACAGCCAAATTATAAATAACAGTTACAAGTCCTGAAGTTGGTAATTTCTGTTTTTCTTCCACACTTGATATCATCTTTTAGTGGACTTTCTGCTTTCTGTGGGAATGTTTTCCTGTTTAACTTGTTTTTTCCAAACACTTGTTTTTCCTTGTTATCATGATTTGATGCAGAAAGGATGAACCTTTTCTTTTGGAAATCTTGGCTGCAGAAGTAGCATGGGTATTTTGGGGCTACATTACTGGAGAAGGAGAAACAATACACACCTTCCCCTCTTCCCACTCTACCTGAGAAGACCCCAGGATGAATCTGTCAATCCCCAAATACATCTCTCCTAAGCTCCTCATAAAACATGAGTAAATTACCTCTTTTCAACTCCTCCCTCTAGTCTGCCCCATTGACAAACCTGCTGGGAAGCAAGACTTTTAAATATCAGCCTTTTGCGGCACCAGCTGAGGTGGATCTCCAGCCTGGGCAGCTGAGGACAAGGCAGATCGGCCAGCAGCCAAGGAGCAGGCACAGGTCTAGGGCAGCAGCACCAGCGTGTCTGGAGGATGAAAGAAGTACATGGGATAACCCTGGTACAAAAGGTTTGCTGCTATGGCTCAGTTCAGGTGTTAAGGAGAAAAGTGCAAAAAATGAAGTGTTAGCCTTCCCCAGAAGTCTTTCCCAAAGACCTCACTTGACATTTAATTTATATCTTCATGAAGATCTGTATGTGTGTAGACACATTCAGCAGCAGCTTAAGGCAACGACGAATACAGAACTATAACTGGAATAATAATGAAATAAACAGAATTACAACATTAAGAAGGTTGTGGACATCTTCAGTAAAAGAGAAGAAGGACTGTGCAAAATGTTAAATAAACTAAATACACTGACAGACACTAACATGTTGTACAATAGATTAACCTACATGAGAAATTACATGTAGTGGAATAGCTTAATAAGCACTTTTATAATAATAAGACCAAAAAAAATAAAGTTGATGGCAAAAAAAATCATAAGAACTGTCATTAACAGTATAATTATGTAGGAATTTTTCTTTTTCATAATGCTAATTATTCTTATTATCCAGATTGCATTAAGTGAAAAAAAGAAAACAGATATGGTCAGCCAGTCTTCTAATCTAAACGAATTAGTAAAGACTTTTTTGGTAACAGAATTAAGGGGTGTCATCTTTTTTTTTCAAAGCCCAATTCCTTGAAAAGTTATCAAATCATTTAACAACCATTTAAGTCCTAAACTGTTAATAGATGGTCTTCTGAATGCACCACAAGTCACAGAACCTTGCCAACAAACTTAACAGCTCACACCACAAAAAAAAAAAGACGGGGAAAAAAAACCAAGCCATAAACTACAAGGTACCAAAGCAAGAAAAGAGTGCAGGCATCATCAGCTTTTTAGGTCCCCAAAATAGCAGGATATTCATTAACAGGTAAAATCCTATTCACCCTGGAAATTGAGCAAGAAACAAGGAAGTGTTCACACTGGCAGAGAAAATTCAAAAGAAGCGATGTTAGGAAACTATTTACATATAAAATTAATGGCAGCTTTTTTAATTCTTTTAGTTGGCAGAGTTTAAATTTGGCCTATAAGACTCACTGACAGCATGCTTTAGCATACATAAACATGTACTTGTTCCTTGCCTATCTGGAGATAAAGGTTCAGAAGAACTGATATTAAAGAAATAATTCACAGTTTCAGAAAGAAGCTTTCAAAATGTTTGCAATGGAAATTACAGCACTGTTTCCAGAATTTGTGTCTAGTTGCTCCTCCAAAACCAAAACTCTCATACTTTCCATATCTATCTTCTGGATGGACTATAATTTTCTTTTACAATTTAAAACAAAGGGGGAAAGAATATGAGAGTTTTAATTTCGGGGGGAGGGGGGGAGGTGTACCTTCTGTGTAAGCCACAAGAAACAGATGTTATAGCTAACAGCAATGAAAATAGTATTCTGTGGCCTCCTGTGTTTTCAGAGCTATGTATGGGGACATCAGGGACAGTAGGCTGCTTCATTTGTTTTTAAATTTCCGCAGACTGCAGAATATTTTTGTACTTTCCCACCACAATAACACTCTGCCTTAAATAGTTAGTGTGGTAAAATACCTTCAAGCTTTAAACTATTGAAGAAACTTGAAGAACAGTTTTAGATTGCTCAACGCTATGCCCTTGAAACAGCTATAGCCTTGTAGTGCCCATAGAAACGATCTTTTGACTTTTCTGGACTTTCAATCAGAGCCTAAAAGTATAGTTTCGGTTCCGACTAATTGGCTCAGATGAAAGGAAATGGTGATAACAGTCGCCTGAAGTGTTGGACCCATATGCGCTTCCATGAGGTCTAGACATTAGTACAAAACCCCTGTACCCCCTGTGGCTCCGGCCTCTGACACCGCTTTTTCGGAAGATTGTCACGTTCAATAGCACTGGCAAGCTCTAAGCGATAAAGGATTTCTGATGGGAGTGAGGAGGAGAGATACTGAAGTTATGGCTACAGGCAAGTGCTATTTTATTACTCCATAAATACCTGAATTTTGGAGCCTCAGTCTGGAGCTGATCCCCTCCCAGAGAGTCTGTCCTTACTTGTCCATCACAGCCTGTGGGTGACTGCTGTTGTATTGACGCTGGTGTGCACTGCAGCCCTACCGTGTCCCAGGACCATCCTGGGACTTGCAGCTTCTTAGTTCTGCTCTATTTGGGAACAACACATCTCCTAAAATGTGAGAAAAGGCCAACAACAAAAAAAAAAAAAAAAAGAAGTTCTGCTGATAAGCATTATAGTCTCCATTTCACACAAGGGGAAACTAGGACAGAGAGATTTGTTTGCCTGAAATCACAGAAGAAATCTATGCCAGAACCAAAAACGGGAACCAGGCTCCGTGCTTTGACTGTAACCAACCTATCCTCAGGTAGGTATTACCCACATCCTGGAGGCTGCAGTCACTAACCAAATTACCTCTGATCCCAGGGAAAACATAAGGAGCAGTGATGACACCACACGAAAATCCTCAATCCAGCACAGTCAGGGTGGTTTTTACCTTCTCCAGAAGATATGTATCACCCCATGGCAGCGTTGGAGTGTGGACACTAAGACAACACACTCATCCCAACATGGGGGGACCTCACAGGGGCGACGAGGTGGGATCTTTCAGGGAGATGAGCAAGTGTGTCAGTAGGAATAAAAGGCAGCGCCTGCCCTGCCAAGGGCTCCACCAGCGAGACATGTCCCTCAGACAGGGACAAAAGGAGGAGCAAGAGGAGGGAATCAGCTGGATCTATAAGGAGATTCATGGAAGAAATGCAATTGGGAAAGGTAACCTGTCAGCTAAAAAGGATTTGGTAGTTGGGAAATGGGAACAGGTCCACACTCAACAGTTTATGCAAAGAATTTTGACAACCATTTGGAACAAACATTTTGAGTTTGCATTTAAAGTTAAATTGGGAGAGACGGCAAATAAAAAGAAACAATGCAGACTGATAAAGAATGTCTTAGAGTAGATATTTTAAATACCAACACAGCTAATAAATGCAAATGAAGTTCAGTGCAGATAAGCACAGAATTATAAGACTGAAAGCAAAGAATAAAAAGGAGGAACTATCTGCTTAGTGGCAATCAGCTGCACTGTAATGACCAAGAATGAGATCTGGGGAATTATTGTGAAAGAAATCCCTAAAGCTTTCAGCCCAGTGAGGAAATGATTGAAATAAACAAGATGATAGGCGTTATTAAACCACCAGAGTATAATGTTCAGCTTCCACACCCTGCAAAGGGTAGGAGTGAAATGCACCAAAGCAAAAGGATTAAAATCAAAAAAGCAGCACTAACCTCACAGAGTAAGATGGATTTTTGCCCTTGGCTTTTGTCTGGAGTCTGAATCTTCTCGATTGCTCTGCTCCTTTGTTACTACAATGTCCTCTTTTATTATTTCTCTTCCTTTTATTATTTTTTAATCTGTCGTATAAAACTTTATGAGAACTTAGCCAAGAAAGGACAACATCTCCTTCACAATCACTGTAATCTATTGTTCAGGTCAGGCAGATTTTTAAAGCATAAATCCAAATTCTACGCTGGATGCCTGCCTGGATTACCAGATGACCTCAGAATTATGTGCAGGAACAAAATTAAAAGCAGTATTACTGCAGTATAGCAACGTTCAGAGGGGGTTCAGCACAGTCTTGGATATGGCAAGGAGGAAGCAGGTTGGACAGAAGGAGAGAAGGACTTGCACTGACAGAGGTCTGGTGTGGAAATAATACAAGAGCTGTATGCAAAAGAAACCTATCACTCCACCAGTCAGTTTGCCCTGCCATCTCTCACCACAGGCCCTCCAGTACTGACTGGGCAGCTCCCGGCAGCCATTGGCATCTTCTGGTACAATCTGATGCCCCTTCATCACCATCCCTCATCCTCACTGCTGACTCTAAAAACATGGCAGAACAGAAGAATGGCTGTAGCGTGGCAGCCCGACAGCTCATTTAGCTCAGACCTACTAAGGGGATAAGCACAGAGCAATATTTTCCCAGGACTTTTTTGATCCCCTAAATAAAATGCTGTTGTTCAAATGGGACATTTTTTTTCCGTTTAGTTTGTCAGGTTATCTTTTAAACTCATGTAAACTTTTAGTGCCCAAAAAATCCTGTGGCAAGAAATTTTGTGGGTCCGCCCAAAATAAGACCATTATACTAGCTGAGGCCTTTCTAGTGATGAGCAGAGCATGGGATAAAGTTTTCCTGCTTTTTTTTTATGGTTCTATATCCTGCCTCAAGAACATTCAGCTTGTGGACCACAACAGCCTGAGATTTTTTCCACAGAACTGGTTCCCAGCCAGTTGTTCTTAATCCTGGTTTGGCAGCAGTAACAGCTGCACTGAGCATGGAGTCCTGCCTTTGTCATTATATTTTGTGTTTAGACTGTTTCTGCATGTTGCCAGCACCATTGAACCTGTCCTTCACATGGCTGCTCTCCCCTCCTCGTTTTGTTTCAACTTTAAATTTAGTAGGATATATCCTATCCCTCAAGTAGGACATTAATGCCAACATTGACTTGTACTTGAACAAGAACAGGTCCCTGCAGAGACACTTCCATTCTGTCATTGAAATATTGTCTGAGTACTTTTCTACCGTGTTTTACACCTACCTTGCAGGAAGTTCATCCAGTTCGTAATTCCCAGTGTACTTCCAAGAATTCTGTAAAGACTGCCTCACAAATTTCAAGGGTTTTTTTCATTTGTTTTTTGTTTTCTTTTTTTTTTTTCTTCCAGTAGGTACTTACTTGTATGTAGTTCATTTACTCCTGTATTTTCCTACAGTTGAATTCAAGTTGACTGGCCTTCAGCAGCTCTTCCACACATTTTATCCTTCATGAAAAAAGGAACCACCTGACCTTCTCCCAGAACCTCACCCACACTCCCTGAGCTTCCAGAGATAACTTTCTATGGCTCCAGGATAATTTCAGGCTCAAAACATCCTAGCGCTAAACTTCTTACTGCCCAGCAGGAGCAGCAAATTCAAAAACTTGAACTTCAGATAATTATTCTCCACCTTCACAAAGTTAATTAGGACGTACCTGAACCTGCAATGAGAATGAAAAAGCAAAAGGCTTTAGGCACTCTGTTTCAATGACATTTTTGGTCCACAGCTTTCCTGCTCTGTTGAGCAACAAACCAACCCTTTCCTTGGGCATCATCTCCTTCAGCAAGTATGGCTGAAGAATGATTTCTTGCTGCTTCTTATGTTTCCTGCTAGTCAAGTTGATTCTTTTCGTGCAGAAGAGTAACGAGGAACTAAAATGACAGTGACATGGCCCTGATGTGATCAGGGTTCAAACTGCTGAGCTGCAGGTGCAGCTCCCCCATTGCCTGGTGATGTATTAAAAATGCCTCCTCTGGTCTATTCCTGCAGACAGCTGTTTTCAGATGGATTCACGCATAATTGTACTTTCCAGGGCATATTGCTTCTCATTCTGTTCTAATCCTTCGATTTTGGTCAGTCCAGTGCACGAAAGCTTAGATCGAACATTTTCAGGCTGTCACAAAGGTTAAAAAACCTATTTACCACAAAATTAGACTCTCACTTGCAGGAGATGCCAAGCTCCTCTGGACTCAGCAGGGCTCCAGTCTTTATTAGGACCTCTGAAAACAGCCGTGCTCCTAATCAGGAGCTCTCAAGGCTGGGTCTTTTTGTCTCAGCAAGGCTACTTTAAGCTCCTCTGCTGGCAAAATGGAGCCCAGAACTTGGGGTAAATGTTGCCTGGGCATCTCTAGAGGGCACAAAGCCTCCAGAAACAATTCTGGCACTTTGCCTAGGTGTTCCCAACACAGTAGTATAGAACTGCTTTCTTTATCCCTTTGATTCCTTGTGTATTTAGAGGGAGCTCCCAAAGGGCAGAGAGATGCAGATAGTAACTTTTGCATCATCACCGAGCCACCCAAACCTCTGCAAAATGTGCCTGGATTAGGGTCAGCTACGGCTGGGCAGCCCCAAGGGGAGCTGGCACATGTCAGAGCAAACCCGGGGTGATGGGGTGAGGAGTGAGTGTTGGAGGGAGCTAATATCCCATCTTTAGCACCTCTCGAGCACAGCTCTGCCTTTGGGTCGTTGACTTTGTGACTTTCTTCACATTGAAAAAGAAACCCGAATGAAGGACATGATGAAACATAAGCATTTTAAAAGTACAGCTTTAATAGCCTCTCCTGGGCAGAATCAGCTGAACTCAGATGCAAAACTGCTTTTTGCCAAACTGCATGAAAGCATCATAAGATCTCATTTTATCTCTGTTCTCTAGATTTATCGTAGTAATGCCCTCTCATACTTCCACTCCAAAAAGCATTCCCATTATCAACCTCCTCCCATTTTCAAAGATTTTAACTCATGTCTGTATGTGCATGATGCTGTAGCTTGGCATACCAAGTCCTTAGTCCAGATGTGATCTTTTTTTTTTTAAGAGGCTAAAATGAGTTCTGCAGTTTTTGATTTACAGACACATAAAAACTGTAAGATTTACACTTTAAAGAGCTAGGAAGAGTATCTGAAAAACAGAAATGATTGAAACCGGGGGGGAAATGAACTATCCCAGATTTTAATCCTGGAATCATCTATTTGAAAGGCAAAGTATTTTTTTCTGAGACCTCATCTTCTGGGTATCTACCCTTTTTAAATATAGCAAAGGTTAAATTGATTCCACCTGCAATGAAGGTGCTGGGGAGTAATATAGCAGAAACAGAGAATTTTGCCTGTGATATGTGGTTTGAGGGAAGAATTTGGGTATTTGTAGTTATGACTTAAGGAGTTACAAGGCATGACCAAAGGAATGAATAGCATGTCACCAGACACAGACAACAGCAATATGGTATGCTAGCAAATCTCGCACTGCATGCAAAAAGCAACAACTTCTGAGAAGTAAAGAATATGGTGGCTGATCCCTTAGAAATACAGCTGCTAACAAGCTGTCCGCACACCCACGTTGGGCAGTTTTCTGTGTGTGGTCTGAGCCCAGTGGAGTCGTCCAGGTAGCCCCAATAAAGCCAACTCAGTTTTGCCGAGAAACAAATTCTGCTGCACACCAGTCAGTACACAGGACACTCCAAAGGGGGGGTCTGGGTGTCACAAAGCACAGAAGGGTCCGCCTCTGCTATCCTGCATTATTGCCCAAGTCTACCCCTAACTGTTTAAACAGACAGGCATAAAAGTCTTAAAGAGTTAGTTTACAGCAAAAAGGAACAAGACACAGCTGGTAAAGAACCTAAAAACCAGCATTCCTATGTTAGCTGTTGAAAACACCTTGCATAATTTTATAACCCTCGGGGTGCTTTCTGTATTCCGCAAACGAAACCACCAGTGGCAGCATCTTTTATACCATCCCGCTGATAAGTCAGCATGGGTAACACAGGAGACCTGCTGATCAGAGACCAGAATGGACCACTGGTCTCATTTACTGTCTTCCTTTCAAATAGCTAAGTATACAACGCTGCACCCTGCACCTCGTGCCTCAGCTCGGCAGAAGCTAAAGGAGCCTAAACTGTCCAGTGGGCTGACTACATATTTCATTCGCTAGTCACTGCCATCGCAGCTCTGCTGCCGCAACGCAGTCTTGCTGCTGCTCCCCCAGTGCAATAGCCCAGGTACTGCTTGGGCCGGGCAGACACGCTGTTAGGAGACTGAGCCAACAGTTCCAAAAGTTGCACTAGCTCCTTGGTAGATACGTTGGTGGTTTTTCCAAGTAGAAAAGCGAACTGACTAGTTTTTCTGCTGCCTCACAACAGAGGGAGCCTCTATTCAGCCTCCGTGTACTTTGAAAGACATCCCAAGAGCTGAGATGCAAGGAGAAACTGAGGCGCTCACACCCAGTGTCGCATCCTCTGAATCCCCCTGGCTTTGCTCTTTTTCTCTCTCTTTCACCGCAACACGTGCATTGAAGCAGTCTTTCAGCTATTTCAAGAGCCGTACCGAAAATTTGGTATTTTACTAAGGCTATGTGCTGTAATATTGCTACCATAGCCTTTGCCTCACGCTTGGAAGTGATCCAAACAAGAGACGGTAGGAACCTCACACTTAAATTAGACGAGTTCAAAAGTCAGATCACTGAAGGTATTTCAGTAGCAAACCAAAATGGGTCAAGACACTGTTTATGGCCTTATTAATTGTTTCTTGTAAACTGAGTAATAGAAGAGATAAAATAATGACTGCTTCATTGTGTTCCTTTTTGATACATTGCCTGAAAGACCTGACATACTTTAAAAGGACACTGTAACTGAACACTTTAGATTTCCCCTGGCATTATTTTACTATCTATTCTAGAAATTATTTAGCTTATTGAGACATAAAAGAGGTGCACAAGGAGATGGAAAAATAGAAGTGACATCACAATTTTCTTTTTAAGGTGATTCATAAACCAACATCTTGGTAACTGCTGACTGAGATATTGCAGTATGAATTTCAGAGTATTCAGTATGAAACTTCCCCAATTTGTTCTGCAGTGAGCAAGGAACGTGGGAACAGGATATTAACAAAGGTGCAGCTTTCTGATAATCCATGAAACCAATAACTTACACTGCATTTAAAAAAATAACTGCGTTTGCTCTTACATTCTGGTTACATTCTCTCTTTAAATTTACATGTAAATGCCTTTTAGATGCAGTATTCTCACTACCTGCCTCCTGCAGCTGTGAAGGTTTTGTTTTTCTCGCTTGACGGTGAGTAAAATGGTCCCCCAATATAAGCCTCAACGGTAGGACACGAGATCCGAGTGGTTTTGTTTGGGACAATTCCAGAAAAGAAAGTGGCATGGTATTGCAGTGCAGAACAGCAGCCTTTGTTTTGCACTTTCCCTTTTCAAAAAGTGAAAATCAAACCACTTGAAAACAGAATCGTTTAAAATTAAGTTAGGGAGCTCAGTATTTTCTGCTGTGCTTGTTCCACTGAGCAAGCTCCATTGTGAGCAGCGACTTTTCCTCCGGAGCAATGAATCCTGCAATAACATACAAGCATAGAGCGCTTACTTTCCCTCATAAATTGTCACACTTGAAAACATCAAAAAATGTTTCTATATTCTCTTTAATCAAAATCAGCGCTATAAAAGCAGAATACAGGTTTAAAGAAGGCCTCAAATAATACATTACCGATAAAGCACGGTGTGTACGAGGCACGCTACACTGACGTCGCTACTGAGCTGGAGAGACCTGCAATGCAGTAAATGTTTGAGAGCAAATGGAAGGCTGGGAAGGTTTTCATTTCCCTTACATGTACTCAAAGCATTTCATATTTCAACATACTTATATACACATGCCCTTGTTTCAGGCTTTTAGGGGAAAAAAAAAAAAAAACAAAACAAAACACCAAGCACAGTTTACTACTAAATGACTACTCTCTGCAAGTGGCAATTCCAGCTAGCAGCCTGTAATTTGTCAGGGACAGATAACAGAACGCTGTTATACTGCACCTGGTTAATCCTAGCCCAGTTTATCTTGTGTGCACGTCTGCGCAGCCCGGAGATGTAAGCAGTAACAAATCTCATGGCGTATGCGCACATGCTGTTGCCTTGTTCGTCAGATTTGATTGTGTTTTTTAAGCCCCATATAAAATGTTCTTCCCAGGTTTGCTAACTATAGAATGTACCTTTGAACTCCAGGACAACTGAAACTTAATGGGAACCTCAACTCTCATTCAGCTGTTTTGAGAGAGGTAATGAGAGAGGGAGAGAGATTTTTCTAAACAAATGAGTTTTCTTACTGGAAATAGTCTACTTTATGTTTTAATGCGTCATGGTGGAACATTAAAGTGTGCTGTGCAGGCTTCTAAAAGAGAGAATATTACCATTTGTGGTTAGTCACCATCCACAGCCCATTATTTGAAGGAAAATATTATCCACTAATGGCAGCACATAGGAAATTGCTCCCTTGATAGAAATTGTTTACAGCAAGTAGGAAACAACTTTGGAATGGAGATTTGCTAATAGCTTTACCTTGTCTTTGCAACTTTTTATATTCTTCTTTGCCTTTACTGCAAAGTTGACTCCTAAATAGGATAGAGCCTTTATCAGAGAATATTAGTTATTCATGTAGCTTCTGTGAGCAGCAGAAATAAATCATCGCAAGTTGAAAATGTTTCTCAAAGACCTCTTTTAAATTGCTCCATTAGGTACAATTATTTTATTTATTTCCAGCTTTAGATTTTTCTGTTAGTATCTTGTTCGCTTGTCCTAGGGACAAGTTGTAATTCATCTTATCAAAATCACCCAGCCCAGTCTAAGGTTAAATTTAATTGGGAAAACAACTGGTAATGATATAGTTCATCTTTAGTAAATATAAGTGCAGTGTGCCCAGACTTTTACATTAGCCCACAAATACTACCCAGAACAGCATGGATCCAACATTAACTCTGGATGCTGCATCTTCCATTCCATCAGTAGACATTGCAAAATGCAGACGTTTCAGTAAAGCTATTTTTCAGAGGAAGATTTAACTGTGTAACTCTCTTCCACGCTACAGAACGTGCATGGAAACCTTTTTTTCCATATTGTCTTTCACCTGATAATCTCAAGTGGCCTTTGAGATATTGAAGTATTAATCAAAAATGGTTAACATGCCACCAAATGAGATTTCTTTCTCTGTTCTTGATCCATTCAAGTTCCTGTTCCCTTTATGGCCAGAATCCAAACATGGGGGGTTTCTTCCAAGCCAGCCATAGGAGTCTGTTCAAAGGAGTGTTCACCATGACTCTTTTTGAATTGCTAACACGCATAACGACCTTCATGACGTGTTGATACTTCCAGAGAGTGAAGCCCTTTCTGATTTCCACCCCATCCTTTTCCTCAGGAGTTTGGAGGGGCTGGAGAACAACTCGTACGCAAAAGTACCTGGTAGCTGGTTATATTGTGAGCCTCTGTCTTCTGCCTTTCAGGGAGCAAGTAGTCAACGTAGGAAGCAGAGGTCAAGGGAGACGCCAGCTTACCCGTAAAACTCATGGGAGCCAACGTGGGAGTCTAAGCAAGTAGAAAGCCTTTTGTCTCTCTGGGTGCCCCAAGGAAAAAAGAAATCTTGTTATTCACCCAATAAGACTAACAATATGCTGAATTCACACTCAGTTCATGGTCATTTAGATGAGAACATCCAATAGTTTGGGCAGATACTTATCGTCCTCGGGAGCCTGTGTTGCCAGCTTACGTTCCAGCTGAGTACCCTCTAGAGTATTCAGAAGAAAGGTCTGCAGGTTCAAGCCTTACAAATATCAGACCATGACTGTCTTCATGCTTACATAAATTGACATGTATTCTGCCAGCGCTCTGTATAGCTACCTCATATGTTAGCCAACAGCACAAACAATAGCAGAGCTTGTCTCTTTTAGCTTGCAACAATGGAAAAACAAGCTAACTCATTTGAGCATCCCTCCCGGTCAGGAGCACATGCAGGCACAGCCCTCTTCGCACATCGCAAGCCCATTTCTCCAGAAGGCAGCACTTGTAGTCAGCTCAAGGCTGAACCCAAACAGATCAGCTCCGCAGGGGGAGGAACAAGCTAATAACCCACCAGCGACAGGAGAAGCAAGATGCTGAGCCTTTCCAATAAATTCTCCCCACCTAGTAGGAACAGGCTGTTAGCTGTCTGCATAAGTTATCCCCGCAATCTGTAAAATAAGGAGATTCTACCTGTCCAGCCTTCCCTCCCTGAATATATCGTAACAGTAGGACATAATTCAGCTGCTGGAGATTAAAACTGTAATTCAGATGCCCAAGTACTTTATAGGTGAATTAAACCTGTGTTTGAATTTTGTCTATTAAGCATTTCAGCTGAAAGGGAATGAGAAAGTTGCATAATTTATTATTTAATGTTTTCAATAGACCTCACTATCATACTAAAAGCAAATAGTTTGCATGAGATGCATATGTAGACAGGAGTTATAAAAAGGCTATGCCAAAAGGTTTTATGGTGATGCAGATGCAATAAGAAGATTGCTTTACAAACGTGCTTTCTGTGCGGTAGTTCATTTAAAGACTGGAGAATTCTTTGTTCATTATCACAAATGCATACAAGACAAATTCAGTTTTTTAAATGGCTGTGGAAAGTATACTTCGCTCAGGCTTCCAAATTTTGTTCCTACTCTTTCCTTACCTCTCCTCACAATATGACATTTCCCTATTTCCTAAGTAAAGGTTAATTTTTTAACATCCCTTACAAAATATGAAACAAAACAATGCACTTTGTGTTTTTCTTTGAAAGATCATCATGGCAAGTTACCTATCCCACCAGTTCTCATTTTGTATTAGCTAGATTACTTACTAGCACCACATTGGGTTCCACCAGGGGCTGTGCAATATAGTAAAAACCCCTCAATTTATCTTGAGACGGTGTTTAAAAACACTAAAATCAGAGAACCCGGCTACTGTCAGTAACCAAAACATGAACAGCCATTTCAACCATTGAAAGCCAGGTATTAAACACAGGTGTTGCAACCCAGTAGCATTTCCACCCACTTTTTGCAGTGCTACAGGCATCATTCCCTGCTCAAAATGTGATTACTGTCTCATACTGCCAAGACCTTTAAGGAGACAGAACCATTATTGATGCCAGCTCAATGCACCGTGCTAATAGAAAATCAAGCACACAGTTGGCTCCACAATGCCATGCAACAACAAAAGCAATTTTTTTGTGTTATTTGACCTAGACATTCTTAACTACAAAACACTCCAATCTGTAACCCAAGACCCTGAGAAGGTCTCCTATTTCAGGGACAAGAGGCAGAAGGCGATATCATCACAGATGAATTATTAGGTTGCTTCAACACTTTCTCTGTCATCAGGCACATAACTTTGCACCTCAGATGTTGCCAGCAGACTTGTAGGAGGCCAACTTGCTCAATGTCTAGAGACAACAGCAATGACATGCCAGCTGTTTGAGAGAGAAAGGAAACCAACAATCCTAACCACGAGGGCCCAGTTCTGTAGAGGGGCACTGGATGACTGGGAAGCAGCAGGGAACCAGATACAAAATTCTGTAGCCTCAAGTTCAGCCAAGGGACCCTGTGGGATACCAGTGGTTTGCGACAGAAGTGATCATCAGATGGAACGGGGAAAATGCACAGATAATTGATTGAAACAACGTTTATGCCCAGATAACCCTCCAATTCTCAACTACTACTTAAAGGAGATGTCAAAGGAGCAATAGAGCTACCAATAACAATTATATCACTTTTCATCCCATAAGATCTTTGGATGCTTTTCAGACTGCAGGATTGCTCATCCACTGCCGAATTACAGCTAGCTACAACAGCCATTTTGCAGCATTATACAATAGCTATTAGGAAGGAAATGAAGAATAAACTTCTTCTATTGATCCAGCAATGGGAATCTTCAATAGACAGAATGTAATTGCCTGAGCTAAAGTAGAGGAAGGTTGTGAAATGGTGGTAACTATGAGTATTAACAAAGCACAAATAAAGTTAGCAAAGTGAGCCTTGAAACAGCCAAGAAATC
Source organism: Anarhynchus alexandrinus (assembly GCA_008711295.1). Taxonomy (NCBI): domain Eukaryota; kingdom Metazoa; phylum Chordata; class Aves; order Charadriiformes; family Charadriidae; genus Anarhynchus; species Anarhynchus alexandrinus. Next base: position 1,530,408 of record VUYV01000108.1, read on the forward strand.
TCTGTGAAAAGTTACAGAGGACACAGGGGCAATCAACAGCAAGCTTTAACGTCACATCAGGGAGCAAGGAAGAAGGGAATTTCAGCTCTGCCCAACTATCCCACTCTCCTTCCCCCACAAATATAGCATCCTTTCCAGCCAAAACCACCACTCCCTATGGTCTTCTCACAGGAGTAAACAGTGACTGTATATGCAAATATAATTAACTTGGTCTGAAAAAACAGAGTGAGAAAGGAAGATAAGGAAGGCATCTCTCCAAAACAGTCTCCCTCACACTGCCTGTGGGGAATTACACTACTTACAGTCTTTTTGGGTGGCAGTCCTCCCTCATTCTCTGGCTCCAACAGAAGCCCTGGCTCTGCTTGCAGAACAGCAACGCATCCCAGGAACACCCAGAAGTGGCATTGCACAGTGTGTGCTTTGTTCCCAAACAAAGGATCCAAAAGTAACTCCTAGAGACTCCCACTCTACAGCCTGAAGGCCCACAAAAATACAAGCGTGATACAGTCAGCTATTTTTTTGCTCAGGTTCTGCAGTACACCTTTGTTGCCTCTAGTTAGTGCTCCTGCAGAGGACAGTTGCTTTTCCTGGAATGAGGCGTTCACATTTTCCCGCAAAATATGGGGCTGCTTCAGAGCCCTAAGGAAAAAGGGATCAACATATCTCATTATCCACAAAAACAACATCATTTTCTGAATTTGCTTGTTACCATACAAAACTACTCTTTTATTTGTCAAAGACTGCCTGACACATACAGTGGAAGAGAGGAGCAAGGGTGGATCTAAAATTTACCTACAAAAGTAGTGATCTCAAGACTCTGTCTTTTTCTTTTTCCTAGATCACCTCAGATCTTTGTGTCCTCACTGATGTCTTCCTGTCCTGTCATCAAACTACCCTTAGGATTGTTTTACCCTTACAATTGTTTTTCCAGAGATGTGTTGAATTTTTGCAATAATTCAGAACTTAAACACAAAGGACATGGGACTTGAAGGAATTGATTTGGGTTTTTTGCATTTACTTTTAAGATTATGGCTTCATACAAGTAAGGAATGCACCTTTTCACCCAACAGACATATATATGCAGGAGAAACAAAGGCCATACAGTACCTGCTTCTGGTAGTTAAGACCACACTTTGGGCCTTAGACATCTGAAGGCAGCATAATTGTTTTAATTGCAAACTCTTGGGAAATATGCAAAGAAATATAAAGTCATTACAAATGCCAAAATTCAGAAAAGGCATAAAAATCACTCTTTGACAAAGTGCAACAGTTTACCAGCCGTTCAGGGATGGACAGTAGTATGAAGGTGCTGACCATCTTCCACTGGTATGGAGGAGAGGGGGATGTTAGTCACTGGAGTCCTTTACAGCTTCCATCTATCCTTTATCTAACAAAATCCATCAACCTTCAAAGAAAAAAAAATCATATAGAAAAGTCTATTTTGAACAGACTTGTTGGACTGCCTGCCTTAATGAATATTACTGCTTGGAAGTTGGCATTTTCTACAGCTTGCAGCAAATCAGATCAGCAGAGTCAATCTGGAAAAAAAAAAAAAGAAGCCACCAACTTTCATCTCCTGTTTGTCAGGAAACTGGCTGTGTCTCAGGTACGTTTAATCCATATTTTATAGACTTTGTAATATTCTGCAAACATTCCACTAAATGTTAGTTGTCATGCTGTGGCATGATGCATTTAAACAACCTGATGACTTCATTGATTTAAGTGGTCTTTGGACAAGACCCAGGCTTGCATCCTTGCCTAGTCTCTATTTGCCAAAACCCAATTTAAAAACCATTAAGTCCTGTGAGGAGAGGATTATCATTAAGAGATTATTTTAATTCAATACCATTTAATCTTAAAGTAATAGCTAATAACAGCAGTCAATGCTTAAGAAATTACTGTAGTGCTTTGAAGATAGGACATGTTCTTTGGTATTTATGCTAAAAAAGAGAGCTGATTTTGAGTAAACTGTCTTTTTAGGGGAGGGAGAAAGAATAAAGCAAGCTACAATATATCAGTCTGTAAATAAATAGCTTTTGTGCTACTTGAAAAGGCTCAGAGGGTTAATAAGATTGACATCCAAACCAGAAGATTCCAAGTGTTTTGGTGCTATTAGGTACTAATCTATTTCTTTGAACGCTTTCATAAAAATGGCCATCTTCATTAGACAAGTAAAGTGTTAAAAATCAGGTATCAGCAAGATATCTTTTCAAGAGCTTGCCAAATTAAAAAAAAAAAAAAAGGACACGCAATTAATTACGGCTTTGATTTAATTAGCTTGGGTAAGCTACAAACTAGCTCTTCTAGTTTCATTTTTTCCACATAATTATGCTCAGAGATACTGTGCTTCAGTGATCAGAGGTGGAGGAATCTCACAGGTGAACAGTTCTCCCATGCAACAGTTAAAGTCGTAGATGTGTTGATTCATTTCCATCCTAGTGTGGAGTGGAAGTTGCTGGGAGCTCAGAAGGGTAGAGGCAAACCAGCCTGAGTTATATCACCAGCATGAAGCTGCAGCACCTAAAACAAATGTTATTCCAACACATATTAACAAGGGTTTAATTTGTAAGATAGCAAACAGGTTTTTCAAGAAAGCCTGAGACTGCTGCCTTAATGAAGCAGACGTCCAGGACCCTTGCTTCAGTGCTCTGCCTTCAACACTGGGAGCAAGATTGAGCAGCAAGCAGTTCTACTGTGAACCCATTACCTTTGTGTGGTCTCTAATTGAGTGACAAATCTGTGAACAGCCCCGATTTGACTTACTGTTTTCAAGCGTCGTTGTAAAGTCATCTTCTTCGAGGCCCTTCTTTTGGCTTTGCTATGTGGCAAGGATACAAACGCAGAGCTGCCTCCCTCTGCGGGTCGGGGGTAGGTGGGTGTGAGGCTGAGAGGGGGCAAGGAGGACTCGTGACTCAGTGTGTAAAATGCCCCACTGCTCCTCATGCCCTGAGTTGTTCCCTAGCAGCACTACTATGTTAAAAAACACAGACCGGAGTTAATTCTGGTTAGCCTTAAATAGTTGCCTTCTTCCAGACTCAGCTATGCCAGAAAAAAGGGCGACCACCACAGCTGCTGATCACCCTTCTCCCTTGTTGGAAGCTACTGTCCCTTCCAGTCTGTAAGTGGAGAAATCTGTCCAAGCACTCTCATGCTGTTTCAAGCCAAGCCATGTGAATTAGCTCACATAACACCACAGGTGTTTTTTTCCCTGAAGCGAATAAGAGCGAAAGCTCACACAAAAGTCCCCATAGTCTGACCAATGTGGAACATCACCTCTTCCACCAGCTCAGCTAAAAGATACCTATGCACAGCCTACACTGCTGGTTTCTTGCATTACCAGCTTTTTATTTCAATGGACAGACCATCCAGGTCTCAACTACATGATGCCACAAGACAGTTTGTACAAATAAGGTACTGGTCTCTGGGTAATCTGGCCAGTTCTCCTCAAGTTTCACTTGTGTTTCAGGAGTGCAGTAGACCTCTCTGTCAGAGTCTTCCTGAAGCCAGCATAAATAGGCAAAGACAGAGGGACCTCAGGACGTCAACAGTCTCAGAAGTCAGATGATGTTACGAAGCTCTCAGTTCTGCTGAGAAGTGTCTCTTGGGAGAAGTGTTTGCTTCTTGGAAAGCAAAGAAAAGAAAGAGATCCCCTTTGGGAACTGGGAAGGAAGGAGATCCCCTGATTTGTGCACTATTGTGGATTGCATGAATCTGCTACAGATTCCACTCTTCACTCCGTGGGTGCCCGGCTGCCTATGCTAAATACTATCTAGAGGCACGTTTGCTTTCAGGTGTGTGTTTGCTCAGGGTGACTTTCAGCAGATAACTGCTATGAAAGAACCTCTTACCTGGGCTAATAGAAAATGCCTTGCTGGATAGTGAAATGAAATCAGGATGAATAAAATGACATTGAAATTGCACAGAAAATGATAGTAATGAATCAGCAGGAAGACAAACAGTACTTCTGCAATTACATGTGCTACACAGAAAGCTCTCTGTCAACAACTGACCTCTTCAAGTTGTCATGGATAATATCTGATTGTACAATTCACCATCTATAGCACTGAAAGGAGACAGTTGTGAAGCATCATTTCTTTATTATTATCATTTTCCATAGATTCAAATGCTCCTTGAAGTGATCAGAGATTAATAAGTAGAAATAATTTGTCTGTTCCATCACTCTGCAAAGATTAACACAATCATGTCCTTGGTGAAACCTTGTCATGTGAAGCTAACATGAAAAGGGCAGTAAGGAAGGTGTTCAAAAGACTCTTCCAGATCTTGGAACAATCTACAGCTGCATCCTCTGGGTGTCAAAAGAGTACAAGATGAGGCCTTGTCCTGTAAAGGTTGAGTCTGTTTTAATATATCTCAGGAAAGGATATGAAATCAACTGAAATTGACAGTGTATTTAACAAAAATTAGAAGAAACAAACAATAGAGCTGGCTCCAGTTTTTCTTTTGATGCCTTCCTGCTGTTGTCACCAATCGCTTCATAGGCCATACCCACAACACTTCCATGAGCTGCAAAGTGAGGTTAAATAACATGCCCGAGCTTCTTTAGGAAGTCTGCTGCAGAACAAAAAAAAAAATAAAAATTCAACCTGATCGTCCAAATCCCAGGCCAGCCTCCCAAGCACTGGAGCATCTTTCCTCTGCCAAGTATTTATCAGACCACTTCACGATTCATTGCCTTTCCAAATAGCTTTTCACTGAGGAACAGCGAGTTGCAAAAGGCTTTGTAGATTGAGCTAGAAAGGTCTTCAGAAGGTGAGCCAGGAATGATTTCAGATACAGAAAGCAAAATGCTGTCTTGAAAGAGGTCAGAGAAACAGGTCCACATCACTTCAGTGATGCTGCAAACTGATACGCTGAACGTTTAGCCTCAAACATGAACTGAGGAGCCTCCACCCCCCTCCCTGCCCCTGCAGCCTGTTACTTAGATGCCATTTGAGAATTTTTCAGCTTTTTCATCTCTTACAACAGTTTCTCAGAGGTCTTCTACAGTCCCAGGGCAGACTTTGTTATAAAAATAGAGTTATGCCGGTTACAGATGTGACTTTTAATAAATTATCAGCATAACCCTTTATGCAGACACCAACTGCATCATGATAGTATCATATATGAACATTATTTCTTTTCCTCCCTATCCAATTAGACAACCAGCCCTACTGACCCTGTGAGCAGCGTACAAATTTCCTATGACCAAGAGCCATAAAAGCATTTCTTGTGTCAGAAAGCCAAGGGGAAAGGAGGGGGCAGGTGACAAGAAAGGTTAGGGGATAACAGCTGCTCATACCCTAGGGCTCCATTGCAGGATGGGACTCAGCGAGGTGAACAGCCAGATCCAAGGAAGCCCCAGCAACACTCAGCCAAACACCATCTAGTGACGGGATCCTGTAGTGACATGCTGCACGTGGCTCAGGAGCCACAGGTTGGCCACGGGGGAGTCACTGGTACCACTGTCAGACACCTTCATAGCGGTATTCATGGGTCTGTCCCGGATGGGAGGAGGGAAGTTTGTGCCCCTGCCATTATCCTGACACTGTTAGAGCAGAACAACTTTCACACTCAGACAAGATTTTATTTCACGTATCTGACAGAAAAAAAAAAAAAAAAAAAAAAAAAAAAAAAGGGAAAANAACCATGCTCTTTCTGTCTGAAACTGTCAGCGGTCCCCTGCTTGGCAGAACATCGACTCCAGCACCACAGGTTTTGGGGGCTGCAGGGAGGAAGAAGGTAGATTTTAAACAAGTTCTATCAATAATGTCTTACCGGGTAAAGTGCAAGAGGTTATTACACCCAGGACCTTTCGACGAGACTTTCAGTTTTCTTCTGAAATCCTGCAAACAGAGCTTTCAGATTCACTGAATTTTTTCCCCAGTCTGATCATATAAAATATGATTGAGGCATAAACAGAGACCTGGACACTTCACCTGTTTTCAAACAGCATATCCAGTGGTGTTCAGAAGGAAATGCCACATGAAGCGCTCCTCCACATTTTGCTTCAAGCTCTCTGTAGCCTACCAGCAGTTTTCAAAAACAAGGCAGTGCATCTGTTAAAAAAACAGAAACTAAAAAGAGCTGCCAGTTTAGGGTCTTGAAGTCTAGTTACTGCTGTGCTAGACGAAGAAGACTGCAAGCAAGGGGTCTAGTACCAGCAGAAGAATAAGGAGGAATAACTACACAGGTGCTTTTTTCATCTAGTGTGCTCACCTCAACTTGCCTTGAGGAGGAAGGGAGGGAGGGAGGGAAGGCGCCTGGCACAGGGGATGAACAATCCTTCAGTTGTTCTGAAAAGAGACTGCACAGAAATAAAGTTTAAAGTTCTCCTAGTTTTGGGGAACTGTTACTGACCTCTTTCACTGTGCTGATAAGGGTTTGGGGTGGGGTGTTTTTTTTTTCTTTTAAACTCTGAGATGTCACTTCCCAGACTAAACTCAAGTCTCTGCCAGAAATCGGCTGCTACTTCTTCCTTGACTCACCGTCAGCATTAGAAGCACTTTGATTTAAAAAAAAAAAAAAAAACATGAGACAAAAGTGCTCTTATTTACAATTCCAGAATATCTTCATCTAGGTTTTTCTTTAAGGTGATGAGTTTTGGGCTCTTTAAAAACAAGAGAATGAAACGTAACATAATGAACCAGTTGGTTTCCATCTACCGTCAGCACAACACTTACCTGGACTGTGGTATTCTTTTTTGAGATAGATTAACTATCTTTAAAGCACACCAGGGTTAGCGAGGCATCAGACATACCATGTGACTGTTGTGCAGTTGGCTGAGAGGTGAAACCTGTAGAAACCAGGCTGCCAGCGAATTTGGAGGTGTCACCCCCAAAGAGACAGGTCCTCTGCTGTGTGCCCCCCAGTACACACACGTTGAAAGCAGAGCTTCAGCTTTCTCCCGAGGGCATGGATTGATTTTACACAACTAACAGGAAAACACACAAGCCTCTGTGAAAACAGAAAACGTAGAGAAGATGTATACTGTGAGAATGCCTGAATATCAACCCCTGAAATGTTATATGCTGTTATAAAATATTGGAGGGGACACCCAAAGAGATAAAAGACATCCACTTCTAAGTTGAACACCTCTTAAAACAATTTATTACCAGCCGGGAAGGTATTCATAATTCATTTCTTGATAAGAATACCTATTTGGAAACTCTCAGCCGCTATTAAGAGACATTATAGTTTGATGCTGCTTTCTTCTAATCAGTATTTTCAGAGAGAGTTTTGGGGTTTGTGAATTTACTTGCACCATAATCCAGAGATCTTCCTCATATTTCTTCGCCTCTCTATCTCATGATTGGTTTCAGCAATTTATTCTGACAAAAAACAAATACATTCATGCTAAGAGGTTAAATACACGCGCACTCTCCCAAGGAACTTCAGTCTTGTTTATCACAAATGCATCTTTCATTTCTGCTTTTTTCTATTCCACAGTGGTAACCAGATGAGCTTTTGCTTGTTCATTTGCATCCAATCCCATCTCCCTTCCAGAAAACTCAAAAATATACTGCCAGCTAGGTGCACTGTATTTAATTATTACCTGACAGTTCATACAGGTCCCTTTCACATTTGGGGCTACACGGATAATGCTTTTGCCTGACACCTCTAGCAAGCAGCAAGGTTGGGCAGCTCTTTCTTCTGACACCCACCCACCTATTCCATCTGGATCTCTAAGCACTTCTGCAGTACAAGGTATCATTATTCGCAATAATCATCTGCACTTTATTTGCATAGATGGTACATCTTGATGTGCAGCATCAAAGCAGCGTTGCATTCTGTTGAGACGAGCAGGGCGTTAAGTTCAGTGTCAGAGGACAGTGGAAGATTTCCCATATAAAGCATTAAGGTGGTGTGTGTTAAACCAAAATGAAGAGGGGAAAAAAAAAAAAAAAACAACACAGAAGTCTACTGCTGTTTTTCCATTCAGTTGCATGGTCTGTTTTGTCATACATATGCCTTTTAGTTTGTCAAAATTATGTCAAATTTGGAGTTAAACTCTAGAAACTGTGAAGAGGAGTCCAACCTGATTTCGAGCTGGCAATTGTCTGTGCATTTGCCCTGCCTAAAACCAGGGTCTAGGAAGAAGGTCTGTGGATAGGAAGGGATTTCAGTTAAAATACAAAAGCCAGGAGAGCTGCATTTCCAAATTGACTCCACACTTGACTTCCTTCTGTTCAAAACGGACACATCTCATGCCATTATCCTAACTTAAGAAAAGCAATTGCTGAAACAACTATCCCAACCTCCTTCTCATGGGACGGAAGGGCTAAACTATTTTTAGAGCACTTCCATACGCTTCAAGACATTGCTGGGGGTCTTATTCAACCCTCCGTATGTTAAAACTACATGAGGAATTTATCAGCTTCTTCAACAACGGCATGGTCTGGTGGCCTATTGACAGCAGCCTTCCAATAGGGTCTTGTTGCGGCAGAGCTGCCAGCTAGGGTTGGCTCGTTTAGCCGCATCTTAGCATTAAAAATTATCTCTTTGAATCTTACAGAAACACAGCAACATCCTGCCACAAGCTCAGCGAACTGTGACACTGTGTGAGTTTCCTTGAATTTCTCGGAGACAGAAAAATAATCTTTATTAAATATGAGTTCAGAACAGAATTAAAAACAAAATGAAATAGCTTTTGGCAGGAAGCTGCTGTATGTTCTTTATCAGAAACCACCCGTGATTAGCAGACCAATGGGCAAATGTCAAAATCGGGGTGCCCAGTAAGAACTGGAAGTGTGTCACCTTAATTTCCAGTTCCTGAAGTATATTTTAACCTGTATTTTCTCCTTTGTTCTAGAATTTGTTTAAACCCTTACTACAGAGCATCATTTAAAACATGCTTTCTAACTTGCAGAGTTGTAGGGGGTCATTCCCACAGGTTCATTTTTGCATCCATAGTGCCATAAATAATGGCCTTCATTTACAGCCTTATTATCTTTCCTGTTTTGGTATCTCTCAAAGTGACATTTTGCTGGGTGCTCCTGTGTCTGAGATGGAGTATCAAAACTCACGGGTACTGAACCACATTTATTAGGGGAACATTCCCTGGGTTATTGACTTAAACTCTAACACGGTTCTCCTGTACATTTTCCTTGCAAATTTTAGAACTAATCATTTCACAGGTGGTTTCAAAGCAGAGCATTACAGCTTTTCACATACTTTTCTTTCCTCTTGGAAGCATGCCCTTGCATTAACAAGTTACACTCATGTTTTACTGCTCGTAGATTGAATTACATTTATCACTCTGCAAGCAGAAACAGCATGACTGCCCTTCTACATGTGAAACATGCAATTCATTGATTTCTGGAGCTGTAACCACAGCTTTGCATTTATCATATGTCAGTTCTGGTTTACTTAGCAGTCCCCTGTGCAGGACTATGTAGTTTAAAACATTGCTATTAAAAAGAAAAAAAAAAAAAGAAACATTTCACATACAATGGTAACATTCATCAACTGTTCTTTGCAGAGCGATGTGGCACTATTTATCAACTCCCAGTTTCCAATCTCTCTAGCAATAACTTTCTTACTCTTATAGACGGCTCAGAGATCTAAGTACAAAATGACAAAAAGAATAGTTCAAACACAACCCATATAAACCTGCTACTTGTGCTGAACTGCGGCCCCTTTTTTACAATAGGAAGAAGCAATTTTTGATCCCTGAACTTTTTTGTCTGAAGTTTCAGCTCAGTTTCATGACCCTTAAGGAAATTACTTTGCCCCCAAAATTAAGAGCTTCATTCCCAATTTTGAATACCCCCATTTGGGTGAACAACTCCATATTAAGGCATCCTATTTCAGAAGCCTCTGAATCCCTCAAGCTTCGTGTAGGCAGCCCCTGGTCAAGGGGACTCTCTGCTGACCTCATGGATGTATTAAAAACCCAAACAAACCTCAACGCCTGCCTTTTGGTTTTCAGATTAAACAAAAATGAGGGTAAGAGACAAAAACCTCATCCCTATCTCAACTGTTTAAGTTAATATCTGCAAATACGTAACACTTTTACCTAGTTCTGAAGTTCTTCCACCCACTTCCCCTTTTTTTTAATTTGTGGCTGTGGTTAGCAGGAAGGGTCTTACAGCCGGTTGGGTGTGCAGGACTAGTGTCCGTGGTTCCTGGTGAAGCCTATTCTGTTGTCCAGGAAGTCAGGAGAAGTTTTTCCTCCCTTCTGTTCCGGAGGTGTTGCATGTCGCTTCCACATCCCAGATGGAGAGTGGGAGGGAGGCTGCAGAGACACACCTAGTATCGTCTGCAAAATATTCGGCAAGCAAAATTTCAACAGCCTGGAGCTTGTCACATCTCTCTAGACTTGAAGGAACAAAGTGTATTTCAGCAGGAGGAGCAACAAAGTGATGGTTGTGCCTGCTGCCAGACCTGGAGGCACAGCAGCTGCCTGCCTGACACCATGACAGATGCAGCAACGCAGTCACCCACCCGCTCCTGCTCAAGGATCTTTTCTTAGTCCTTTGCACTAGGAAAGGCAGCTCTTGCCAGAAGAATAGCTTGTCTTGGGATAGGAGGAACACGGGGGGGAGAAGGTGGCAACTGTCACCACACCTTGCTCCTCCAACTGAAATAAGACATTTTCAGCTGACTGAGGGGAAAAGCAGAATTTATTCTGCCAGGTGACCACAGGGACACATCAGCATGGCTGCAGGAACCAGCAAACTTAGACCTCTTATTGAAAATATATTCTCCGAGGCAAATGAAAGCAGAATGGCTTAAACAAAGTGACATCTTCTTATGACGCTTAACCTTGAAGATTGTTTCTTTCCATCAGAGCTACTTTCATGCACTTTACGATATGAATAGCAAAATCACAGACTCCTTAATCACAAAGCAGGTCCTATTTGTTTGTTGTTGTCTGTGTGTGAAAATTGTTTTTCTGGTTAGTGTCAAAGATGTCTGAAATGAAAGGCTGTAAAAGAAAATCTTCCAAAAAAAAGCATTGGCTTCCACTATTGTGCAAAAATATGTTAGCAAAGAATAAATTATGTAATGATTTTATCTATTTTATCTGTTCAGGAGTAAATTATTTTTAGATGAAATGGGGCATAGGAAAAGATAACCCCCAAGAACTCACATTTCCACCTGCTGCAAAACTTGCTATTATGAAAACAAAGCAAGGTCTTTCCAACTTTTCTTATTAAGAAAATGTCACCATTTCCACCCGTCAATTAGGACAGTCACTTGAAAAGTGGGACATCCACATTTGAGATCTTACTGTCAGTTAGGCAAAGCAGAGACTTCTGTTTGTCTTTCTCAAATCCCAGGTCTGGAAAGGATGTCAAAAAGGTCAAGTGATCTGACCTCCTTTCCAAAGCAGATCTGCCAGATCAGGTTGCTCATGGCCATGTCCAGTCTAGTTCTGAACTCCTCCAAAAATGGAGATGCCACAGCTTCCCTGGGTAGCCTGTTACAGTGTTTCACCATTCTCATGGTGGAAAAAAAAATAACTAATATCTACTTGGAATCTCCCAATTTGCAGCTAGTCTCTGTTGTCTCTCATTCTTTCCCTGTGCACCTCAGAAAACATCACTAAAGTGTAAACATCACCCATTGCACTCCCTTCATCTGCTCACCACAGAAGGTTGTCAGGCAGCTCAGGCACAATCTGCCCATGGTACATCCATGTCGGCTGTTCCCAGTCACCTCCCATCCTTCATGTGCTTGGACATGGCTTCCAGGAAGACAGGTTCCATAATCTTCTTGGGGACAGAGGTTAGACCAATAGGTCCCTGGATTCTCCTCCTTGTCCTTCATTAAAATGGCCAAGACATTTGCCTTTTTTCTCTCCCTTGACTCCCATGACCTTTCCAAGATGATAAGGAGAGGTCTTGCAGCCAACCCTCAGCACCCTTGGATGCAGCCCATGTGGTTCCACAGTCTTGTGTTCACCCTGTGGACTTAAGTGCAGTCTGCCTTCCCTGTAAGTCAAGTATCACCCTCCCAGTCTCTACCACTAGACTCAAAGAGCTGGGAGGCCTCAGAACAAACATTGCCATTAAAAACTGAAGCAAAAATGGTATTGAGTATCTCAGCCTTTTCCATGTCTTTTGGCCTTAGGTCCCACGCCACACTGAGCCATGGCCTCATGGTGTCCCTGGTCTTCCTTTTGTTGTCACTGTATTTGCAGAAGCCCTTCTTGTTGCCCTTCCCTAAATCCAGGTCCACTCCAGTCATGCAAGCTACCCCAGTACATTTCTGTAATCCCAATGATATTGTAAGTCTGCGAGTGCGCGTGGACTTCAAATTCCTTCTGTTTGTTTCCCCTGCTGCATATGTACCAGCACAAGCACGTGATTGATTGTCTGCCTTTATAGAAAACAAGCAAGCAAACTCTCCTCCTTTAATACTTCTCATAAGAAGTTCAATTTATATATATATATATATATATATATATATCAATGCTATCACAGTTCTTGGATAGCTAAAAACTGGAATAGTAAGTTAAAAGCTTTCTTTTTGTCTATATATGGGTTTCTTAACGTAAATAGCCAAACACTAGCTATAACCTCCATGTCCATAGTCTGAAAATAAAACACACAAAAAAAGCAGATAAACTGGAGAGGATGAAATGGTGCCTGAAGGGAGTGTTACAGGACAGACAAGAAGAGAGGAGGGATATACAGTTGGATATTCTTCCCCAGCAGTGAGGAGTATTCCCCAATACTGAGCACAAAGTTCAAATTATTTCAAAGTCTCAGGACTTAATTAGAGGCAAGAAAGATTTTGGCTGTGGTGTCCAAGTGCCATGGACATGGAAAGCACACCTTACAGAAGGAATATTTAATTTAATGGAATAGAAAAAGCTAAGCTCCAATGGAAGTTGAAGCCAAGTAAATTTAAGTTATACATAAGTTATAAGTTTTTAAAATAGTGTGGCAGTTGACTACTACAACGCATTTGTAAAGAAAAAGGTGGCATCTCCAGCTCTTCAATTCTCTTTGCTGGCAGTTGTTCTGGAAAGTATACTTTAACAGAACAGAAATAATTGGCTCCTGAAAAAAACATATCTTGTAGCCTCTTATACAAAAGGTCAGATGTGAATGTACCAATAGACCTGAATGTTTATAGACTGAAACCAGCATAAAGCACGTAGTTTCTTGGTTCTGCCTACATGGCAAACAAAATACTCAGCAAGCACCACAAGTCAGAGGTGCCCCCAACGGCACCACATTCAGTGTAGCTGCTGAGGCACTTTCTGCTGGAAAAAGATTCATTTTACTCGGATTAATAAGTTCAGACAAAGTTTTAGGCATGCTGATGTGAATACACCAGCAATGCAACAGGGCAACAGCCTGTTTATATTTCTGTAGAATGACATTTATAGCAACGGTGAACTTTACAAACACTTCGGACCAGATGGCGACTGGTCTCCTTGATGGCACACAGGGAAAGGAGAGCCCTTAAGAACCGAGCACAAAGGAAATCTCAGCAGTTCACAAGGTAACACCTCCACTGACAGGAGCTTTCCCAAAGCAGCAGGGCTTTTTGTTTGCCCTTTACATGGGGCTAAACCTGACTGGGTACGAGCTCGTCAAGAGGAACAGATGTGGCAACCTTGTCAAGATGGACAGAGCTGTCACCTTCTCCTTGCAGTCTTGAGAGACCAGGGCCTTCAACTGAACTTTTGAAGGTAGTTGAAGCCTATGTTGAAGTGTATCAGAATGTTTGGAGAAATCCTAAAGTGAGAACAAACAGCTACAATGTTGTGGCAGATAACTGTCCTGTTTTGTTCGGGTCTCTGATAATTTGCTCACACCCAGCAACCCTTTTTTAGCTTTCTTCCTTTGCTGCCTGAGTCAGCCCCTTTTAAACAGCTTGCTGCCTCGACCCTGCCAAGCTGCAGATTTTGATATTGCTCTGGTACCCCACTGCCACGAGCAGAACTTCGTGCCCAGACTGCAGGTGTGGAGCAAAGCCCGGACACTCCAGCCAAAGGGGCCTGGAAGCAGAGAGATCTTTCCCCTTCCCTCCTCCCTAAGATGATTCCCGAGTCCCGTTCAGCTCTCACAAATAGGCTTTAAATTGTTTGCAGGTAAATGCTAATCTCCTGCCTGCAAAGGCACACTTCTGCCTGCACGCTGCAGGCACACTCTTTCGGTTTTATGAAATGCAGCTCTTCACATCAGCGAAATCTGCATGCCTTACCAGGGTCTTCACCCTTAATTCACATTGGTACCAAAGAAACAGGATACTCTTTGAGATACCTGGTGAAGGTACTCTTCAAGCACTTTTCGTTGCGCACATAGTGCATGCAGAGCGCCGCTGTCTGCGTACGCCTCTGCAGTGCAGCATTTGAGAACGCACCTTTACATATTACCATATTGCAGGCAACAAGTACAAGCGTAGTGTAACTACGCATCATTTTCACAGTCATCCAATACGTAAGTTAGAAGGTCAGCTCTGCAGACTCATCCGCATAGACAACATAGCAAAAATGTTTAAAAGAAAGAGATTTAGAAATAAAACTCTGGATGCTACAATTCTAGGAGAAGTAAAAACTAAAAGCTACAAAACCATGCAGACTTCATCTGGGACTCGTTGAACTTATAAATACAGCTGCTTCAGACATTTTCCCAAAAGAACTGGAAGCCACTGGAGGAAAAATGGGCATGCATGCATCTCTTGTGCCTACACACAGACCCATACATTATATTTATGCATGCACGTGGCGCGATTTCTCCTTTGCACTGAATAAAAAATACAGGATCCTAAGAACTACCAGCTAATTTGGTGGCTGTATCTTCAGAGATAGAGAACACCTGCCAAATGACAGAGAAATGGATTGACCGCCACAGATTTTTTTTTTTTTTTTCTTATTTGATGCTAATGTAATTTGTATGAGAAGCAGATCTGGAATACTAACCTGGACCAGGTTGGGGCTGCAGCCCCAAAGCGTTTGCTCAAGGATTCCTCTGTTAGTTGTGTACATCTGTAGATCTATCAACCTGTCAGGCCAACTTCTGAAGCACTTCAGTGTGCTCCAAAGATAAACAGCCCTGTATTTAGGAAAGGAAATGAGAGGCTTCTTTTGCTGATAAAAATATTATTTACAACAGGTGTTGGGACAGAACCATTCCAATTAAAAACACTGCTTTAAGCATTTTTTTTCTGTCAATATCAATGAGATCAGAACAGTGGTGTAATTCTGTTTGTTAATTTTAACTTGATTTACCGGGAATAACCCCCCTGAGCCAGTAGGTGACCTCCAAAGCATTCCAGCTTCCCGTGGGATAACAAGGAATAATAAGAAACATGCTACTGTAAAGTAAGCAAGGCTGGTGTGAAGTTTGTTCCTGTGTTGTCAGATAGTCAAGCCTATAGCAAGTACTCAGCAATGATCAAATAAATGTCCAGAGACCTTTTTCTAACAGACAACTCAGCAACTTCAAACAGATTTCTCGAGCTAATTCACTCGTGGTATGGGCCGATAAAGCAGTATTAATCTCCTGCTTTAAATCAAGTTCCTGTCATAAGGCTCCATTAATCTTTCCTGTGTTATCAAGTGTCTTAGTGGTAGGAAATTATATTTTTAAATTGAATTTTGTTCTCTTTCAGTGTAGTAGGAAATATTTTCCAGACTTCTAATAAGAAGTGTAAAACCTATGATGCTGACAATACATTTGAATAAATAAAAGCTATAAATTAAAGCCACTTTCTTCCAAGCCCCAGCGTTACAGAAAAATAACAAAAATTGGTTACCTAGAAAGAAGAAATTAAATACAAGATTTTAGATGGAAGTGAGGCAACACATGGTTAACTTTTTTATTTACTGTTCTATAGCAATTGGATTTAAAAAAAAAAAGTTATAGTCAAATAATCTCCAGGCACTAATAAAACACTTATTGATTCTTAGTGTATATACTTATTCTACAAGATGTCCTGACCTGCAGCCTCTACTGTTTTTAATGGAAAGATACTCTTTACATAAGTCTTCAAAGTTAGTGCCCCTTTGTTTCATGGGAGCCAAATTTACAGTAAGTAAATGTCTCTGCATTAAATTTACTACGCTAAAGTTAAAATGAATAACCACAGGCAACAAAACAACTTAATTTTATGACCAGTAATAGAGCTGCAGGGTGGATAGGGGTAGGAGGCAGCAGAATCTACTGCAGTATTTACAAATTTTACAGCCTTTGCTTTTCAAGAAGAAGAACACCGCAATCTCAGTAATGTTTAGACAGACTTCTCCCACAGACTTCTTTGAATCTTATCTGCTGTTGACCATAACCATCTCACGGAATGCAACAAACAGCACTAGTCAGGGGTTTAGATGAGAGATACCACCTGCACAGACGCACAGCAGTAAATACAGAGAACTCTCATATATCAATATATTTGGATTTCCATTAGACAAAGCCACATGTCTGGGCACCACCACTCAATTCACGTCAGCTTTGCAGCCAACCCCAAATCCAGGTAGTACAAAAGGAAGGAATCCTCTTAACTTATCCGGCTTTGGATGAGTTAGATGGATTTAATTTCACTCAGATGCAATTTACATTTAAAAAAAAAAAAAAAAGACAACCTGTGTAGCTATGGATTTATTCCCACTCTATCGTAATTAGGCTTTTCTCACAAAGTGAAAGGCAGAACCCTTACAACAAAACCTTTACTTTGGGGAGTGGTGGGGGTGGTGTTAATTTTTAAGTTCAGCTGGGAAACATGATGGAATGACTGAATACAATCAAAAGCACAGCAAGAACTGTTTTGCCTTAAATATTCCTTTTTTTCGCTCCTATGACAATGGTCTCAGAGAGTCCCCTCCGGCATCGCCATGATCTTCGTTCCTGCATTTTCTAATATGTCCCAACCTTTAAAGTATCTATTCTCGTAATTAGAGCTGATCATGAAAACGTGAAATAGTTGTGAAAGTTTTGTTCATAAGGAAAATTTATTATAAACAAGGCTAATATAGGCACGTGCAAGATATATTTGCAAGTAGAACAGTCGCACACACACACAAAACAACTAATAGTGAGCTGAGGAGGCTATGGTGAAGACCGTCTCTCGGACTACTTCTGGTGACAGGAACTAAATGAGATTTGATGCAGACCAAAAATGTAACTTAAGTGTTTCCCCAAAACAGAGCTCTTGATTTTTGGCCAGCTTTCTTCGTGATGAAGGGAAGGATCATTCTCCCATTAAACAGAATAAGAGGGCGAGAAGAGAGAAGGGAGGGGGGGGGAGAGAGAGAGAAAAGAAAAAGCAACAGAGGAAGGGAGAAGGGCGGCCACAGCTCCTGGGGCTGGGGAGAAAGGAGGAACACATCCAAGAGCTGGCAAGCCTCAGGTTTGCATTGCAGCAGCTGTACTGCAGCTCCTGCAAATCGTTAGTAATGAAAGGAGCCCGTTCCTCTCCATGCATCCAAAGGGGCCTCAACAGTTTTTATAGTCCCTTTGTTTGCCCATCGGGCTACTCCCTCACGACATTAATTTTATCCTCTTTCAAGTAAAGCGGTTTTACTGCACACATTTGAGAGGCATTTGCAGCCCCAACTCCAAAGCGAATAGATGGTGCGTACTCCCACGCTCAGCAGCCTGTGCGCACCACATCTCTGCAGAAACTTCTGCAGTTTGCCCCAGGTATCCCCCTGACAGGTAGCAGAAGAAATGTCTTCCCAGAACACTGAGGTTTTTCCCTGGAGACTGCTGATCAGAGTCTTTTCCTACCATAACCAAGATACCGCAATACAAAGGAAATATAGGCTTAGGACAACATAAGCGGAACCACATGCTCCTCTAAAATTCAGGATTTTAAGAACTCCTCAAGAGTACATGTAAAAATATGTAGTTTAGGGCAGATGGTAAACCTCATATTTCAAGGTGCTCTTCTACATGGAGAAAGAGAATCTAAAGAGAGTAAAAGACTCCTTTAAGATAAGTGTCCTTATTTGTATTACCTGAATTCAGTAAACATGTAGATAAGTCTCTGCTCAGAACATAAATATAGAAATTTGGCAGCAAAAAGAAAGGCCAGTAATCAAAAATAGAAAGAAATGACAAAGCAAGTTATTCAAAGGTCAAACCCACACCTCCCATAGACAGCAGTCTATTAAAAAATGGCTAACATACAAACACTAAATTCATTAGAGGAAAGAGGAATTACACTAATTATAATATAATACTGCTCAGTAGAGGAATATTGCATGATCCTCCCATTCCAGCAATTTCTTATACCAATTTACAAGCAAGGGACTATTTTCTTAAACAAGCTGTTGATACAAATGATACCTTTTCCCAAAAGCTAAAAGCCAAGCACCTTTGGATGTTCAGCAAAGATTTCTGAACAGAGACTTCCCTTTACCCACCAAGTTACTCGAGCCTGATGTACAGGATGGCCAACGTTTAGCTGACCCTTTGACAGGTTTAAGGCCTGGCATCTTGCAAAGATAGAAATCAGAGCATTCTACCGCTGGCAAGGGAGACTCAGCAGCAAATAATTCAAGACATTACACTTAAATGCATTCTCATTGCTTGATGATACTGATTCATTCTTTGCATGAAGATGTTTGCCTTCTGATGTAACTATATATGCCCAAAAAAAAGCAGCTTAAAGCCCTGAAGTAACAATGTCTTATAATATTTAATGGAATGGCTGGCAAGACAACCTCACTTGTAAAGCTAGGTGCCACCAATATCTCAACTCTTCTGCAGTCAAATGAAAACACAAGTGTCAGCAAAAGTGGGTGTTCTGCAGGTAGCCCTGTACGCTTTGAGATCTGGTACTCAGAGACCATAACCTGAATTTCATGTGCTATAATCAGAGGTAGAGAGGTTATGCCACCTACGTACTTAATGTACACAAAGCTCATATCTTTTGTTATGAAATATTTTTAGTGTGCAATTTCTTGCTTCTGATGATGTCAATCTTTGCATTACACTCAGGGAAATACAAATGACATAAAAATCACAAATAATTAAGTTCCCTTAAACAGGTTCAGACATGCTGAACTAGCACAGCTTTATGGTCCAGGATCAGGGTAGATCTTAAGGCAGAAAAAGCAATGGAAATATGTTAGATAGATTTACACTTAGCACTCCTTTTTTTAGGGCTGGTAGGAGCTGATGTTTGGCATATATCGCCACCTGGCTATATATCACATTCAGAATTAAAGACCTTCAGACCTTGCAGATTCTCTGCTGGTTTACTGTTTTCTATCCTTGCCTTCATCAAGACATGTTCAGAAGCATTCCTGATGCTGTGAAGTTTGATTTGTCTGAAGGAGAGGATGGCATGAAATTTAAAGACCCAGTATTCTACAAGTCACAGAAAAATAAGACACGTTTTAAAAAACCAGCATCTCTGCAGAGCTGCAGGATAGCACCCTGGATGAAGAGACTGGCACATTTCTGGAAAACCAAGAAACTTCCCACCCTTGCTCCTCAACTTTTTTTTTTTTTTCTGTCTTTCTTTAAGTGTTGCCTGCTTCAAATGCAGACTTAAAGTTTTTCATGTAACTGTTTGTCTTACAAACATACAAAGTGCAGAGCAAAACAGACCAAACAACACTTACTTATCTTTACACTGTCCAGAAACTGCTTTCCGCTTTGTAGAAAGGACCAACACTTAACCCACCGTTCCCCTCCAGGAAAATTTTTCCAGAAGCAGGAGGCACGTACCTACACCAGTGACATTAACAGTAAGTTTTAAAGCATGATGCCAATGCAATACTGGGGGGAAATAACTCAGGAGTTTGAATTAGACAAAAGCTGCTAAAATATAGGCATTGGGCTTTATTTTATTAAACTAAAAAGATAAATCTTTATTTGTAGCAATTATATATTGGAGGCACATATTAGATTTAGTGTCAGAGTCTCTACATAACAGAGAAAAAACACAGACATCTTAAGTATAGATTGTAACAGTGAGAGATTGTATGTGTAGAAAGAAGGTAGAATCGACACAAGATGGGCTGTGGGTTCAACTTTAGGTGGGTAGTCTTGGTACAGAAGTTGCCAGGTGATGTTGAATGGCTACAGAAAAAGACCCAAACAAGAGGGCGCTGACATCAAGGCCTTTGAAAATGAATTCCATTTCTGCTGTGAGGAGAAAGTAAGATTTCCCATAAGATAACCCCTACTGCTTAAAAGCAACTTTCCAACTATGTCAGAAGTTGAAAAGCAACAACTAGAAACTTACCTGAAAGTTAAGGAATCGACATTAAACCATGGGGATTTCCCACCTTTATCAAATCATAGAATCATAGACTATGATGCACCTCTCCATTCAGGCCTTCAGTTTCTGGACATAAAAGCCTCCAGTAACAAAGCAACGAAGACTCTTGAGAAGATGATGCCTCTAGAGCAAGTTAAAGCACCTGAGTCACACTCTTATGGCTCATCCGCACCAGTTCACTAGTTCTTGAACATGACTGCTTTCCAGACAGATCACAGGAACGAACCTATCGTCCCACACTTTACCAGGCATGTAGTCAATGCGACAGGGAGAACAGGACACTGAAGCAGAAGCAAGCCTTGGAGAGCGTTTGGCTGATCCCGAGTCCTTCTGTATAACTTTATCACTATTTTCAAAATTTGTGACCAGTGAGCACTGAGGAGTATTTTCAAGATGGAGAATTTCCTAACTACATGTTTATGACAGCCATCCGCTCTGGTTTGCTCCAGCTGCCAGAAGACCTCAGCAGGATGGCAACAGAAGAAGAGCAAGCAGACTCCCGGGGCCCCACTCAAGGGCTATCTCCAAGGAATGGTCACCAGAATTAAACCCTGGGTAAAAATACAGACACTACATCTGGACACTTCCAGATGTCCCTACTGAACTCACCTGTTCTGTGAGGCACCACACGGATACACAAAGGGTGTCTCCTTCCCTTAGAAGTTTACGATCCAACTATAGTAGCATAGGCCTATGTACAGAGAGACAAAGTGATTTACTAAGGTAACAAAGGAGGTCAGTGGCAGAGGTAGACATCAAACGTGAGCCTCGGCAGTCTGTGTGTAATCTGTCCATTGAACTTCGCTGGCTGTTAAACACAAAGACACATGACAGAGCAAAAGCCCCTGGTGAACTCACATCAAACCGGTCAAGACTGAGTACCAAAGAAGCTTGGTACGAGACACAAGACAGACACAGAAGCAGAAATAAACCCTATAGTCCATCAGTGCAAGACATGGCCAAAGGTGCTTTTCTGTGAAAGACAGTAAGGAAAATATTTTCTCCAGCTTTTACACACACAGATAAAGTACACATAGCTACGAGCTGTAATTAACACACTGGCCTCTTGAGCAGTTTTAATCAAAGCATTAATACAACTTGCAGAAAGCACAGCTTTACACTGAAGATTATCACAGTTACTCTCTCGTACTTTTCCATTATTTCAGGCCATTTCTCTGGTAACGCCATTAGCGGAGACACAGGAAATCATCACCAAATACACAGAAAGAAACTGTAATGAATAGCAAAGACCGTAAGTATGTTTCTCTGGTCTTTCTAAGACTGTTCTGAAATTGCCACAATCCAGTCAAGACTGGAGATGGAGATTCTAATTATGCTAAAACAAAGAGACTTCCACAGGAACACCAAACCTAAATAAAGAAAGCAAGGTCTACTTGAAATTAATCCAACTGGATTTTCAATCTTTGTGTGTGAACTACTTCAGAGTAAAGTCAGGAGAACGGCTCTTTGCTGGCAAGGGAGGTAATATTAACATTTAGAACGTATTTTTGTTTTAAAAGTACACACACACCATTTCCAAGACATATAGGCAACATAAATCAGGTGCATTTGAAAAACAAGTCAACAAGCTAAGGACCAAAAGCACGGATGTGATAATTAACTCGCATGTGTCCTGCCCATGGAGTTTACATTTGGAGGTTTTTTTAAATTAGAGACACATTTTAGCAAAGTTATGCATGCCGTTGTGCTTAACGGGGAGCGTCTCGCCTGTCCAGAAGGAAGCCCCTTCTCACATACAACGTGAAGCGGTACCCTTTCAGCAGAAGCTTAACTCACTTTAGCAAATATTGCCAAGAAAATCTACCTTAAGGCATAGGGAAAAAAAAATAATCAAAATTAGGAGTCAGCAGAAGACTCATTCTGGACTAGTATCAAACTCGAAAGAGAAAATTCACCATCTCCACCAACCCTCCTCTAGACCTGCTGAGCCCAACCAGCGTTCCCAGTCTCTGCGGCAGGCTGCAGCCTTCAGACCAGGTGGGGAAGAAAAAAGGATCACATCTCCAGGAGGCCCGGGCACTTTTCCCACCTGCCAGCTGAATAACGTATCTGTTGTCAAAAACCACCCCTGTTATTCTACATTTACACTCAGGACACTACTCACCGCCTCCCTGAAGAAACCCTTCACTTTCCGAAGTACGCTTCTACCATTTATTTTCTCTTGCTTAGGTCTTACACCTAGAGCATCAGTAATACGTGCCACAAATCAAGGGTAAAGCACAGTAGTTGTCTCCAGGCCTAATCCATTATGGAATTTAGATTCCCTATAGCACAATCCTTTCCTTTAGGTGACATACACCTAAAAGCCACGCTGCCATAACATCCACAGGCGTCCAAATACCGATCAATAGCTGCATCACTTCATTTCCACAAAGACAGCAATTAGAAGAATTAATCTAAAATAGTGCTTATACATAGACTCACCTAAACACGTCGGAATAAACTTATTAGCACAGGCAAGCTCTGTGTTAGATACTTGTGAAATCTTTGCCCGCGTGCATATAAACTAGTATCACTCTTCATATATTCAAGTTTTCTTTCCAATCCATGTAATTTGTAGAGCGAGGTGTTTTTATATACTGGACAGCACTAGGGTTCAGTTTCCTTTTACCAGGGGTTATAAATTTGACTAGACAGCAACAATTGCTTTTTAATCTAAGCAAACTGATCTGTCAGAGGCAATCAGTACGGTGAAGCTATCCCAGGAGAATCCTAATAATCCCGATGAATCACTTGGCGCTGTATGAAACTCAATAGTTGAACTCTTGGCACGGAATGTCACAAGCACTTAATGCAGCGAGTATATACAGCTGCAAAGAGCGGGCTCGGGGACGCACGCCTTCACAGCGTTTGCACTCCTGCTGAATTTCTACACCTTTCGGCACGAATCAGTTTCTAATCATATTAGCGTATTATTTTTTTTTAATTTTTTTTTTTAACAATTTCTCATGGAAAAAAATTAACACGCATTTTGGGGTATTAGTTGGTATTCCTCTCAATGGGTACATGTTACATTCACGGAAAATGGCCCAGAAAAATCTGTGTGAGAAATCGGGAGGGTTCTGTTGCAAGAGAAAATTTAGCAATAGCCAGTAGTCAATGAAACAAGGAGACCAAAATCAATGGAAGACGCTGATTTCAGAGGAGATATTTTGATGGACCTCCGCAGCCCTTCTCATTGGTGTTTTGAGCCTGTCTGCAATATTTCAAACATACTAAGTGAGCATTTTAAAAATAACATGCTGCAACTAAATTATATGCCATGTATGGAAAAACATGGAGTAATGCCATTTTTTAAACCCAAACTGAAGGTGCATGGGAAACCCATTCTACTTTAATTCAGATTTTATTAATTTATTCCATTAGTTCAAATTACATGCATATTTTTATAACTGAAACTTAGAAATACTGCTTTATACGCATAACTAGAAATGTTTCAATCCACCTAACTGTACAGAGCTATTTTCAAATGAAACTAAGTGTAAGAATAAGCCAATAACTTTACACCAGGTTTCCTTATGTGGTTTGATTCCTACTGCCTCTAATCTACACGTAGTCCCACAGAAGTACATTAACTCTGTTATTGTCCTTAGAGAGTAAAAAAAATTGTTGAATTGACAAGTGTGTCTATAAAACATGTACCACAGTCTCTGACTATCAGCTGTATGATTATCTATAGTAAGTCTGGGCACAAACAGATGTTCTGACTTGAAAAGCACTTATCTTTACAACTCAAGAATCCCTGAGGAAGTTTAATCTAGTTGATTTAAAGCTTTGGTTCTTAGCATCAGTTTAGTAGTTGGCCAATTTTACTTCTTAACTGCAAAAATACTCTCCTATGGACATGCTAAAAATTCTTAGTAACGGCAGCTGCATATACAAACTACTGATTTGCCCAGAATTTCAACAGCCTAATTAAATACCCACCCACTATTTCGAAATGAAGGTAAACACAAACATACATGCAAAATCTCCAATCACAAGGCTAAAATTGAAAGCCTGCTTCATTTAATCTGTACAAAAATCATCCAGTTAGTAACATTAATAGAGGAAAACAAAATCTCCACAGCCTAGAACACTCTGGTATGTAGGCATTTTACTCTAGTAGTACTAATAATATTGTATATATATTTTAAATTTATTATATGTCATTAAAATGCTTTGGGTTTATGTAATGTATATATTTAATATATATTGTTGTTTTATACTTATTAAAATTTTTATTGTTATATATTATATATAACATAGCATGGAAACTATGGAGAAAAAGAAACCAGCCTTCAAAATCTGAAAAGCTGTCTTGGGAAAACACCTTCTTGTTCTCCAGTCTTCAACATCTGCATCACATTCCAAAAGCTTGTGGTGGAGATAAAAGGTGCTAAACAGAGGTCACTAAGCCTGCCTGGTAAGAATTAAGGTAGTGTCATCCATTTGCTCTTACCACCATTCATATTTATCAGTTTGTTAATTAATCAGCTAGTTTTGTTCAAGCATTCTTTCTAACATGGAAGAAAAAATCCCACAGTGACAGTACCATCTCTGTTTTCCGATTTCTGCAAAGGGAACTGATTACTTACCACCTGGAATAGAGGATACCAGAACAGCAGTCGATAAAGCAATATGTTCAATTTAATACTGCAGCGATTTGGCTTCCTAAAGTACCCACTCCAGAAAGACTTTCTGAAGAAAGAGCGGCTCCTAGAAAATACTCTTGCATCAGAGGGATTTGTGGGAATTGACTACTGTAAGGGTTCCCAGGCAAACAGCTGTTCCTCTGCACGATGCACTGACACCATCTCAGATTTCTTCTAGAATCTCGGCTGTCTTCTTTTTCTCCTCACATCTCTGTTGATTAATCAAGAGACTTGAGGTTGACATCATTCATGAACCAACAACTTCTGCTTTAAGACGCATAAAAAGAGAAGTTTGTAACGTGGGGAAAAAAAGAGAGGAAAAATAACTTGAAAAAGTCCTGCTTTCCACTCTGGTGTGCCGGCATTAAGCAGACATCAGACACGTGACCCTATGGAAGACTCCTTTCTTACACTACAACCATCACTGTATTTGATCTCACCTTTCTCCTCTGCTTCCCCCATCACTAGGTCAGGAAGCACTCCTCCTCCTTTGCCTTTCCCCCCTCCCAGACAAAAACCACTCCCCAAAAGCAAAGACACAGGAGCAAAATGGCAACTGAGGAAGGTAAAGATGGTCTCTGCTCTGGAGACAGCGGCAATGTTACAACAGGAACAAGCTATTAAGACAAGACATTCCTTAATGGACTAGCTGTCTTCCTTCTTCATAAAGGTGCCTAAAAAAAGAATTCCTTTGTGCATTCACTGAACTTTTTTGAAATTATCAACACAAAAGTTGTGTTAGAAAGCGGGATATGCTAGAGTACTTTTTCAGTATCCTTTAGTATTTTAAGAATTGTTTGAAAAACGTATTTAATACAGTATTTTATAATAAGCAGTTATTTACAAGGTCTTCAAAATGGTGACTGGGTGCTCTTAGTGGGACTTCTGATTATGATGGGCTTTTTTTAATTCTAGAAGAAACATGAAAAATTTATCAATTGAGAAATTTGACTTTGTCAAGATTTGCTGACACACAGTTAGCAATGGTACACTGCCCGGAATTCAAGGTTACTCTAGATAACAACCAACCAACCCAACATCTCTCCTGAACCAAGAACCCAGAACTCAGCAACTATATTTAAATAATACCAAGAATAACTCACACAAGGAACTAAAATAGTGTTACTACAAAACCAGTTAATCCTGTTGGGAGCATTCAGCAGCTGTATTCTTTAGATTCAATCAATTAAAAAAAAATTAAGTCTCGATCATTGAGGGAACTCTGGATTCTGCTTTTCAGCCGTGGACGCCCCCCCTGGCAGAGGGGACTGGGAGGAATGGAAGCAGGCTAGTGCCAGCAAGAGACTTCCACTGCCTGAACAGCAAAGGACCTCTTGCGTCCAGGGAGCAGAACTGCAAAGACTATTTCCCTTGTACACTATGTGTCCAAAAGGAGCGGCAATCGCTTGGTTCAATTTCTACACCCGATTCCTGTGAAACACCATAGAAGTAGTATTGGAAAACCACCTGCCCGTTAAGACTTGGAGGAACACCTATGCGGTATTGCTTCTCTGCATATCGTGAGGGACAAATAAGGTCTTTTATTTATTTATTTATTCAAAAGCTTTAGCAAAGCAATCTGAGCAATCTTCTTCGCCCTTCCTTGCTCTATGCACCATACATCTAGGTTGGATGTCATGAAGAGAGCTTCCACTGCTGCTCAGGTCTGGAAGAGGAAGAGCAAGGCTTTTCTGAGGCACTGTTGAGCTGTACTTGCAGAACTGAATCAGCTCATTACACTTCAAGAACAGTCCAACTAAACTAAAACTACACTTTTGAGTTTATACTCTTAAATAGAGTTCACACACTTCCAAAGCAGTCCTAATGTTTTTCTTCTGTACATGTGGAAGTCTCCCAGCCTCTGGAAAATTCAGGCCAACCACCTTCCCTCTCGTTCTATTTTCAATCTTATTGACTATGGAACATACAGTAGAAGTCATTAAGCTACATTTCACAGTTTATGGTTTTAATGGTTTTGCAACATTAGATGCACAACACATTTTCAAGCATCAAAACCTAGGCTTTGCTATCTAACATTTCATAAAGATAATAAAAGTTAATGAGCGCTCATGATCTATGATCTGACAAGACATCTGTTCTGTTCTTTCCGAGATAAAACACTCGCCCTGCCTTGTTCTGGCACAGCAGGAGAGAACAAATATAAACCAATTAATCATTCTAAACTATAAGCTATATTAAGTTATAGTTTCTCAACAGGCTTTTCATACCCCGTTGCTAATAGGGCACAGGTGTCCTAAAAACAGTATTTCAATGCAATAATTAAATCCCGCTAACTTCCCATGGTCAACTGCAGCAGACAGTACTGTTTAGCATTTCAGAAGGAAAAAAAAAACTGTTCAAAACGAGCAGTAACAAGGTTGCTCTTATACCAAGAGTCCAGTATTAAGAGCTCTATTCCCATTTTCTACATATGTTCATCATGCTTTTTTTATTACAGAGGTATTTTAACAAAATTTCATTCTGACCTATCAAGGGAGTATTTGGTACAAATATTACAGGAAATACTACAAGAGACTTCATATGGGACATGACTAACATCGGTACTGGGGAGGAAGGAGTAATCTGCTTCTGAACCCCTTGTGAGGCTGGAGCAGAGGGATCTGTCACAGGGAATTGTTGAGAACATTGAAACTCTGCACTCCGTTACATTTCAAATCCAATTGCTGAGCATTTTAGGGATATTGTTTGAGACCAAATTCAGCTTGTTGATACCTATGTCACCTACAGTATAATACAAAAGCATAAGTGCAAAAAAAAACCCCGAAAGAATCTGATTCTTTTTTCCCTTTCACTCAGCCTTATGGTGTGATATGTTTTGGACGCTACGCAGAATATGCAAGGTCTCCATTTTCTGCAAACCCCAGTATATTACTATGAAACGGGGTATGTAAAATTAAAAAAAAAAAACCTCTCAGATTGCGTATTAGTTGATGAACAACAGTATCTACAGTAAAACCCTCGGATCAAGATGAAATCCCAGTTTACATAAAGAAAACAAATACATAATTCCTGACAAATACCTCGTATTGCTCAAAACACTGTCCTGCTATCAATCTACCTTGCAGAGGCACTCAAAGAAATAAGCTATAAAGCCAGAGAACCAAGCACTGCCCAACTGTGCAGAAAAGTGAAGTACTTTTGCCAACTGAAGGATCCAAGATAACAGGGATTTAACACTAAAAAACCCCACAGCCTCAAACATCTAACATATTTGAATAGTCTAAGTTCGTAGAGTGTGCCAGAGACGGACAGCATCTTTCCACTGACTGAAGCAACAGCCTAACCAGTTTTCACTGCATGGCCCTGCTGGATGGGTCTGCTCTTTCTGCTCACTAAAAGCAGTATTCTCCTTAAGTTGCAGTCACAAACACCACATAAGAATTTAAACCAACACGTATGCATACGTGTGCACAAACAGAACCAGAAGGGAAATA
Source organism: Anarhynchus alexandrinus (assembly GCA_008711295.1). NCBI lineage: Eukaryota > Metazoa > Chordata > Aves > Charadriiformes > Charadriidae > Anarhynchus > Anarhynchus alexandrinus. Next base: position 1,558,711 of record VUYV01000108.1, read on the forward strand.
AAGCTAATAAGTCCAAGTATAAAGCTTAGCACAAAGGAAAATTACTGTGGCACCACAGAATCAGCTGGTCCACAGATTTCTCTCTCATATCCCCAGAGGTTAGGTATGCTTTAGATTAAAACAAATAAATAAAATCTAAAAAAAAAAACCAGCACCAAGCAGCATAGACAGATCAGCTGGTGAACTCAGGCTACACATGTATTAGCACTTAGTGTAGGAAAACATGATATGTGGATCAGTAGCGGTTTGTGCTGAGGATCTGAACCATAAAATTCACATTTCTGGGGGGTTCGCTATGCCTGAACTCATTTACTAACTCTTCAGGTCACCTCTTCAGACCAGTTAGGTCTTGTAGACGTAATCAGATGTTCATCCATTAGCATTTGATAGATTTTCATGTTTTTCTGTTTAGTTTCACCTGGAGAGAATCCAGTTTGCATTCTCTCAAGCAACAACATGACAAACAGGGATGACCAGATTAATTAAAAAAACAACCCTCCCCCCAAAAAAACATCAAAAAACCCCACACTCCTAACCTGAACCAAAACAGTAATGTAGATCTACCCTAGGGTCCCTACAAAACAGTTGTGGAAATACATCATCTACCCCAACATGTGCAGCTACTTATCATCAAAAACATGCCGATAAGCCATTGCAGTGTACTTTTTACATATTGAGTACAATATTCTAATCTTATATCATTTTTGACATGAGATTCTAATTATTATAGTCTTGCCAGTTAACCTCAATAAGGCTCAAGTTCCTTCCTCGTGCATTTGCTTATGTCCATCCATACACTTTGACAATGTTTTCTCAAATGTTGCTTCCATGGCAATCCAAATTATAGTAAGAATGACGAATAAAATCCTGGGGGGAAAAAAGAATAAACCATCCACAAAGACACAAACTCGTCGCATTCAGATTTTGGTAAAAATATTAAAATTTAATAATACCTTTTGAACATACAATTATGTCAAGGAAAGAGTAAAGGCATTCAAACAAATGGATATAGATCTTAAATAATATTTACAAATTCTAAACTGCAAGTTGACTATAAAGTCACAAATACTTTAAATATTTAGTAGAATATAGTGTAAATTCTAATATAAATTAGATATTAACTTCATCTGTTATTTTTTCCAGTGATAACAGTCTAATCTTTACATACTATATACAATAAAATACTAAAAAGTTATAAAATTTTTTTCTGTTACTATGCAAGTAAATGGAAAATACATCAGATTTGTCTTACTGTACAATATCCAAATTGAACTTTCTATACTGTTCTCTGCAAAAATAAACGGCACTTTCACATGCAACGAGGCATAAAGTACAAGTCTGTCCATTAGGAGTATGCCATTTGAGTGCAAAGTAAACTAAAACACAAATGTTGTTCAACCACATAGTTGAAAATCAAAAGTAAACTGTGGAAAGACATTCTGACAAAACTTTGATTCAGACTGAAGTAATAATGAAAAGCATGTAAACTGATTTCCATACAGATCTGTCATTTTACAAAATGAAAATACAGCATACTGAGAAGTTTGCTCTGTCGGTATCAAAGTTACTTTGACAACATATAATGGAGGAAAAGCTGATGATCCTGTGTGAATTCCGAAGCCCAGCCCTGCCAATGGGCTGCAGCATCTAAGCTGCTTTTTTATTGACAGTTTCCAAAATTACTTCTGCCACTCTGAATTGCACATCAGTATTCAGATGAGTTTTCTAGCCTTCATTATGCCATTGTATAACCATAGCTTCCACAGTGCAATGCCACAAGAAGCCTGTCCTTAAGGATTTCTTTACTTGGGTATTCAGGTAACTTGAGCATGTTGATACTGAAAAGAAAAGGGGAAAAAAAAAAAAAGCCACATCACAGTTCAGCAAGAAACCCAACAGTAAAGTTTTCTGGTGGAAAACCCTGAAGATGTCACATTTATGGAAGAAAATAAACCTGTGCTGCATTACAGTACCACTGAGCATTCAAATATATTGCAGGAAATTAAAGGGTTTTTTTCACTTCAGTAAACTGTAATACAATAATTTAACTTGAAGATTCCCTTATTGATCCCACTGCCTTTAGTTAAGCAAAATGAAGTAGTAAACAATAAGCAAACATAATATAACATCATCTGGGTTAAAACCCACCAGGGTTCATGTTAGATAGTGAATACTTCACAAACTATCTAAACTTTTTTTGACCTTTTAATGAAAATATTCAAAAGAACTATACTTTAAACTGTGACTGATGTGAAAAAGCCCTGTTTTAAAGGTATTTCAATGAGATTACTTAACATACCATGTGCTTGATGTTGGTAAAAGATTTGCAGTATACGGCACAGCAGCAATTGTAAAATTTTGCAATCCACTGCCACCCATTATATGGGCAAAGCCACCATGAGGCACCCTGGAACTGAGAAAATTCACAGAAATTAGACCATTACAAGAAAGTTTAAGCCAAAAAATGTAATCTTTACACTGCAAATACCTCTTACTGCTCCATGTGACCAGTTACTAATACTTATATCAAGGTTCCCCCTTTCTTATCCATATCAAAACTTTCATTGTCTAAATGTTTTTGATTACAATAGAATAACACGTTTGTCCATTTACATTAGGCATCAAATTGTTTGAAGGATATTTAAGAGAATTCTGTTTGCAAAGAGGACTCATTTCTACAACGGGTTTTTATGACTGAATGTTGTCTCAGTTTAGGCAAACATCTATGGTTATTTAAATTTACAGTTTAAGAAATACTGCATCATAAAAAAGTTCATTCTCTGATTACTATCTGTGGGACAACTGACCCAAGTGTCCTTGATGTGTCTTTAAATTTACTACTTCAGATCAAATACTTCTACTAACTAATAAAACCATTACACCAGTCACACTATCACCAAGTGACAACCTATGGCAAAACCAGAACACATTAAAAAAATCCCTAGCATCTTCAGGAATGCATTCTCACTTAATCATATTACTCAATTTTTTTCCTTTTACTAATATATTACCCAAGGATTACTCAAGGTGTAAATGGACAATAGCCCAGGAGTCTTCAGAGTCCCTCCCTTTCATTTTAAACTAAAGAGACAAATAGAAGAAAATCCAGACATTTTTATAACATCAACCTAAGTTGGCATGCACAGCCCTCACACCAGGAAAAAAAAAAATAAATCAGAAAACTATAATGAAAGGATAAGGACTAAAGAAGATGAATATGAGCCAGCAATGCATCCTTCCACCAAAAAAGGCCAGCAGTCTCCTGGGCTGCATCAGGACGAAAGTCACCAGCAAGTCGAGGGAGGTGATCTTTTCCCTGTTCTCTGAGAGAAACATCTGGAGTCCATCTCCAGTCTCCCCACTATGGAAGGGACAGGGACATGCTGCAGCAAGCTGAGCAAAGGGCCACAAAGACAGTAAGGGATTGGAGCACCTGACACAAGAGGAGAGTGAGCTGGTACTGTTCAGCCTGGAGAAGAGAAGGCTCAGGGGAATCTGATCAACATATATAAACACCTGAAGGAAGGAATAAATAAGATGGAGTACAAGTCTTAAGATGAAGCACCCAGTGATGCCCAGTAACAGGACAGGAGGCAATAGGCACAAATTGAAATCCAAGAAATTTCCATTTAAACACAAGAAAAACTTTTTTCCTGTGAGGTCGTCAAACACTGGAACAAGCTGCCCAGAAAAGCTGTGGTGTCAGCACCCCTGGAGACAGTCAAAACCTGTCTGGACAAGACCTTGAGCATCCCGCTCTAGCTAATCCTACGATTTTGTAGTTACCAAAGAAAGAATCTGATAAAACAAAAGAAACCTTCCATAAAAACATAAAACAGCTGTTAGAATTTTGGATTACAGATACATTAAAAACAATGCTCCCATATTCACAAAATCAAAGTGACTGTAAAAACCAGGAGCAAGTATGAAAAAGAAGAATGAAGTAATGTTTCCACTCACAGTAAAACTAATTGGCAAAAACGCAAAGGAGTAAAGGTTGCTACTGCCAAATGTTAAGGAGCTAGGACAGAGCTCACAGTAATACTTTTTAAACATACTTTTAAGAGCTAGCTATAGTATCCAACACGTAAACCTGTATCACCTAGCTTAATGACAGCAATGTTGGGCATACAGTTCTAGCACTGGTATATAAGGCAAACGATATGGAGGGAAGTACCGATTATTTGCAGCACGCTATTTCTGACGTACAAATAGAATTGTGCTCACAGCCACAGTTCAAAACAGTTGTAAAGATTTTACAGTGGTATTCTTATACCACGGTTTTGGCTCGCATTTCTAATACAGTGAGAGAATTCCACATTCAAATCAGCAATAAAAGACAAGTAACTGCTGAAAATTTTTCATTCAGCCCACTATTAGCTAAATTTTTTTACAATCTTATTAAAATGTTTTTCATACAACAGGTCAAAATCATATAGCATAATCAGGGCTTCGAATATTCAAAAGTAATAGATGGCTGCCAAGTTACACCTCCAAGAATGAGTTTTCTTTCCAAGCAAAACACTGCCAATATAGTAAAAAAAGCCTTCCAAATATGTGCAAATAACATCACAAGATCTTACCTCTGTTACTGCACGTGCAAATAGCCTTCAGCAAGAGCAATAATATGATTCCATAGCTTTGGAAACTTCAGTAACATTAAAATGTTGAAGTTTATGTCTGAATCCTAACTTTTCTACCTATTTCCCACTTACAGATTTTTGCATAAATTTACATAAAAACAGTGTAGAAGAGATACTTTAGGGTAGCTCCCTTATGTTTTGTTTTACTTTTAAAAGTAGTCATAGATATCTATCACATTTATCAAAAAAGCTGAGTTTGCCTTAAAATAGCATATAGCTTATTACTCAACAGAAACTACAGTCCCCCAAGAAGATAAACAGCAATCTTGATACCTGCAGAATGCCAATGAAGTAGAATTTATCATGATAAAATGTCAACATTTCCCTCCAACTGTTAAATAAAAACCTGATCAAAAGTTGCCAATGGATAATTAACAGCAATTTAGCCAAATACTATTATAAACACCAAACAGATCAAGAGGGGGAAAAAAAGAAAAGGAAAAGCATGTGGAACTGACACTACAATCTCAAACAGCTGTCAGAAGAGAAAAAGTAGGTGGTACATAGGCAAACTTTCAGATCCCCAACATAAGGAACACGAATATCCAGGGTTTTTCTTGAGTGTGCCAAGACCTCCAAACACAGAATATGCTGTTTACTGGTCGCTCACAACAATTACTTTGCTGTTAAAAAATGTCTCAAAATTGGTATAAATGATGAATGCAATGGTATCTCCACTGAAACTACCATAGCAAGACTTCATTACATTGAAGAGAAAAAGGTGTAAGAGTGGGGGAAGAAGACAAAAGGCAAAGTTTAAGAAATACTTAGAGATGTCAGAGAAACGGTGAAGACATAGTCATAAATATAATTGTTTTATTTGATCAGCAAAATTAATTTCATCGTCTTTGATTGGAAAGAAGAATAGTACCTCTTCACACACACACACAAAAAAAATCAAGTGAATATGCAGAAGAGATTGAAAGGAAATGGAAAAAACAATGGAAATTTTGAATGCAACCTGCCAACCAGTACACACTGAAACAAATTCTTCACTAAGGAAAATGTGACACTAGAAAAAGATCACAGTTTGAAATCAGGTATACTTTTAGTGTACAATTTTCCTTAAGATACTGGCCTGTACTAGACTAACTGGTGCTTTAGCTCACAGACAACTCAGCTTCTAAACCTTCCATGCCCAGAAACTAGGGCTGTCTGGGGACTGATGTGCACAAATGCCAGCTGCATACCACTATTAGAGGTAACTTTCAAAAGTTAAATTTTTATGCGAAAATATACCTATTACATTTCAATTACTGAAGAAAAAATACAATGAGTTCCTACTAGCTGATACAGAAAAAAAAACTGAGCAATTTGTTTCTGAATTCAAGCCCAGAGTTCTTAAAAGAGATACCAAAAAATTCTTTCCTAAACGCGTAAGAACAAATCAGTATGTGATTTGTGACCCAAATGAACAGCGCTCAAGCACGTATTAATCAGACAACATAATTGTTTACTTGATAGAAAGCATCTCTTAGAATCCAGTAGATTATCCCAAATGCCATGAAAATAGTGAATGCCACTTCAGTATCATTTGGAATGTTTTAAGAAGTATTTGAAACATGACCTTACATCTTAAAGGTCCTTATTTGCTATCTAGATTTAGAAATGGACTAGACCACTAAAAATGAAAGACCAGCAGCTGGCGTGCAACAAATGTGCAGTTAGAACTGCAGGAATCATTTCTGCAGAGGACAAAAAGAAAAGATTGATGTGCACAGAACTAGCTTCTTAAATTATCTGTGATCCCTAAAAACAACGAAATTCATAATAAATCAAGTGAAACTAATAGAATTTGAAGACGGTGCCATTTGATGATACCTCCGTGACTGTGAAATTCCTTGGTATAAAAGACAAGGTCTGATGATCTTAATTTGCATTTTACCATTGCTTAACCACAAAACTTATAAACAAAAGGTCAACTACTCTACTAATCCTAGAATGTGAAGGGAACATCAAATTAAGATAGTGCGATCTCCACCTGCCACAGAAAAAGATGTGGATTACACAGCCCAGGTGCCACATGTACTATGGATTCACTTTGCAAAATGTCTATACACACAAAGTCAGCAACTTGCCCAGCTCACAGGGGCATTCATTGCTCAAAACTTTCCCCCACTGCCCCCAAACCATAAGGAAATAAAAGTGGCTTTCCCTGAAGAACAAGTAGAATTTAGGACAGAAATCCTATACAAGGCAAACACAGTCTTGTGTAAGGTTACATCTTCACTTGATCTTGACACACTGCGCTAATGTTAAATTCAACTCAGCTTCAGGAGAAAGATGTTCTGTTTACACTGACTGAAGTGATACTTAGTTATCTCATATATTAAAGCCTATATTGATTACTGGAGAAGCCAAGGACCACATAAATATGCAACAGAAAGAAGAATATAAAGCACAGTTAAATTCACTACTGCCTTGTTAAAAATTGCCTGGGACAGCAACTTAACTATACGAAGACCTCTTGCAAAGCAGTCAAGTATAATAAATAAGTAATCGATCATTTTGCTAGCAATACAGGCAGCAAAAGTATTAACACACACTTTGTCTACTTTGATCAACATATGGAACACCAAAGTATGCAAAACAGTTTATAGTTAGATGATCTTGTATGGTAATCTGAAGACTCTTGACTTATTTCAAAGTATCCAGACAATATATTTGTTTTTACAGAAGAGTTTCTCACCTGCCAGTTACAAACTGTAATAGCAATACTCTCTCTTCCTGAGTTAGTTCTTCCACAACATCCCAGAACCACTAAATGAAAAATAAGTTAGTTTATATTTTCCATTAATACTTGCAGTACTTGAAAAGACAATGCCAAAACAATAAATAGAATATTTGTGTTTGTTACTTAAATGATGGAAATTTTCACATGAAATTCATACATAATTAAGTCACTTAATATAGGAACATAGTACAAAGAAAGTCCACAAATTTCAGCCAAAATAAGCTTCCATAAACACACAGAGAAAGTGACATCAACAACAAAAGCACCTTTTTAGGGGTTAAAATGCAGCAGTCTACATTATTAAAAAAATAAAATAAAAAAAAATTTTACCTGTATAACTTGGTCTCCTCTCTCATAGCCACTGGTGTATTCTGTATTTTTTAACCAATCATTCACATCAATTTCTGGCATACCAGACAATAAAAGCTCCTTCAGAAGAAGCATACAGATTGTGATTAGTCCTCCTGACTAATCATTAATTTCAAGTGTTTATGCTATTTTAAAAAGTAATGCTTTAAGAAGTATAAAAATTACAGTGCTTTTTCTGTTTAGTTGCAACCTTACAGAACCTATGACTAAATTTTAATACAAGAAGATTCTTGGATTCAGGCAACTTCACATGAACTGTTTAAATATAAGCACACAGTATCAAGAGGTGGAAATTATTGCCAAAGAATCTAAGAGAAAAAAGCTCTGAGTTTTCGCATGACTTAAGACAAAACTTGAGATGTCTTGGTTACAGAAAATCAAACCACCACAAAAAAAAACACCTTACTGGAATTTGATTTTGTGGCTCAGAAAAAGTAAAGACAATAGACAGCACCTCCTTACTTTTAAAGAACTTCTGTACTCCTGAAAGAAAATATGAAAAGGTTTAAAGACCACAACATGCTGATCCCATTTTGAAATTTAAGGTGTTGATCACTGGCACGTGAAGGAAGATTGTCGTTCTAAGTAAACAGGATAAGCAGGAACACACATGTTGAGATCCTCACTGACAGATGCCCAGGAATCAAAATCATATTGAAAGATATAAAATGTTTAATTTGTGGGTAGCTAGCTTTACTTCTACGTCATTACACTATTGACGAAGTATGCTGAACAAAATGTTTTTAAAAAGTATATATATTTCTGCTTACCAGTTCATATTCATCAAAAAGCTGGATCAAAGATGGTGGAATAAACATATGGAAGCCTTGCAGAAAGGCATTTATCTGAGGCTGAATGGCTCTTGTCATTCTAAGCTCTGTGACAAGCTGGACATACTCAGCCTGCAATGTAAAAAATAACACGAAGATATACAACAGCAAAAATATGTAGTGGTTGCGAAAACTCTCCCAAACACGCAAGTGCAGTCTTCAATACATTACAGATATCATCTACTGTAAGATGTTAAAGAGTCCCTACGCACTTCTCACACACGGAAGCAACCCAAAGTAATTCAGAAGGCCCCTGAGAGTTCACAGTCCCTTCTGCTCTTCCCCTCTCCTTCCTTCCAAAGACAATTACCAAACAGAAGACTTTAAATCGTACTACAAACCAGTCAAAAACCAGGGACTTGGACTAAGATAAAGGAAGTGAATAAAACTTAGTTTGTCATGTCTGCATCTAATACAACCACCGTTGTGATCATGTAAGGAAATAAACAAGGCAATCCTTGTAACGAAAAATATTCTATTAAGCAAACTGGCATAACTCAGGAAAAAGGGTAACGTTATGAAGGAATATCTGTGAGCCAAAAAGCCTTCTGGCTCCCCTCCCTATGTCTGGAAGTCTAACAGAATGTACTACTTACCCTTGCAAGCTCTGTTGTCTTAATAACAATTTCAATTTTTTTTATGGAAGTCTTGAAAATCTCCTCGGTTTTTAAAAAGGAAAAAAATTCAGAAAAGCATTTATGCCATAAACATGTGAACAGACAGGTGCTTTTGCATGCTTTAGAGACTCGAGGGCTCCGTCCCCTTTAAAAGATGCCAGTTAGAAAAGGAATTCACCAGAACTTTGCTTTTGTTGAAAACACAAAAGCCGAAGAGGTGGTTAATGGAGGAAGATTTTTAGAATGAGACAGACAGAAGTGCCTACATTAAAGCTGTATAAACATGTCTCATCTACCCTGACAAAACTGTGCAAGTCTAATAAAGCTTCTTTACTCAAGAAAAGAGATTTCTACTTGAGAACAAAATTTATTCCTAGATTATTTAAGGTACTCAGTTTCAAAGTAATGCTTTGGCTTCCTAATTGTGTTTTTTAATAATGAAATCATGAAACATACCTCCCAATTAAACCACCTGAACTATCACCTTCCTTCAAGACAATAATCTTAGAAAAATACTACCTTGATTTTTAATTTTAGAAAACATTAACCTAAACTTTAAGGTTCTGCACCTGCACAAAAGCAACCAAGCATTCTTTCTTTCCTCCCTTTCAGAAAACAGAAGAATATTTTTCAAAGGCAGCTCTTTACATTCACAGAAGTATAGAAGGGTTGTCATTTGCTTTGCAATTGGAAGATATTTTTAAACGCATTACCACTATTTTATTAGTGTGAGAAGACAATTTGTGAAGTGCTCTGAAGAAGAGGAACATTACCTAATCATATCTTCAACTGCAGAGCTGTTCCCAAAAATCTAGTTTCAATATAGTAATCTCCCTAGGTTGCTTCTACTGTCGGTGGAACTGAAGACACCTCCCTTCTCTAAGGAATTAGAGGGGTAGCCAAAGGAGATTAACTGCACTAGACAAAAGTCAGTCTCTGTGAAGACATCTTATGAGCTCTGGGAAGAAATCAGAAACTTTAGCAATATCAGGATTAAAAGTAGTGTTAACACTCATCTTCAACGATCAGAAATACTTGTTTTACATCTCTTAAGTTGCTGTTACATAAATTAGGCTTTTCAGGAAACAGGTTTGTAGGAAGAAAAATTCACAATCTTATTTAAAAAAAATCATTAGAAAAAAATGACAAACACATTTTCTGCATTACAAAAATATTTACATTAAAATATTTTCATTATGAGAGAAAAGAGTTGCTGTGCTTTAGGTGCAACAAGAAATGTTTTACACAGCCTGGAACAGCCGAGCATCCTGACTATCAGCACTGGCGCATGCTGAAAGACCTGTACCACAGAATTTACATAATATATGCCAGTAAAAAAACTGGTCAATTTGTTTTTCCCTCTGTTCACTACATTTACATTTTATTCCCTCTCAGAAGCCTCAGGAACACATTACAAAACAGAAACATCTACATAATTTCAGATCTACATATGCATTCATACATCGTGCATAAAAGGTACAATCCAGCCTTCTTTTAAAAGGGGAAATTTGATTGAACATACATGGGCATCACAAATATGATGACAAAGTCTAGTCTGGGTGGGAGGTTGTTCTCTATTTTCCTTTGAGGTAAATCAAGCAGAGATCATGCTTCCCCGATTTCACAACCCCATATACTGTGAGACGGGGATCAATGTTCATTATGATGTTCAGATTCAGAGAGCAGCTCCATTCCAAAGCTGTTTGAAAAAATCCGTAATTTTTTTTACCGTCAAACAGCACGGCCAGCTCACAGACAGACAAGTCCTGGGAGGACAGAGTATGCCACAGGATTTTGGAGATTTGCACCATTTCTTAAAATAGCATATGGTCAAATTTTGTGTAGGTCTAATTTTATTTTTTCCTAAAAGGTAAGTAGAAAGCTGCAAAAATATACACAGCAAAGAACAAAGAGAAATGCATAGCATGGACACTGGAGAAAGCCTGACTTTTCCCTTTGAAGACTCCCCATTACATGACAAAAGGCAGTTGAACCACTACGATAACTGATATTTCAGTTGGAGCTACATGGATGCTTTGATTGTAAGACTGGAACATTTGCATCATCTGGTCCCACAACCACTCACCTATTACACAGCTGATGTAAAAAACAGAAAATTCCCTTGTACAAAGAATACAGCTTTTTGCAAACAGCTATTACTACCACTCCTCAATGGGGCATTTACTCTCTCTTATTTTAGTTTTCAGTTAGAGGGAGATGGATTGTTTGGGTGATTTCAGGGGCTGGGCGACAGACTGGTTTTGGCATGGGGGTCTTTTTTTCTGGGTTTGTTGGTTTGGTTGTTTGGTTTTTTTTAAGGAAGATTCACTCATAATTTCATTTTTTAAAAATGCTATCCTTTAAACAGGTAATCTGCTAGTGTGCCTACACAGCAAATTCCTTTAGAAGCTGAATTTTCTTCTCCCAAAGGTATAGCAAATACAATGAGTTTTAAACAGCAATCTTTTATTCCTCAGGTAAAGGCAGAAAAAAGATATCTCTTGCAGGAAAAAAAGATGTTTTATAAAGTAAGGTAGAGACTTTCCTGTTTAACCTGTTAGAACTGCTAAGCTAAAGCATACTGCAAAACCACATCATGTTAAAGAGACTGGGAAAAATGCCCAAATGACACTAAAACACAGATCTACAATTTTCAACAACTTGGCTCGCCACTGTCAAAATCAGTGAACAAGAGACAATGCCATCTTACAGATGTTTGTTGACTTCACATTTTGCAGCTTCAAATTCAAAAGTCAACTAATATTAACCGGTTCAAAGCCACCACAAGTCATCCGTTTCTTAACACCTTTCAAAAAAAAGCTACACAAACTCCTGTCCCCTCCTGCCAGAGCTGAGGAAGGCTGATGAGTGACAATGGATGTATCTGTTCCACACATGTTCAACCACCTTTTTTAGCCTATGTCCCAAGTCAGAAGTTAACAGAGCAATGTAAACTATTAATGACTGAGGGTATGCTAGTGTGGGCAAACTTCTAATTTTATGCTAACTGATGACAGCTTTTAAATAGTTGCTACAAAACCACAATTTACATCAAGCACAACTATTTTATATATTGAGAAGCTAAGACTGCCCAGAAACAAGAACCAACATCCTTGCTTTCCCTGATAGGTAATAAAGAAATTATTCATCCACTGCTTTCACAATTAGATTTGTTTTACCATCTGTATTCTTTCATGAATGACTATACTGCAGGAAAACAGTGCAGAATCAGGCTAATAATACGTATTCCAGTTATTGGAATGACACTCTGCCTTAGTGAAAATAAGGATTAAGCATACAAGAATCCAGTGCCAGTTGCTCCAACACAAACTAAAATTTTGTTAGAACAAATGCTGACACCAAGTGGCCATTTACCAATACAGCAGTTGTCTACATGACTGGTAGCACTGAAGGAATACTATGTACACAAAGCAAGATTAGGCTAGCTCAACACGAAAGAAAATCAAAACACAAAGCAGACATATGGATCAAAAGAGTCAATGATACAAAAAATTGCAGGTCTACCCACAGCACTCCTGCAGTTACTCAAAACTATCTAGTGGGTAACTGCAGAATTCAATTAGACTGATGTCCATCTTAATTTTTAGATGATTTTCAAAATCTGGCTGCACTTTTCCATATTTGTTTTTGAACTAACACTGCAGAGAACCTAGGGACTTTCCAAGCTGTTACTATTAAAGTAAATTTAAAAGGTAGATTATTTTCATACACACTGAGTGACTTGCAAATGGCTGAAAAAGCTTCCTGCAGCCTTTCACTCTGTCAATTATCCATATGTTACTGTGGCCATAGACTGCCCTAGCAGGCAGCACACGTTCCAACATTATCTACAATTTTACTTTTAGCAATTGCTACTGTTTTACCTTCCTGGTATATTTACACCCATGGCTTAACCTCAGGAATATTTGTAACTTTTAAAATAAACCCTTCATTTAAAGTTGATCCTATCTTCCTTCCAAAACTTCTGTCAGAAAGAAGAGTCTCAAACCTGAACACTTACAGAGATTTTGAATAGTACTATTTCTATAACATGCTAAGCCAAAAAAAGGGGGAAAGAGTGTTGGCAACTTTATTTTGTGTATTTCCTTCAAAATGGGTATACACCATTTACGCTTCCAGTTATTCAGAAAGTAAGTCCAATTACTTTTCTTATACTATCAACTTTTGAACGAACTTGCATACTCACCTTGTTTTCCTGTGTAACAAGTATACTTGCACCCCCTGGCTTCAGTGGTACTTCTTCCATTGCCCCAAACACATCGGTCTCTACAGAGAAGGTCAGCTCTAAACCCAAATCGCTGATATCATTATCTAAAATCCACTGCAAGTTCTTTGCATACTCTGGATCAATAGATGCTACATCCTGATAATTTACAGGTATACCTAGAAAAAACAAAGATACAAAAAAACCCCAAATAAATAGGATAAAGCAAAAAGGGTTCTAACTTAATATATGGTAGAAGATTGCCCTCTAGAGAGAAACAAGAATAATGCAGTAATAGGAAAAGAGAAAAAGGGATTCACCATTACTAACTACTGCAGAACTGTACTCACTACATTTTAAAAGTACAACAGAATCAAGTTTCCTCTGCATGTTTTTCTTCTCAGTGCAGCTAATAGCATACCACTTGAGCAACAACTGTTTGCACAATTTTAGCTTACTAATGGATTTCGGTAAAAGCATCTAACCACACAGAACACACAATGTTAAATGAGTTTCCTAAAAAAAAATTTAAGTTTTCTACATGAGTTTTAGAAACCCAAATACCACATTTCTCTATATAAAAATACCTTTTCCCTCAGAAAAGGATTTATAAGTGGGACAAAAAAAAATGAAGACAACCTTTCTGTACTTAGAAAATTTTTTCGCTCTTCACTTTCTTTCTTTTTAATCATATTTGCTATGAGATCTACTAGTCAGTTGAAAAAGTTATCAGGATGTACTCTCTTTGCTTCACCATCTTCTGTGCATTGTGATATGTCACAAGGGTGCCCATTAGTAAAGGTCTTAGCACGCTTTGGACTGCAGAAGCAGCACCCTACAGAGTAACACAAAATTCAAAGGTTAGCTACCGGTGCAAACCTGTAAGTGCAAAAACTGTTGTAGTATTTCCCTGGAAGAGCTGACTAGCACTGAAATGGTGCATACACAAGCTGTAAGACATTGTTTTTCTAATAAAATCAAGCAACGTTCCAGTTTAAGAAAAGAACAGATTATTTACTAATGAATTTTCACTGTCATCTCTCTCAGAAAAAAAAAAATCTAACAGCTGTCTAGTAGTTTCTAGAGGACTTTCACTTTTGCCAAGTAGTAAGCATATGCGCATTTCACATATGAAATGTGGAAATAATGATGTCTCTGAGGGATATAAGCAAAACATGTGGGAAAAGAAGCAGATTGAAAAGTAGGAATTGGAGGCTCTTTTAGAGAAGAAACTGATCTGGAGCGTTATGATGAGACTACACTCATAGTCAGCATGTTGTGAAACCAAACCGCTAAGCTCACACATTTGCTTGACAGATATTTTGCTAATCAACAGACTCGAGCCAGGCAGTTAGAAAGAAACTCTGTGGGATTTATCAGGACAAAATTTGAATCCCACGAAATACTATGTATCTTTTTCTTGCTGTACCCTCCTTAAGGCAACTGTAGTTTGGAAAGGAAGAGAAATCTATCTTAGCATTATTGTGATAAACAGGTATTTCTGTGCAACACGACTTCAAAAAGATACCACAGGTAAGCTCTGAGGCAAGTGCAGTAAGTATGCAAGGATTTAAGGCCTTCATCTCAATATACACTGACCCAGAAATTAATTTTTACTTTTTGTCTATGCCATTTCAAGAAGTATTTTCTATTATACTGTGAAAGAGCAGACTTAAGTCTAACAGCAGATAGCACAGCCAGGTATTTATCTGCTATGCATCTTGGCCTGTTGGAGGTGGAAGTTTCCTTTCCAAACAGAAAAGTAATTGGCTCCTTAGAAAAAATACAAAGTAATTGGACAACAGCACTAGTGCAACTATCTTCTCCTCACCTGTTTAACCAGAAGGCATATAGATAGGCAGTTTGAGAAAAACAAACCTAAAAGGCCTTATTAATTTCTGACTACATTTCTGCCTCAGTTCTACATCTGTAACAGCGTACAGCTCTCATAAACATGAGGAACTATGGAATAAAGTTTGATTTAACAGCACAAAAAAAATCATGCAAGCTACATATCCAACGTTATAAAGCATATTAGTTGTGTGTTAGCTGGGTCATCACTTAAGTTGGTGATCTTTCCTTGCCTACCAGATATTGTTGCAGAAAGATCTCAATTCATCATAGTGAAAGAAGGTGATGCACCCACCTGAGTTTCAAAAAAGTAGCCATATTTGTTCATACAGGTTTCAGCTTCTAATTAAGGCACTTCCACGTCACGTCTGTTGACTAAAGAGAAGAGTTCCTTTGAAAGAGGTTCACACTGTTCCCCAGATACAGGAGATCCTACCACACAACTGGTGGATTCAGTGCCATCAACAGGAA
Organism: Anarhynchus alexandrinus; assembly: GCA_008711295.1. Taxonomy (NCBI): domain Eukaryota; kingdom Metazoa; phylum Chordata; class Aves; order Charadriiformes; family Charadriidae; genus Anarhynchus; species Anarhynchus alexandrinus. The sequence continues at coordinate 1,574,451 of VUYV01000108.1, forward strand.
AGACTACAGAAAACAAGGATCTCAGTGCAATGTGAGAAACCAAAGGAACAGAAATAATCTCAGGCTTCAAAGATTTCACATTCCATTACTTAAGGCCTGACAAGTAGCTGAAGGGAATCCCTATGTCTGTAACCTGGTAACTTTTATTTGGCATGAGCAACAGTTAGCATAACCCATAGCTGAACCTGAAACAAAAATAAAACAAAAACCCCTCAAGTGCATCTGCTGCTGTGCAACTAGGGTTCCTTAAGGAAGAAGAGAAGAGATGCACAAAGCTGAGGGAAAAGGCCTTGGAAAGGTTTAAAAAAACCCCACTGATTGAGGCAGAAAAAGCAACTACTTTGGGAAGCGGAGGTGTAGTTTTTCCAGTTCTCTGTCTGTTAAGTAACAAGAATTGATAAAAACCTGTGAACCCTTGGAACTTAAAGAATGTGCACAAACCTCTAGAGTTTTCCAGGATGCCTATTCAACAGAATGACAAGACCTTACTATGACGAACTGGTGAGATCTTATTAACAGAGACTACTCACTGCTGTTTGGTTTGCAACAGTTACTCTAGCAAAATGAAAAAAAAGAAAAAAGAGTAAATAATAGATCATCTTGTCAATTCAGAAACCAACAAATCCAGGATATAATCACGATTCAAACTAGAAATGAAGACAAATTCATTAGCAGTCATTTCCAAAAGAGGTGACAAGAGCAACACTTGACTATTCTCAAAGCGTCACTGAACAGCAGAAAAATAAGTTTTTCTGATTTGTGAACATATCACACAGATCAGCCTGTGAGCATCATTCTTCTGCTCATACAGAGGAAACCTCTTGATTTCAGAGGCCAACCCTTAAGTCAGTCCCAAATTAGACACATCTTTGTGTGGCATACTTTGGAACCACTTTCCTATGTGAAGATCAATGACTAGGGAGCTCAGTGAGGCCCTCCATTGCCTCTTGCCCAGTACACACTCACTCCCCTGCAGCAGAATGCGGTACTGAGAAAGAGAAGTAAAATACAGCCCTTTGTCAAGAAGATTTTGACAAAGATGTCTGAGCCTGCACCATCAACAAACTGCAACAGTGTTTCCTGAACACTTTCAGGGACAAGAAACAGTAGATCGGAAGTTAAAAGTTGATCTGTCATGGACTCAGCAAACATCACAGGCAAACTGTAGGTAGACAGAATGATTACAGAAAAACAGAATGAAATGCAAACAATCCCTCAAAAACCTTGGTAGGTCTTAAAGTAAGGAGCAACTCTTGAAGAAAAGTGCAACTTTCAACATCAAGCTATCTTATACTTCCAAACAAAATTAAAGAATAGCACTCAAACACAAAAGTAATTCTGCATGCAGCAGCAAATAAATTTATGTTCTTAGAGGAGTAACAGGAATGCAAAGTGAATTTACCCTTCCGTCACATCTTCATGCAAAAGGAAGTTTTTCATGACAATGCAAAACAGGGGCATCATGTTCAACAATCAAGAGGCACAAAGGTTCTCAAAGAAGAGCAGAGAAGAGCCCTAGACCACAGATACCACCAGCTAACAGCAGTCCTTCTCTATTAAAAAGAAAAGTTATGTTTTTATAAAGACTTCTGACCAATGCTCTTGAATGCTACACTAAGCATATGAATTAACTTTCCTTGGGAAGGAGCCTGCATTGGTTCTGAAACACTGTTTCAGGAAATAAGTAGCATTTGTTGGAGTGGGTAGACAGGGAGGTTCGCAACAGCATGAATTCACCTTGTTAAAATATTACATGACTGAAAAACTCCAGGCATGATAAAGAATGCCTAATAGATTTTTTTGCCAGAGTTCATGAACATTATCAACTTTGTACGTTTGTCCTAAGTTAACTAGGGACCAATTATTTTCATTTCTCAAGAATGACATTACATGGCAGGACAGAAGAATTTCACAACTGTGATGCAAAGAACTGCATACACCACAAAAACAACTGGCTGCACCAGCCTGCCTTTCAGGCATTCCTAGTCAGCAACATTAAAGACCACTAAATTATATAATTATGTGTTAGACAGATTAATGATGCCTGCCTTGTTTTTAATTTAAGATTCATATTCAAATATAAATTGAAAGATTAACTATTTTATTAAAAGTTGCTAACTGTATAAAATTCCCACATAGTTTTCCTAATGTATTTCTGTATTTTGCAACTATAACCACTCCTAAGAGAGATTCAGACTGGAACAGCAATTACTGCCATATTATGTTGTGACTCTGATGTACATAAAAAAATTAGCAAGACATTAATTTCCCTGAGTTTTTCACTTTTAACACACACACAAAAGTAAAAAGGGGAAAGGTTTACTGCTTAGATAACTGTTATGACTAATAAACAGGATTTTAATAAAACCATACCCAGAATATGTTTGTAGAATGACCTCGTGAAGTAAATGTTGACTAATTGCCTGTGATTCAGAGCTAGCCCCAGGATCTGGCCTGCGAAACGGAAGTAGTTCAAATGATCTGGATTTACAGAAGAGTTGCTGTTGGGCTGGAAAGTTGTTCCTATAAAATAAAAAGATTCTTCTGTTTCATGACTTAAAAAAAAGGTCAGTGAAGTTTATATTTACCAAATATACTAAGCATCTGCAACCACTGAAGAAAGTGTTATTTTGGTGTTCTGGTTTGGGGTTTTTTTTGTTTACAGCAAAAAGAAATGTATTAGAATACAATGACATCCTATTATTACAATGATACTGCTTAGCCACTCTCCAAGGCACCACTCTGAAATAATTATCATCAACGTAACAGTAATGATGACCTGCTAAATTTGGTCCTCCCTCTTACTATATTGCTATATGCATTATTTGCTCACTCTAATGGGCCACGCTTCTATCAACTTGTGAACATGCTCAAAGGAAGGATCAGAACGCATCCACTTCCTTTCATCTGGCTCCAGCCAGATGCAGACAGGAGACAGTCCAGTCCTGTTGTTCTTGAAAAAGACCACCTCAAACAGACATCCTTGAACTTTTTCTTTTAACTTTCAGGAACTAATCTATGCCTCTACCATTGACTGAATTCCTTGCCGCTTCCTGAGACTTCATAAGGTAGAAAGCAAAATGTTTATCAGTGATGATTATGTAACATCTTTTATTGATAAAGATTTGCTTTATATGAAGCACCCAAAAGACAGAAAGACAAACACAAGGTAGACTTGTGGAGATCAACATCTGGTTGTATCACAAAAATTCACAGATTGAATTTGTGGATTTCTAAAAGGAAATAAAGGAATACTTCCACAGCTCCCTTGCACATACAGAAGAAAAGAAAACACTTTCTATACTGCTCTCAAAATGTTATGTCCTTCTACTACCAGGAAGAAATACCATGGACTCAAACCAATAACTCACTCTCCTCTTACAAAAGAGAGAACAAAATCAAGGAAACATCAAATTAAGAAAAATATTTCATCTGTAGTTTTAAAAATGTACAATGAATAGATCACTTCTCTATATATATGGGATCAATTCTGTCAGTGTTACTTTTAAAAAGTATCAATCTTATACTCCGAAACCAATTAAGTGACTTTTTTCTTGGATTATAAAAATGCTTTTGTAAAAGATGACACCCTAAAATTAGGTAAAAAAAAAAAAAAAAAAGCAGAGACATACCATCAGCTGACTGGGTAAATAAGGCATAATCCGGGTTAACTATTTCACTGGATAAGATATCAAACCACTCACGCACCACACCCTGTCCCTGCATGTCAAAAGAACAAAATATATCAGTACCTACAACTTCCACTGCACAAACAGTTATGCTGGGTAACCACATGCTTCTTAATAAAGTATAAAAGTTACTATAAATGAGGATTTAGTTCAAAACAATACTTGTGAAAGAGAATTAATATTTCCCTGTATAAATACCATAAAGGAAAACCATGCAATTTTACCCACCATGCCTTCTTCTCCATGAAATCTGACAGCAATCCCCTGCTTTAGTTTTGCACAATTTGCTTTAGACACAACTTCACAGCTACTCCTAAAAATAGAATCTAAATACAAAGCACCAATTAATTTTTTTATCTTAATTCATTATATTTCAATGTATTTCAAAGATATGCTACTTCTATTTATGAACATGATACCTCTGTGAACCAGAAGGATGTCATTTTCATTGACAGGCCTGTGCACCATGTCCGAATCTGGCTGCCCGGCATGCAGATGTTCATAGAACCATTCACAGCGATCTTTAAATGGCTACAAAACAAGGGGTAAACCATATTATATAGATGCATTCAACTGAATAATTCCTCTCTCATAAGCATGACTGGAAAACAGTTATGCGTACTTCTCAATTCATTTTTGAGATGTGCAGTTACTCAGTGGTGCTACCTCGATACGCTATAAAGTATTTTGGGAAGAGGAAAGGACCAGGAAAGGACTCTTGAATGCTTGCTGAAAGCTGGGATGCAAAAAGACTAGACCATCAGTTATCCAGAAATAGCTATCAGTTCACACCACACAGGAGAAAAGTAGCACAAAACTTTTTCCAAGGGTGCAGGGGGAAGGCATCTAGATAAGAAGTCAGTCATTGGCTTCTGTAACACTACTGTTTATCAGTCACAGTTGAACACAGGAGCACAAATGATATAAACAAGTTATATTTGTAATAAAGTTCATGGCAATAAAAAAAAAGCCCAAAGGAACCAGAAACCTTCCAAAGCAATTCCTAGGTGAGAAGGTTCTAGCTTGTTTGACCCAGCGTTTAGATCAGTATTTTGCAGTACTTCTGAGGAAGGTATGACACAAGTATGGCCTCTCTCATCTATCACGATTCATGGCATGTACTTTTAGCTGATCTAACAAACAGGGTATCAGTTCTCAGGGTCTCTTTGTTATTCATAGGCAATGAATTTCAGAAATATACATTTCAACCAAAGAGTAAGTAAACAATACATCTACACCATGTCTTAAAAATGCAACTGGATTACTAAAAACAACGTACCTCTAAAACTGAAGGCACAGTACTGTTCACAACTAAAGAAATAAAGCTTTTTGAACAGACCCTCAAGAATTATTTAGGAGGGGTGGGGGTTCTGGTTGGATAGAGGAATTTTACCTTTGTTTTCAGCAAATTCTGTCGTTGACCAAAATATTTTAAATGTAGGGAACCTTTCAAACAGAGAACAAAGCAAAAGTATACCAGTGTGTGCTAAACGAAGGAGCTCCAAATAGCTCATTATCCCCCAAAGATCATCTTCATTTGTAATAGAACAAATACACAGTTCTGTCTCTGAGCTGCATGTAGACAATCACAATCTTTTAAAGGTAAGTGATGAAAACGTGGCAGATGCTTAACACTACAGTTATGTAAAGAAGCAGATTTCCATAAGGGGGTTTGCTCGCTAATTTTTCCACTTAACTACATTAGTCTTCCCTAGAGTAACTCTTCAGTCTTGAATTCATGTCCTGTGTTGAACTGAGAAGTGAGTTTAGGTTATGCAAGACATCAGGATTTTACTCAAAAAAAAAAACAAAACACAAAAACCCAAATAAATAAAAGGAAATGGTAGGAAACAGAGTAACAGGTAACAAGACAACATGATATTTCACTGAAGGAGCTGCCACTAATTAACTATGGCCAAATCAACTAACAGTGGTGTATTTATCCTCTAGCTTGTCTCAAAATGTAAGTTAACTGAGGAAAAAAGCACCACATTTTTAAGATCTATTAGATGTACACAAATAGATTTAATAATAGACAGCTAACTGTTTAACTGAAAGTTGGACTTGTAAGACACATTTAACATTGGTCATCTCAAATGGACTTACACATGTATTTTAAAGAATTAGAAGTACAGAAATCTGGCTGCCATGTCTGTTTAATCTGATCTTTCAACATCCCAGACTGAGAAGGCACTGGAGGCCACAGTTAGTTCTTCCATCCTCCCCAAATGAATTATTTTTTTTTAAATATTATTTTTAAACAAAACACCCTCTTTATAGTCACAGAAGTTGTAATTAAGCATCTCCTAACATTTACCTGAGCTTTTATGATGTGCATAAATCTGGACATTAGTTCAGGACACTCAAGAAGAAAATGAAAGTGATCAAAGATGATTTTGGGATTTCTGAAAGAAAAATAGGTTAGAAGCCTGTTAGTCAGATATCTAATAATAATGCTTCATGATACACAAATTCTACATAAAGAGACAATGCAATTAGTCATACAGAAAAGTTCCAACAGACTTTTCTATTTCACAATGTTTTTCTAACTCTTGTTTCCAAATGACTTATACTACACCTCATCCTTTGAACATGGAGGATTACAAGCAGCTCTCCAGACAGAAGCAAGGTTATAAAGTGGGCTATCCCAGAGAAACTCTGGAGACAGCCAAGCATACAAAGATGGTGTTGACTCCTTTAAGAAGGCATTAAATACAACATGTTTGAGGAAGAATTAAAGTTTTCACCTGCCTCAAAAGGGAAGGCTTTATTTGGAACAAAGATGAGGAAAGAATCCGTTAAGGAAATTATTCTGTTGCTCTGTGAAAAAGATTTTGTTCATGAAATCTCACAGAATCTTACAAAAGGATCGCTTACATATGCAGAAGAGTTCATTTAAGCCTGAGCTCTGAATCATTAATATACACTCCCTTGAATTTGGCAGGACCATTAAAGTGCATATGGTACATATGTCACAACAATAACCTAAAAATACAACTCAGTAACAAGAAAAATATGAGTTTGAAATATTTTGGGAAAAGAAAAAAAAAAAGAAATTAGAAGCTTACCGGTTAACAAAACACTTAAGGACATCATCGTGTTTACAGACAAATTCTATAAAACGAGGCGATGTCATCCTGTTCAAAGAAAATCATGAGATGCTTTTGGTTAATGAAGTTGAAAAGAATTTGAATTACATTAATTGTTGCATATTGTTAATAAAATACTATGCAAATAGAAACTCATGTTGTTTAACTAGTGAATCATGAAACTACTCAGCAGCATTAAAATTTCATAATAAACTAATAGAAAAGGCAAAAATGCCAATAATCAAGGTCAAGCAACCTGCCCACTATGTATTATTAACTATATGAACAAAATAAGCTCAAACTAATGGATATACACATTTTTCTGTTGAATCCTTCCAGCTTTCAATACAACAATGGAAGTACATATATGGAAGGCCTGATATTATATGCACAATATACACGATATGCACATTATTCTATATTCTTGTCCATTGCATAAAACTCTCACCAGTCACCTTGTAAATTGTGGTATGTGAGGAAAAGAGCCAGGAAGAAATAACATTACAAACTTAGCAAACTTAATAATGGGGGGCAAGGTGGTATTTAATGGATTCGTGAAATAACAAAACGACTTGCCAGGCAAGCATCTCATACACTCGTATAGAATTTTATTTTTTCTCCTATATGTATCTGGAGAACAAGGGAAGGATTAACATGGGTGCAAATCTTACTCCATTTATTTACATCTGTGTTCTGCATTTTTTAAAAAGAGAAATTCTTAACTGGATCATTTAGCTTCAGCAAAAGCTAACGAATATTTGCAAACAAAGATAAAACCCTCTCATCAAGTGCCTTGAAAGGTTGTGAAAAATAGTAGAACTGTTCCTGTTCCACACACCAACTTAGACAAGAGTGGCTCATTTTATATCAAACTGAGCTATTTTCCTTCTCTCCCTTACTCTGTTTTGAAGAAACAAGCCTCACCATATTCTTCCCCTCATCCACCCAAAAAAAAAACCCCAAGCAAATAAATCTCCCAGAGACCAAATATGAACATTTTAAACACACTTCTGGTCTGAGAGATGATCTGAAAATATTAAACAACTAAAAGACAGTCTTCCCTGAAAGGCAATGAACTCTATCTGTAAATTGCCACACAAGCTGTAAGATGCAAGATACAGAGAAGAGAAAAAAATTTAGCATACATTTGTCAGTTTTCATGCTGAAAACTTGGAACATTGTATTTCAGTACATTAACAAAGAATGCCTAGATTCAACACAGACTCATAGAATCACAGAATCGTTTTGGTTGGAAGAGACCTTAAAGATCATCCAGCCCAAACATTAGCCTAGCACTGCCAAGTTATCGCTAAACCATGTCCCTTAGCACCACATCTACCCATCTTTTAAATACCTCCAAGGATGGTGACTCCACCACTTCCCTGGGCAGCCTGTTCCAGCATTTGCAGAATAAAAGCAATCATGGCAAGTAAAAAAAACCATCAGTATTTCAAATGTTAACCAGCTAATTTTCCATTTAAGCATGAAATGCCATCTTTATTGTATGAGTATCAGGAACAATGGAAAACTATGAGCTCCATTTACTCTCTTGCATTAAACATAATGACAATCAAATCTAAAATTAGAGCCATTTTAAACTATTTTGTCTGAAAATGTCATTTGTTATAATTCCAAATGTTATTTGAAGATGGCAGCGGTACTGAGTTACACCATTGTGCCATTTACCCCTATTAATATGAAAACTTCAGTAAGAGTAAGTCTCAGATCTTGGTACTTCTCTATGCCCTTCTGAAAAGCCCTAAAGCAACACAGAATTCAGGTCTGCTCTGCCTTACTTTCCTGCATCCTAGGGAGTTCTCCCTGTTGTCACTGAAACAGTTCTTACTCTCCTGGCTTCTAGGATAACAACTCTCAATTAAACTTATGTGGTATCCACAGGAGTTCTCCCTAATCTGAAGCCTAAATTATGCATGGGGACAGACCCACTGGGCAAGGTCCATCAGCAAGTCACCTGGACATAGGGAGACAGTCACCTCTCTAATTGATTTTTGGTATAAAGAGATAAACTGGGGGGAAGGCAGGGGGAACACACGGGACACCGTACTTAATCACTTCTATAAACATTTCTGCTTTTCATTTGGCTGCTGTAAATAATACTTTACTGGCATCTTCTCTTAGCAAGGTTTGATGGAAATTTCAAGGGAAATGGCTAACCAGCAGTTCCTTTTTCAAGGTGGAGTAAAATTAAAGTGAAAGTACTGAAGTGCTTGTGGAACATGCTGATCCCCAGATTTTCTTCCAGAGTGTCCACAGAGGAGTTTGCCCCAGACAAACAGTACTGGCTGACTTGAAAGCTTTTATTCTACTAGGTTTGGCAGAAAAGAAAAACCCTTAGAGTGGCTGGGAATAACGAAGAGTTGTCATGTAGTAGGAGCCTTGCTTCCAGATTCCTCAGGGAGCTTGTAATACCACCATACTTGCCTAATCCTCCACTCAAGAGGGTCAATGGATCCTTTCCTTGCACGTTCACAAATATAATCCATAAGAATCTTGGGCAGACTAAGACTTCAGTTACTGTGGACATGCTTTTTTTTTATTTTTAAACCAGATACTTATGGAATTAAGTTTACCCAAGTTGTAGTGCCTGTTCCACATAAAACTATGTTTGCCAACCCAGGACAGAATTCCAAGGGAGCATTACTTGGAGATTGAACTCTCCTTGTTATAAACTTCTGTAATATAGCCAAACACGTTTTGCTCCAGCCACCAGTTTCATACACAAAGATAATTCACATTTTTTTCTGAGCTTATAGATGTTGTTGGATAATCACATTAAATTTAGGGATAATTTCACATTAAGAACCAACAGCAAGAAATGCTAAGTTTCAAGAGATCAAAATTACGTTACCTGCAAGTAACCCACATATGAGCCATCTTTGTATCCTACAAAGCCATTAGACATTCAATACAAAATCTGTCCCAATGCCACTACATTCACAGGCAGCAGCATTATGGAAAACATGCTGTGCTTTTTGGTGCCATTAAAGCCGGGGCGGGGCGGGGGGCAATCATTCAAATAATTGAACTAGTGACAGCATTAAAAAGTGTACCCTTGACTGTCACAGGTCAGCACCAACATTCTTCCAAGAAAGCATATATGATTCTTAAATGGTAATAGTTTAGGTAATAAACAGGATCCCCTCCTTACCCCTGAGGCATCTGACAGGAGCAGCACATATAAAAGGCTTGAATGACAGCACTTAGCCTGTTTGCTGTCATGGAGATAACATCCTGGCAATCAGCACAAGCTTCCTGCTTCCCGGTAACATCGTATGTTTTCGACTCGCCAGCATCAGAGGATAGCTCTTCTCTGCCCTCAGTTCCTGCAGCGGCAAAGGAAGGCGTAGGAGTAGCATCCTGGTGATCTGGTCCTTTTTGCTTCAGTAAAATAGAAGTAATGTTGGCTGAGTCCCTTTTGTTTTTCATCAGCTCTGTGGCTATAAGAACGAGCCATTCATCTAGAGAATGCCACAGCAGTTCCAGCGGCTGCAATAAACACACGCAAAAACAGACAAAAAAGGAACACGTTGACATTAGATAATATTAATGATGTGATAATCCTCTTAAGGCAAATAAATACCATGCACATTTAAAAGCTTTAAATGATCCTTTAGAAGTCATGTTAGAGATAAGAGTCAAATACTCATAAAAAATTCTGTACTTGTAGCCATAGAGCACAGAAAGAAAATTTCATATAGAAGGAAAATAATCAAGCCACAGATGGAATAAAGATAAAATAATTTAGAAAGGGCGAAAACACAACTATTTAACAGAGTTTGGCCTCATGATTGTTACATAGCGCATTACTGCCTGACTGCTCTAGTCAAGCAGAGAGACAGTAATACACATGTCAAGTTTCCAGAATAAAAGTGTGTCAGGTTGTTGGGTTTTTTTTTAAGGCCCGGTCAAAGAAGCTCCATGTACCAGGTAGATGGAGCAAACCCCAGAAAACACCACTGACATTCAGACTCATGCACATGTCTAGTAAGATGTGCTTTATGCATAGTGTGAGCTCATACAACTCATTTTGATAGTATCTCAAATGTCAGAGTAAGGGTCACTAATGCCTGGTTTTATGAAATAGCAGCAAGTATCAGTAGAATCACAATTTTTAAAGCTATACATTTTATTTGAACAGAGTCACTCTTTATTCACTACCACCAGCTTAAAACAACATAATCAAAACCTGGTATAATTCCTTCATTACACATTTGCTCTGAGGTGCACGCCTACTACAGAGGAGAGAAATGGCTGACAGACCTGGGGCTGTCTCATGAGCATTTCAAAAAACACGAGGGCTGACTGTGCTGTCCCTTAATGGTGTTTAAGGGGTTCACAAGCATACAGTCTAGCAAGCACAGGGATGTGTATCCTACAGGGAGACAATTCTGACTTAAGTCTTTCATAGCATTCCAAAAGTAAGAGTGAACTTCTAAATGCAGTCCTTTTTACATACATTACTATTTCATCAACATTTTTCACTAATTAAAGCATTCAAAGGCTTAACAGATATTGAAAATTATGTTCTCATCTTCTAAAGGTGCCTTTAAAAATTAAGAGCTATTCGCAGCACACCATACCAGAAGTCTACGCTATCTGGAACGCTGCCAGTTCACCTAATAGTGACATACTCTCAGCACACACTAAATTACTTCTCATAACAGCTGTGTGTTAAAAAAATCTGTTGAAATTTACCATTAAAAAAATTTACCATTATGCTTTTGGTTTTTCCCCAATAAGAAGTTTGGGGAAAGCCAGACTGATCTCCAAGACTGGTAGGCTTTGCTCAACATACTGTATGATACTCAATCATTGCACTCCTAGTGACCACACATTTCTCTAGATGATCTGAATACCTCCAGTGTGGGTACCATTTTCCACATTAAATGTCTGCCATACAGGATCAAGTCAGCTTCTTTCCAAGACCTACCTGGCAGACCTTAACCACAAAACATAACGTAGAAAAATTTTCTAATGGAAAATAGGATTCATTGAATACATGGACAAATTAAAATGCAACTGTGTTCTTAACATGTAACTCATAAGAAACTAGGTAGTTATTTAGGAGAATACTAAAATGTAGTTTTCTTCTCCCAAACTTTTCAATGCTTAGCTTGCCAGACACCATTTTTCTGCTGATATCTTGTGTTTTATTTTTTTATTTCCCACAGACTTCGCATGCCTTTCAGAACTCTCGCAACTGATTTGTTTTCCCAAAGCTAGTTTTTCAGATTATAATCACAAAGTCATGCAGAAGTGTAGTCAAGCACAGCAACTTTAACATTTCCCTTTCTTTTTTTCTAGTCTATCTTCAGGCTATAAAGCACTCCTCTAAATATTGCCCACCACTTCCGTATCCATGGCTGTCAGCATTTTATGTTAGCATGCATGATCAGACCTTTTCGAGCATAATATGGACATACTCGATCAAACTATTACCAACACTTTTTCAAAACTACAAGTCAGCATTCTTCAGTCGATTCTTACCATGAATCACATATTAAACACAAACCTCCACTCAACCTTCAGTTTTCATATCTCGCATTTCAGAAAAACTTATTTGGAATTATATGTCTGAGTCTGATCAACTGCCAAGCTTTTACAGCTGCACACCTCATCTCTCACATGTGAAGATTTAGGTGTGCAACTCCTTCCTCTTTACCCATCTAGAAAGCAAGATCCTACAAATCAAACCCATATTCAAACTGCCACATTGGAGCAAAATCTTTTGCCAGGTGACAGATAGTTAGTCTTCTAAGATACAGGGAATAGGAGATCACTAATCCATGAAGTGACTGTGTCACAGCAGAGAAGTCAATTCAATTCTAGAAAAGAATCTTAGTATCTGAAATGAGGGAAAAATGTTACAGGCTTCCCAACTTTGTTCAGCTAGACAGGGAGATTTTGCTACGTTTCCCTAATATGTGACCAGAACAGCAACTGAAAGAGCAATACATGAAAAAGTAACGAATGTAAACTTGATCAAAATTACTATTCACAAAGTTTCTCACTGGTAGGATCTCATTTGAGTTAGCAGTAGCTTTTTTCAAGATTCGGTGTCAAAATTCAATGACTATTTTGTTTCTTGCAAGATCAGTACAAGAATGTGTCTTAATTAGCTAGTGTTTCCACTTTAAAGCATTTGCATAGGCCTGAATTGACCAGGCCTGTGACAAATTACACACAGGGAACTTCAGTAAAGCAAAGATGGCCCTGTGATTTTCTTGTCCTCGTCAAGCAACAACATTCCTCAGTAGCCTCAGATCAAGATATACCCACGTTTTCAGTCCCTTCCAAGCTACATTACAGTGACAACTCTTCAAAATATGTTCAGTCAGTATACTAACATAGAAAACCTTAACACAGCATTAAGAAAAGTCAGAAGAAAGTTTTTTCTTCATTTCTTATACTGAGTAAAACATAATTTTGCACCAGCTTTTTAAAAGGAGTTATGAAGTACAATTTTAAAGGTCATCAGGTACAGAGATACTTGGACTTAATGGGAGTGCATTCAGAAGGAAAGGAAACAATTCCTTATACCATGCAACAAGGCCTGATAATGTTCCTCCGCACACCCCACAAGGGTACCACAAGACAGAACTCCTGCCACTGCTACGCTCAATACTCCTCAGATAAAAGTTTCTATGTCCATTCTTGAAAGAAGACAGTATTGAACAACAGATTAGCTTCCTATACAGTAAAGAAAGATAATATCGAGACGTCTTCACTTGCACAAATAAACAGCATTCCAAGAAGTGCGTGGTGGCCTGTACCACTTTCTTGTACTCTGGAAAGTACTCAAGACACGGGACATGAGCAGTCTGAGAGACTTGTTTTTCCCCATAAAACTTGTACCAAAATTCAAACTATCTACAACATTTACCCCCACAACTGAATTTTAAGATTAGCAGCAAATTCCAATTTAATGCTACTTGCCTCTAAAATTTTCAATATGGATCTCAAATTTAAAATCTTTACCTTCCACGTTGACTTTTTAAATACAGAATTAACTCCCGTTTTGGAGTAGCAACCTCTGTGGTTTCCTTAATAGTCCACTAAACAGTTACACAGCCTACATTCAAGAAAACTCAAATAAAACAAAAACCAGAAAAGGAGTTCTCTTCCACGGACCTGCATGTCCCACATGCAAGAACTGGTATCAATGAAGACATACAACTGCCAGGTCTTCAAGTAGCCTCCATACTATTGCAATAATTTAGAGATATAGTGAGCTTTTTTCCCCTTCTCCCAAAAGGCAAAACCAATCATCACAATTCCGTGTGAAAAGGAAAGGGAAGGTAGGAATAAAAGAGAATGGGAAGTCACCCAATTGACTCAGCACTGTGTCTCATCTCCCACTACCCAGATACTGTAAATTCAGGGAAAAACAGGCAAATCCAACCACAACTGAAGATTAACTTAGTGTTGCCAGGCCAGTATGCCCCATTCCCAAATGAGAGTAAGTTCTCATCAGCAGTGTTGTATTTTTAAGTTCAAATCAGCCCTAAAAATATCATGAAGACAACAGTGGCCCTAATGAAGGGCTGCCTCAGTTCTAATACTTCTAAAATAACTAAGTTAAAATAATAGCAGTAATCATTCTTAAATCATTCTGTTCTGTTAGCTAATCCAACAGCCAGTATATATTTTGCTCATTTATTAAAAAATATAGATGTTGTTTTTACACAATTAAGAATTACTGATATTTTCTGAGACAACCGTGCCAGTTATGTAATATAAGTCTACTGCAAAAGACTGAACTCCATACTAAATTGAGAAACAATTCTTTCAGCATACAAAGTAGTTTGAGCACACAGATAAGTGATTCTGCTGAAATACAATTTCCTTCACAAATTGCAACTGAATGTTTTTGTTTGTTGTATAGTGAGTTCTGAAATGATCTGGAGTTGAAAAGCATGAAACCTTAATTTTTTTTCCTTTTTGGGCTACGAGCAAACAAAATGGAAGGAGATGAGCTCAGCTACTCCTAAAACCTTGAAGAAAAAAAGGTAGCAGAAAATCTACACTGAAAGGTAACAGAATATCTCACTGCAGATAGCTCCTGTATTAAATGCATTTAACATCTGCTCGCTATTTAATCTGATATATTTAAACCAATTTTCATTAAAACTGTTAGAAAATGCTGCCTTTAATATTAAAGTGATTCTTGTGATTTGGGTAGGGCTTTGGTTTTTGAAAATGGAAGTCTGGTTAAACTCACAATATGCCAATCTAGCTCAACATATTTTAGTCAACAACTCTAAAGGACAATTATTACATTGTATAATGTACAACACATTACATTTTGTACGCAGTATTTTTCATACTCAAGCACTAGTTTTATATTCATTATATAAATCAATTTGTTATTATAACTATTTTGCTATCAGAAAAACAAATATTTGTGCTTGTTTTTTTAAATAATCTGATGCTTTCCTTCTTTGCAAGAGAAGAAATTTAAACAAAAACTGAGCTACTTAACTAAATATAGCTGCAATTAAGAGTGTCATCTTTCATGACCTTATCAATACAGCTTGGTCTTGAAAGTCATTAGAAGTAACATGAAGAACACATCATATCATCAAATGAATGCAGTAATTTCAAAATACCATTTTCAGAACACCCTGAAAGAAATGCGAAGGTTAAGGAAAATTCTCATGTAATCATTGGCATCTAAATTTGGTGATATGAACTGTACCATATAAGAGGATGGAGAGAGATAGGGCAAAAAAAAAAAAAAGAGACTATCCTTCAGTTCTTATTATTTAGGTGCACTGAAGAGTATGTCAGCTATATGCCCAGTGCAGACTGAGTGGCACGCAGGAAACCAGAACTGCTTTACAGAAAGGCAAGCTATGATTTTCTACAGAGGGATTCCCTCAACCAACAAGTATAAAGAAAACCCTTCTGTAATTCAACATCTAAATGGCAGGCAGCTAAAGCAAGTGTTTGAAAACAGCTATAAATCAATAATCTTGCGAGGGTGGCAGTAAGCTGGTATGTTTAAAAGCATGTAATAACAAAATTCAAGAACAACTTGGGGAAAAAACTTCATGACCACAGTGAAAACAATGATCAGATTAAGAATTTAATTATTTCCATTTATCTTGCAAGCTGGATAAAACTAAATGCTCAGAACTCCCAATGATTCTCCAAATACCACTTTTAAATTACATTAATACAATATATTATATTAATATTATCACATTTTGAGATTACTACACTCTTAAATAAAATAATAGAAATAAAAACAAAGTTTACCAAAACCAGCTGGGTAACTAAGCCTTCAACATCTAATAAACAATACATTAAACAACAAATAAACAGAAATCATAAGATGAGATGTGCATCAGTGGTAAATGAATCCAGTGGGAAGAAAAAAAAATCATTAAGAAGGAAAGAGGTAGGCTTAACTTAAGAAGGGATAGGGACATCAACCAAACTTACTTCCTGTTCATGAGATGTCTGATTAATGAATGCATGCTTTGTGAAATTCATCTCTTTAACGTCTATCTTCCTAACAACATCATATACTTTTCTGACCTTGAACACCTGACTTCTTGGAGTTTTATTTCCATTGTAGCCCATGTCATTTCCATTACTGGGAGAGGATGGGCCAATGCGAAAGACATGGCAAAATATCCTCACGATCCTTAAGAGACTCTTCATTTGAGCTTCATAATTACTTGACAAGCTGGGGGAAAAAATGGAATATTTAAGTTTCTTTTCCTAGATGAAACAATTTAGTATATTAAGGAGTAAGCAATCTAATGGTAGGGTCTGACACACATACTTGAAAAAACCCTAAGCTTTAAACCCTAATAAATTTTAATTTTTCTTTCCTACAACAGCCCCAAATGTCAAACATAAGCATTACAATTTTACTAACACATACTCAAAAGTTTAACTAGAAGCAAAATGAGCACAGCAAATTCCAGATCTTGCGAAATACTTAATTTTTTTTTACACACATATACACTTTTTATGAACCACTGGTAAGTAATTAAACTTACTACAGTAAGGATCTCAGTTTATGAAGTAAGGACCTCAATGTGTGAAACAAATTCAGATACCCAGTTGAAAATGTTTTTCATTCCAGAAAATATAGTATCCAATAGTAAAAGTGTACTGACTAAACAGATATGCTGCCGCATCCCATCCTCACCTACCTACTATCCTAAATGCCCATTAGCTACCTCAATTCAACAAGGAATCAGGATGGTAAATATGGCACTGTTTTTACTCAGGAGAGATATGATCTAAAAGATACTACATAAAAGCACCAGTATGCTTTTTATTTATCCAATAAATATATTAAAAGTTATATGCCTTCTTAACTGAACTGGCCAACACTGAACTCTCCACAAATACAATGTAGAATCTGACATATTCGTGAGTTCATGCACAAGCAGAAACTTCTCCATCAAATTCAACTTACTTTTCTTTCCTTAAACCCCAAGCAGTAAGAATTCTTCTATCTTGAACACATAACAAAAACTGCAAGAAACAAACTTTTTCTACTGAAGTCTACTCACTTAAGAATATTACACAAGTGAGTACATATTCAATTCTCTCCTTAAAGTATTTGCAACTTAAAAGCATGCTTTTTAACTGTAAGATCAGTAAACACCAGAAAACTGACACCTTAGAGGATGCTGTAAGCCTCTGATGCAATTATAAATCCATTAATTCACAAATCTGAAACATAGCTAGTTGTAACATCACAGTACCTTTATCATGACCTCACTCTCCCTATGGTATGGGTAAAAGCAAATGCCTTATTTGTTTACAGCACCACATTTTAACAACTGCCAGTGAGGTGTTAATTTCAAAAAGCCACACACTAAGAATGCTACCAAACTAATAAAGTACAACTATCTTGTGACAATTTAGACTTCAACCAGATTAAGTTTTCAGTAAATCTAGATTAAGAAAGGAATGCAAACAGTAAAGAGTGCAAGAGTAGGAATGTCAGGTTTTCAACCAGGTAATGAGAATTCCTTGACTGGCGGGCTGTAATTATGTTACCAGAAGCTCCAGAAGCTCTGGTCACAGCCAGAAATCAGTATTTAGAAAAATCTTTGCTTGTGTGCCAAAAGAATCTATGAATACAAGAAGCTAACTCAAGAAGCTAACTTAATGATTGGAAAAAAAAAAAAAACAAAAACATTTCAACTGAGGTTTACCAACCCCCAGCAGCATTGTTTTCCTGGTGAAATTTTAGTTTAAATTTCCTGGTCTCCAGGAAGAGGACTTACATAAACAGGAAAAGTTTAAAGTGCTTTTAATAGTTCACTGAAGCTTTTACTAGCATATTTGTAAACATCCAGCCAGGCCAAATCTGCACCAGCAAGACCAAATCATGTCATGCTACAATTATTTCTTGGAAAGAGGAAATACGTGATGGAGGCAATGCTAACTGAACACGCTCCTTGCTGGTGTTCAAAGCAGAAGTCCTCAGGCAGAAGCTTGGTGGCACTCCTGGCTACCTCCTAGAAGCATTACAAAAACAACTTAAGACACTTTTGAACTAACCAACCAATAAACCCAACAGCAATGGGGTGCAGGATAGCACCCAGGAAACTTAACCGTGGTGATACTAGTTCAGCCAAGTATCATTATTGGAGGTTTTAGTGTACAAAGTGCATTTTACATAGTATTTGTTGGAAGGAGGAGGGAGCAGAAAGAGGCCCAAGCTCAGAGGTCTGTATTCACCAAGTACTGCCTTCATCCTCCTTGTGTTAGTAATAAAGCAACTGAGGAAGACTGAGTTGAAGTACAGATTGAGGCCTCTGACAGGGAACAGAATTGGAGAGAACAGAGACACAGTTTTTGTGAATCTTTTTCTTGGAATAGAAAAAGAAAATAATTCCATTTCCCTTGTAACATATTACAAAGTACAAAGTACCAAAGAGAAGTGGGCTAGTAAGAGTCCACAGGATGCCCTAAGTACAGGCACCTCTGGAAATGCCTGCCCGTCCAACGCAATGCAAAGCTTCCAACTTGTCTTCAGCCTCCACTAGTCAACCCACACGCAGCAGTACAGGAGTACATACCGACTCAAATTCGGAGACAGTACAGGCACATAGATACTGTTTCTACAGCCATACTGAGGGAACATTGCTCAATAAAGAGGAGCAATAACAGCAATAAATCAAATCTAAACACACAACCAGTTTCATTTACCTCTGAAGATACTGAAATAGAAATAAATACTGCCTCGTATGATCTAATCCAGCTACCACATCTTCTGGCAATGTCCCCATACGAAGCAAGTTTGAAACCCTTTCCTGCAGAATGGTTTTACACTATCACAGTTTATTTGTGGGAGATCTATTGGCTCTAATGAAGTCTGGAGACAAAAGGAATGCATTACAAGTTAAGCTGATTACACACTGAAGCCAAATAACAGCTAAAGTTCTTCAAAAAGTTATCTTTGCAGCAACAAAATGTCATTAATATGTCTATGCACTTTAACCACAAACAGTTGAGGGGTTTAAGTCTTTTATGCTCATTCATCAAGGCGAACACTCATCAGAACAAGATTATGATGAATGGAGTAATGAATTTCCTAGCATTGCCTAGGAGTTCTGACCTGCTATCTACAAGCTCCATCCAAATTTAACATGACTGATGAGAAAGGGGGGAAAAAAAAAAGCACCTAAAACTAAGAATTATTTAGTATCCATTTAACTGATGCGCTCCTCATGGCCCAGCCGCAGTTGAAAAGGAGCATTCAAGGTCTTACTCCTCTACAACCTATCCTGACAGGCCTCTCTGGTTACGGAACACTCTTAAACCTCTCATTTCCCAGAAGCCAGCCAGAACATGTTAGTAAGGAACTTCCACTCATGCTTTCAGGCTCTTGACCTCTTTCAGAAAAGATTTTCTTAGCTTCTAGTAAAGCATAAAGGTTAGAGCAAATTCTGCTAGCTATTGAAAGCAGTAAAATCTTAGTGGTGTTCCAACAGATTACCGATGAGGCATTTTCCACAGCCTCCCTCAAAGAAATGCCACAAAAATGAGGAGAGCGTACTAGGAAAATATGCTTGCCTATTTTATGCATTTCCCCAAGTAACTGCTCCTTGTGCTGCTGAGACAGCACACTGGTACCTGAAATTTTTGATCTCACATATTAGTAGCCATGGAAGGAAATCAGAGCCAGCAGACATGAGACAAGTGTCTGAAGTAAGAGAAGTCTCCTCAAACATACAAAGAAAGCATGCAGAAAGCAAAGACATGGAAGAGAAGAAAAGAAGAGAGAGCAAAATAAAGGAATGATTGATAGTTGGCTAAAAAGCTTCCCTTCCCAGAGCTGACATAGCCAAACTAACCAAACAAAAAATACACTTCCCTGCAACTCAAGCTTCTAGGCACCAGCAGCTACACAAGGACACCAACTTTCTCTCCTGAAGTCCTCATGAATACAGTGATTTAAACAGGTGCTCTCATACAGAATCAGATTTGAGATGCGTGTACCCCAGCATGTGCCCAGCATCAGATAGTTTAGATTATTAAAACTATTAAGTAGCACTAACTACTAGGTAGCTTATCAACCCACTCATGATCCTTTCACACTTACCTAAGCAGTTTGTGACCATTTGTTGTGGCAACTTCAGCAAGACTTGTTAGGATTTTGAGATACTGGCTTTCGCTCTGCTGAGACAAGTGTTCCAGAACTTGCCGCAACTGATACATTAAAACAAAAGAAATTGCATAGTGTCATGGAGCATCAGACCAACAGTTAATTTAGAACATTATCACTTAAGAATTAATATCTAGCAATATTAATGTAGGTCTACATTGTCCAGCATCTAATCTAACCTCAGTTAATGTTTCATTATCATTTATAAAAGATCACTGAGAAGATATACATTCTAGTGTCAATGTACGTACTACAGGATATGTAATATTATAGAATGCTGTGAACGCTGAATGCTTAACCATGTATTGTTAATTCATAAGAACAACTTGTTATAATCTGAAAAATGAGTGGGATACACTTTCAACTTCTGAAAGCTAAGAGCATATTTTGAGTTTCATAATTCATAATTTACCTGTCTCCCCAGTTCACTTCTGGTTAGTTTATGACACAGTGTAAATGAACCCTGGATCCTAGAGTTTGCTCTCACAACCTTCATTTTTGCTCAAGATACTGAATGTCTTTCCTTTAATAAGAAGTCATACCCTGCTAATCAACAATTGTTATGATTACCCTCTTCTCAAAATTGCCATTTTTTTCCTTTTTGCTAATACCATCACTTGGCTCACAAAGACTAGATGTTGCAAATGCCCAGGCACCGCCCTGTCTTCAGATCCTTTGTTCTACACTTTTCTCTAGCTTAGATGGGTTTTTTTCAGATACATTAACTCTTCATACATTCATATTGCATCCTCATTTACTCTCTTCTCTCTCACTTTCAGAAAGTTCGGCAATACTTCTCACAGAACTGTGGAAAGGCGGAATGAAAAGGAATCTCACAAAGGTAATCTAGTCCAGCAATCTGCCCCCAAGGCAGGAGCACTTGTATCTGCAATCCAAACTGGCTTGCCCAATTTGCCTGCCTGGTTTTTAGACATCTTCTAGTCTGGAAGCTCTGCAGCTTCACTAAGTGGTCTCTTCTAATGCTTCACTGTCCTTGACCATGTGAAAGTTTTTTCCCAGGGTTCAGTTGCATCTGTAGCTACAAATGCCTAAGGCAGTTTCTTTCTCCCTGCAGTCTGTTGATAATTTTTCCCGTTTGTCAAGAACATTTAAAATGTAAGTCCCGATTTCTAACATACATCCAGTCTCTTCATGACATCACTTTCAGAAAATATGAACTGGTCATTATCCAAGACTTTGGGCAGACAAGCTTAGACTTGGCCACAGAAAAACATACTTAAAATAGGCAATGAAGCATAACTGTACCATGTATTTTCTAATATATTTTGCATATCCTCTCATTCAGATATTGGTTTGGACACACCTCCACCATTACTCAGACAGATGAAATATTCATTTTTCTTGTTTATTGACTTCATTTCTACAATATACGATAGTATGCTTTCCCATTTACCTTTCTGTAGGTCTTTTTTGTTCCATGGCCTTAGTCCTTTAACTTTCTTTTTTATTTGAAAACATCTACACCATCTCCCCACGTTTCTAATACACACTTTGAGAATTCTTACTTTGTAAAACTCAACCCTGTCTCACAAATTTAAACACTGACTTATAAATCCTCAGTCTTTTAGTGGAAGTAATGGGATTACAGAGAACAATAAAAACTTCAAAAATCTAGCAAACCAAGTTCAGTGAAGTGGCGGCCAATACCTTACTAAATCTATTATTTCTTTTTTTTTTTAATTTACAGTTTGTAAGATTGTTTGGAATTATTTTTAAGCAAACAATATATTAAAAACCAACAGCCAGCTAGATTTTGAAGCGAAAAAAGCACCCCATGCTTCCTTTCCCCTACACAACAAGAAACAAAAATTCTTTTCTTTGCTTTTTCTTTGCTTTAGATTGCACTACCCCACAATAATAAAAGAAACAAGGTATAGAAGAACCACTGAAAAAGGAACAGAACAGTTTCATCTACAGTGATAATAACCAAATGAAATTGCAGCTGCAATCTTTTACACTCTAATTGTACAAGGCAACCTCATACAGATGAGTTCTCATACTCTGAATGTCCAAGCTCATTCTAGATGATTCAAGCCTCAAGACACATCCTAGAATAGGTATCTGCAGATAACTACTAAATGAAGGAAAATAGACCCCATTACACAAAGTAATGGTATATATAGAATGCTCTACCAGCACCTTTGCACTGAAGCTTGCAACAAGTCTGCTCTTTCGATACTTACGCTGTCTGGATCACTTTGGCAAATATACAAAGTTAGAACACTAAATTAAAACAGATCCTACATTTAATCCCAAATTCTTGTGTTTAAAATTATGTTAAGAACGTACATTTTCCACTGGGGAAAGAAAAGTACATAGTGGTCAACTGCTGTGGTACTGACAGTGAACTGCTGGTAGTGTCTTCTAATTAGGACACTCATATTAAGCAATCAGATCTCCACAACACAGACAGATTGGTGACTATAAAATACATAATACCGTATTACCATGTTCTCCCGTAAATCTTCATTCTGCGTCATTTGAATTATTGTCTGGAAAAGTCGAGGATGATATTGTATTAAGACTTCACAGGTCTCTCCATACCCACCCTAAAAAGCAATAGTTCAAAAACCATTTTAATTAAAAGAAATATTAGAATTGTGTTTCATACTATTATAGGCATTAAAACCTACTCAGGATTACATATATATTTTTTAAATGCTGAATGAAGAAATCCAATCCTAAAACAACTGAAATTCAATAGTGTTTCAGGGTTAGAAACAAAACATTTGGGAGATGATGGAATCAAATTCTTTCAGTATATTGGCTCACATATATCTGTTCTCTTTCTTCTTTTTTTGAAGCACCTTCTCCTTTAACATTTGAACAACACTTTCCCCGACGATTTACCGGAGATTAAAAACGGTGCAATATTTAGCTTCTTTTCCCATTGCTGATTAATGAGCCATGTCTACCTAACTACACCCAGAATCAAATCCTTCAAAAGAACTATTTTCATTAAGGTTCATAAGGCACAAATCTGACTTGTTAATGGAAGAAATGGGGCAAACTCATGAAAGGGTTATTTAACTTTAAAATTAATAGACAGGTATGATTCCATTTGTGCCTTAGATCAACGGCTCAGACTAACTTCACGACCTTTTGAGAAAAACGTTGGGGTTTTTTTGTTGGGTTTTTTTTTTTTTTGAAAGAACAGAAACTGAATTTGTGGTCTATTTGTATCAACTCTTATTTAACAGTTTCATTTTAAGCAGGCACCTAACACTTCAATACACATCAAATTCTACATTGGCAAGATGACCATGTAATGTATTAAATGCTGCAATTCCAGAGGCACCTTCTCTTTGCATGACAGTTCATAACTTGCTTCAATGGTAACAGATTCATTAAACAGATTTATTTAATTGTTCCTGGTGCCAAGAACTGAAGTATTAAAATTGCAACCACCCAGAATCCTTAAGAATTAATGAAAGTCAGCTCTTCAAAATCAAGGTAATACCAAGTTCGCAAGAACTATATGATTCTATAATTTCAATCTTCTAAAAACATGTATCTACTCTGAAAAGCAAACCTGTAAGCAAAGAATAAAACCCTTATTGTAAAACAAAGAAAATGCTTTGTTTTCTCCTTTTTTACTTAATATCATAAGCTTGTAAACTAGACGAATTTGAACACAGTAAGATTGTCACTACAAAACAGCAAACACCAGGTGTCACTACGCACACCTAAAAAAGTAGACAGAATTTTGATGTACACAGTGGTGCCCTAGAGACCAGAAAACTAGAGACTGAAGCAGACATTTGAAACACTAATCATAAAAACTAAGAATAGTACCATTAAGTACACACTGGTATACTTTCTTACAGGTCTGTGGCTACAGAAAGTCTCAAAATTGAATAGACTTCATGTGGTTTTATGGTAATAATTGAGATTAAAATAATCTGTTAATACAGCAAAAGATTTGAATGTTTCAACTTTATCCTGCCAAAGTAATGACATGCACCAGGATAATGTGATGTCCACTAAGTGCAGCGATTTATTTTTTCCAGTCTCCATTTCATAGTTTTCTAGTCTGATGATTATTAGCAAAGGTTCAAAAGCATTCATTACACTGACCTTAAATTGATCCTGAAGAAAAACGTGTAAGTGTTCACGAATCAAGAAAAGACACCCTAGCAAGCACTGCAAACAATCTTTAGTATCAAGCAAGAAAGAGCATGTTTCGGCACAGCAACTGAAAATGCCTAAGACTTTTGTTCCTTATTCATCATCCAGACATAATATTTGGAATACCTTTGAAAAGTAAAAGTCAGCACCATGTAAGTCTTGTTTGTTTTTATTAGTAATATCTCCTCAAGAGAACAGAAAATATATTAGTTGAGATTAAAAAAAAATCACTCCCTTCTGCATGCCTTTACCTCTTACTTGTTAACAGTTAAGCACCTAAACAGAGTCTATTACCGTTAGATCAAGGATTCCCAAACTTTCTAGTCAAATGGAGTTCTGCAAACTCTTCGTTTCTCATGAGCTCCCATCTTGCAAAGTCTTTAATGGGATCTCATTGACATCTGCAGAGGGTACAAATTGGGAACTTGCCAAAAAATTATTTGCAATTTAATTGCAAAAAAAAAGAAGTATTTTTGCATTTCTGTTTTGCCAAAGGACTACCATCTTTCATAGGCCTTAAAACTAAAAAGGTAACACTGACCTATCACTTACAGGTGATACTGTAGTAAGTGACAGAAGTTCACAGGAAGAGTTTTGGTAATTCTATACCTGTACACAGAGATCCAGTGGAGTAATACCATTTTTGTCTGGTAAATATTTGGCTCCTCTCATCAAAAGTATTTGTGCAGTGTCTCTCTGACCATGGCTATTCAAAGGAAGAGAAGAAAGAGTTAATACAGCACTTACGCTCCACTGAGTGATAAATCTAGCTTTATTGCATCTGCAAACAAAACCAACATAAGCTAGGAGAAAACAAATAGTTATGGTACAAAACTAAGCAGAAACACAGGATGGAAGATAATGCCACTTATATTCTTCTACTACCTTTCAAGGCCACTGCAGAAGCACAGCATAAAATTAGGTATGGCCCATTTATCAAGCTGGAGTCACCCTCATAATTCAGAAATAATTCATCTTAGCCTAGCCTCATAAATTATTTATATTCCTCAATACCTAGAGCATATACTTTCCAAATCCCTTTTTTTCTGAAGACAATGAGAAACTGGGCACCAGTGATTAGACGTTGACTTCATTAAAAACACATTGAAAGACTAGTTGACTATCACCTTCACCAATACTTAGTGCATATACTGACAAATGTTAATACATAAGTATCTAAAGGGTGAAATGAAAGACATAAAAAAGACATAGCAATTAAGGTTACAGATACAAGTTTTTCAAAAAAGTTTTAGATCACAAGCTAGTTTGCAGTGTGCCCCCTACACAAATGAATACAAACATCTGCTGTCCTGGAACACACCAAGGCTGCCTGCACTAACAGTTCAGGAAGGACAGAGGAAAAGCAACAATTAACAGCTGAGGGTTCCCAACTGAGTTCTCCTCGTCCACGTCCTTCCAACCCAGGAAACCAACAGGTTAATCTGGTGTACCAGACTTTGCCCCAATGCAAAGAGTCAGCTACTAGATCTCAGAAAGGAGCTAAGACTAATGGCCTACTGAAGCACATCTTCACTGTAATTCTCTAGACTAAGTGGACAACCCAACACATTGAAAAAACATAGGTTTCAGAGTCAGACTTTGAGCACCAAAACCCTTTTCTCCAGCCATCACCAGCCATGGCTACCACATCCTGCTCTCCCTGCCATCAGGGATCTAACCTTTCTTCCTGGGTGGCAGCATCACCAACCGGCACTTCTGAGATGTTAACTTCCACTGCCCACTCCTTCCCGCTGCTCCAATTGTTCATTTCTGAAAGAACATCACTGCTGCACTCGCAACACATTCCTTTCTTGTGGAAAACCTCCAAGCCAAGGCAAATTGATTACTTCTTTTAAAGTGGATGTCAGCGCCAGTCCCTAAACCAAGCACCAAGGCATTCGACTGGCTAACAACTATTTATTCTCCACTTCCCCCTTCTCAACTGCCAAGAGTCAGCATACACTAACTCCAGAGACCAGGGCTCCCACAATATAATTCTTGGCAGGCCACCAGGTCAGTCCATTTCTCCTTTTGTTTACATTAACATTTAATCATAGGTGATTTTTTTAACTAAAGCACAGGGATTATGAAATTGTAAATGTTCTAAAAAATAGCAGAAATGGTCCAATTAAAACAAAAGGTCATTTATCATATGTGATTAGTTTTGAAATGAAACTAAACTGTGAAGAAAACAGAACTGATCAAAGCAACAATATAATTTTAATCCAACATTAAGGCATATATCACAGAATCATAGTATACCAGGTTGGAAGGGACCTCAAGGATCATCTGGTCCAACCTTTCTTGGCAAAAGTATGGTCTATACAAGACAGCCCACCACCCTGTCCAGCTGAATCTTAAAAGTGTCCAATGATGGGGAACCCACCACTTCCCTGGGGAGATTATTACAATGGCTGACTGTTCCCACTGTGAAAAATCCATCTTCTTTGTAGCCACCCTTTAAATACTGGAACATGGTGATAAGGTCTCCCCTAAACCTTCTTTTCTCAAGGTTGACCAAATAGTTCTCTTAGTCTTTTTTCATATGGCAGGCTTCCCAGTCCTTTGATCATCTTGGTGGTCCTTCTCTGGACCCTCTCCAGCCTGACCCCATTTTTTTTGTATAGTGGGGACCAAAACTGAACACAGTATTCCAGGTATGGCCTGACAAGCGCTGAGTAGAGCAGGATAATGACTTCATCTCTGCTAGTGATGCCCTTGTTGATGCAACCCAGCATTCTGTTGGCTTTCTTTACCGCTGCAGCACACTGTTCATTCATATTGAGCTTGGTGTCCACCAGGACCCCCAGGCTGCTCCCCAGTCT
This sequence comes from Anarhynchus alexandrinus, assembly GCA_008711295.1. NCBI lineage: Eukaryota > Metazoa > Chordata > Aves > Charadriiformes > Charadriidae > Anarhynchus > Anarhynchus alexandrinus. The sequence continues at coordinate 1,601,869 of VUYV01000108.1, forward strand.
GGTAGATACCAGTCTGTGTTGCGCTCCTGGATTATGTTTTCCCACATGCAAGACCATACCCTTGTCCTTGTTGCATTCATAAGGTTCTTGTTAGCCCACTCTTCCAGCCTATCCAGGTCTTACTGCAGGGTGTCTCTCCCTTTTGAAGTGCCCACTTCCATGCTCAGTTTGGTATCCTCAGCAAACTTCATTGGGGTACACTTGATCCCATCCATCCAGATCACTTACGAAGGGATTAAAAAGCATTGGGCCCAATATCGATCCCTGGGGGACCCCATTTGTGGCAGGTTGTCAGTTCAAAAAAGATATTTACCACCATCCTCTGGGTGCAGCCTGTCGGCCAGTTCCCCACCCACCGCACTGACCACTTGTCTAGATCTTAACACACCAGTTTCTCTAGGAGAACTCTAGGCTGTGGGGAACCATATTGAAAGCCTTGAAGGAATCCTGGCAGACAATGTCCATCGCTTGCCCCACATCAACCGAGCAGGTTACTTTGTCGTAGAAGGCGATCAGGTTTGTCAAGCACGATTTGCCTTTGGTGAATCCGTGCTGGCTTTTCCCAATCACATGCTTCATTTGACTTGTGGTAGCCTCTAGGAGAATTCATTTCATAACTTTCCCAGGGACTGACATAAGACTGATGGGCCTATAATTTCCTGGATCCTCCTTTAAGCCCTTCTTGTAGATGGAGGTGACATTAGCCCTCTTTCAGTCTTCTGGGACATCCCCCATTCTCCACGATTTCTCAGTGATTATGGAGACTGGCCTCGCAATGACGTCAGCCAGCTCTCTCAACACCCTCAAGTGGATAACACCAGAGCCCATCAATTTGTAGGGGTCAAGCTCCTGTAATAGTTCACATAACTCTTCCTTCACTAACAGTGAGTCTGTGCTTGCATCAACCTGGATTTTTGTTCCCAAGGCCTGGGGCCAAACCTCTATTCCTACATCTATTGAATACATGCACATTTCATGTACACTGTAATACCATAATGTACATTAAAAATAGTCAATCTTGCCTTACAAAAGGTTGCATTTTTAGAAACTGATGAGTGTAGTAATCACTAGCTTAATTACTCTTACATGTCAACATAGGACGTTGTCCCACAAAAGGAAAAAAAAAATTAATTTAGATGGTATCTTAAAAATGGTATGAAAGTGATCTGCCTGGCAGACCTGGGAAGGAAGAGGCAGGAAGGTTATCATTACTTAACCATCCCCAAGGGCTGCATGTGAAGAATATTGACCCACTACAAAGAGCCACTCAAATTCTCACCATAAAATACACTGTTTTCAAACAGCCATAGAAAAGAGAAAAATATTGCTCAAAATAATCTAAGTTGGTAGATCTCATTCTTTTCAGAAAAATTTTCAGCAGTCATTGATTTATGATTTATGCTAGAACACACACGGCTATGTGTTTAACATGTCTGTTAGAAAAAAGTATATAAGCCTACAGCACTAAGGTAAGTATTTAGATGAGACACTAAGCTACATTCAAACATGAGGCTAGATTAAATACCAGTCAGCTTTTGTTTCCTAATTTTTGTGCTTTCTAATAATTGTTATTGTAGAAGACAACAAAAAAAAAAATCCATTTCACTTTTAGCGCAGTATTCAAAAGTTAAGAATATATACCTGCAAGCAAAATAGAGCGGAGTTGCCCCTGACACATTCGGCCTGTTTATATCTGCACCGCTGTCTAGCAAACACTGCACCGTCTAGAATAGAAGAAAATACCAGCATTAGAAAGAGAGCAACAGAAAAGTCTACTGGCTGGTTGGGCTTGCAACTATTTAGTGTCATGCATTTCTAATTACACTGAAGGATTTAATTTCCAGTAATGAATCTCAAAACCAAAATTCCTAAGCACTAGATGGAAAATCATGGCTGTCAGAGCTCATAAAGCTTCCTTTGAACTTCCCATTTTAATAACAACACTTTTCATGAATTTCAGCTAATCCCAAAGACCCCTGGAACTACAAGCCATTTAAAAAGGAAAACAACACTTTTTAGAGAAGTAAACCTCAAGTTAGTGACAGCCATAAACAGCCTTATGACAAGCTGAAGTTTTAAACACACACTAAAATAGAAGAAATAAGTAAATAAATTTTAAAATATGAAAACATTGAGCAGACTTTTGAACAACTTTTGCTGTATTCCAATCACATAAAGCAGGTAAGTCTATAGATAACAGTTTCGCAGAATTTGGTCTCCCAAAGTCGAGCTCTGACAATGACAACAAAAAGGATCTGGGTAGAAAGATTTTTATTTTTTTTAACACTAATTAGTCGTGGAGACAATCTGTGTAATTCAAGATCACTGCTCTACATGGTTGTAATGCTGTTCAAGTAAAGCATCCAGACCTGTACTCCTGAGAGTAAATAGTCAGCCCTAATTCAAGGCTAGGCCTGAAAATTATTCATACACATCAATGAATTAAGACTCTGTGTGAACTTATTTGCTTCTAATGTTAAATATCTAACTGATCCAACTTTGTTTATTTTTTATTCACAGTAAATTATGATCATTTCAGATTTCAGAAGCACATAATAGCTGGTACAATTACAAATCAAACACATTCTAAAAAATTAGCAAGAACATTTTCAAATGTTTAACATTACATCAAAACCCGCAATCAACAAGGCAATAACAGTATTACAGAACAGCTGAATAGTATACAGTAAGTCACTTAAATTTCCATAAACACTAAGAACATATTTATTCTCCACAAAAATAAATTAGTTATTCCCATGGAAGTGCGTGCAAGTCAATGCTAAGACAAACAAGAGTTTTTCACATTTCTAAGCATTATCATGGGCATGACTAGCCTGAAGTTTATAAAAACACACACACATAACACCACTGGGGCATTACCAAATTCTTTACAAACCCAATGTGTTAACAAAATTTAGAAACTTACTGTCTTGTGTCCGTTTTGACAAGCCACATGAAGGGCTGTCTGTCCCATTGCATCTTCAACATCTACATTACTGACATGCTGAACAAGATCATGAAGCAATTCTGTTCGTCCGTTGACAGCCAACCAGTGAATCTAAGTAAAAAACAATATTTCCATTAGCAATGATTTAAGTATTTCATAAATATGATTTTAAACCTGACCTATTATCAATATTTTCACAAAAAGCTTTGAATAATATTATCATATGCTTAGGTACTCTGATCACGTCTTTTGATTCTTAAGGGCACTAGACACACACAAGTTTTGTTTATTTACATGTAAGATGGCAGAAGCTTAAGAAACAAGAATCTTCAAATTCTTCATTAAGAGCATCATGAGAATCAATAGCACTTACTGCAGTCAAGCCTTCATTATTACAAATGTTGACATCTGCACTGTATTCCAGCAGCTTGCTCATACATTTCTTCTGACTATAAACAAAAGAATACATTAAAACCCAGTCAGGGAAAATCATTTACAACAACCAAGTATCTTCTTAGAGCTCCACTCACTCTAATTCATCATTGTACAAACGACAGCAGGTAGTTTTACTTTATAAGGAGTATGGTACTGAGCATGTGAAAAAGTGATCATCAGTAGCACCAGAGACTCATACAGTGCAAATGTACCATATGACAGCACAGGGCTAAAAACAGTTATGTAGCTGAATGTTTTCATGGAAAGTATAGAAGTACTTAACCACCACTCTCACAGCTTCAGCTCAGCATGAACTACGCTCTTAAGACAAGAAGCTAGCTTTCAGCTAGAAGTTCATCATCGTCTGTACACTTGAGTGAACAGATTTATAGTACACCACTAAATCATTATTTAATTAAATGCTTATCATAACACTACATAAATCTTTGGCAAGTAGAACAAGTGCCTTAGTGAAAGTAGGCGTGTTTTTCCTACTTAATGTTTTGTTTGGTCGCTCTAATGCTATATGCACTTTACCCTTAAGAGTTTATTCTTACTTTTCCTTTTTATTTGGTACTTCTCATACCTTTCTCACACCTCCTTTCCACATAACTGTCTCCTGTGTGTATTTCTGCTTTTCATCATGTACCACTTAGCTGCTTCTTTCTCCTTTCTCCTACGAATACTCCTCCCACATACCTAAAAGCCACTAAACACTACCTCCTCCACATTTAAAGTACCAGTCATGATACAATGTAGTTACTGTAACACATACACTCTCTAAAAAGAAAAAGACACCATTACCATTATTAGCTGTGTGTTTCCACATACTACAATTCAAGAAATAAGATCTTAAAAAGGTGCTCATTCACTGTTTTGTTCTCCCCCCTGCCCAATATCGTGCAGGCAAGCTTTGTATTCCTTTCCTTGTAGTAAAAATTTCCTTAGAGACACTATCTGAGAAAAATCTGAAATCTCTGAACCCTTCCAAACCATCCAGTATCCTCTTCAAAATCTTTTCTTACTTGGCTAACTGGAAGGTCAATGCATCTCTTGTTCGATCACTAAAAAAAAATCAGCTTCTGCTTAACAGAAAGCACTAAAATGACTGGCACTGAAACTGGCACTTCAGACATAACTTCCTATTTATATAAAATTATTTTCTGAATATTAAAAGCATGGATTTTAACCTCCACATTTCCTGTAAGTATGCCATCCCTATTTTCAAAAGTGAAAACCAAAGTATTTTGTTTGAACTATGCAAAAATATTACAGAACATATCAGCTCAAGTGCATTATGCACAAAACCTTAAAAGTTTTAAAAACTTTTTTCTTACCCATTCCTTGCTGCTAAATGGAGAGGTGTGCATCCTGAAATGTCCTGATAGTTTGGATTTGCCCCTTTTTTTAATAATAGAACAAGGCATTCAACTGATCCACAGCTAAGAACAAAATAAGAAAGAGAAAAACTGTAACAAGGATACTTACAAACCAAATATGTATTGACATAAAGACAACCACAATACTTGGTACAGATTACATTCAGTAGGAACTCAACACAAAACCGTTTTTACACCCTCATAGTTCAAGTTACACAAATATAAAGGAAAAACACTTAAATGCAGTGAGAACCAACTGATCATAACTTGTACTAACGAATAGGTGCTAGCCTTCTCTGTGACTTTAGTGCCTTTAAAACCCGACACTGAATCTTTAAGACTGTCAATTGTTTAAAATGTAAACTGTTTAAAATGTTTTGCTTATTATTTCCTCTCACCTCCCTCATGAACAATCTATTCACAGGACTGAATTTTCCTTTAACTAACAATTCCAATATATTTTTCTTTTTTTTTTTTTTACACTCCAGTATCTAGAAGTTACATTTAAAAATTTAAATATCAGAAAAATTCTAAAACTCATACAAATATCTTTTTGCTATTTGTTTTGAATCTCTAACTCCCTTTTACTTTTCATAATGCAGCAGCTCTTCAGGCTAATCAATGTCACCAAGAACACAGAAACTTTCCATTATGTTTATCTTACTCCTGAACTCTTCAAGAGGAAGAGCTGAGGATAAACATGTAGTAAGTTTGTATCCGTCACAACCAGCTTATCCATTGTTGCTAGTCTTCCCAATGACAGAACTGCTACACAACACAAAGAAACTGAAGATTAGCTCTACAATAAGTTGCAAAAACAGCATCTTGGTGACCTCTTAATGACATAACAACCAGCCAAGATAAAAAAGAATTCAGAAACTAAGTGTAACACAATTTCTTGGGTTTTATGATCCATAAATACAGCTTTTCAAAGACACTTCCAAGACATATGCTAAAAATTTGCTTGCATTTTTTACTTAAGTACTTACTTAAGTAAATTTTACATAAGGAGCATGTAATTCTGAGATGGAATGTTTGGGAAACATATTTCTAAAACAGTCTGCTTAACAAGCTGGAACTTCTACCTTTATTGTGCCCAAATACCTGCTATTTATATGCAATACTATTACAATTTCTTTTTTTTATTTATTTTTTAACAGTTTAAATGTAAGACCTTTCAAGTTATTTAAAATGGGACCCAAATATAGAGCATTCATTCATTAGTTTAAAGTTTAGTTTCCCGAAAGGCCATTTCAAAAATTATCTTGTTCATTTCTATTAAGGTTATGTTATTCTGGCTGTTTCTTGGCAATATAGATTTATTCCCATTGAAGAGCTACATGAATAATAAATAATCTAGGTCACAGTTTTGAAACTTGCACTTAAGTACATTATCCAGGATACAAAAATTTCTTAGAAGTGAGTGGCCAAGTTATAGTCACATGAAGAACTTTGGAACAGCTGCTTCCCAATAAACATCCAAGTGCTTCCTTCTGTTTTAGAATGCTTCAAAGACAAGCAGCACCTGCAGACAAGGTTTCTCTAAAACTACAAAGGCAAGAGTAACCCAGCTATACAGGATACATGATGGCTACATTTCTTCACAGACTGAGATTTCACAGAAAGGAAAAAAAAGCATCCACTAAGACTTCCTTCACTAGAATTTGGAAATCCATTTGATATCATGTGTAAAAACTGTCCTCTCAATGAGGCAGGCACATTGCTTAAAGAACAAACAAAATACAAAAAGGAAGTGCAAAAACAAAATCTTAACTGATACTACAGAGTTTTCCAGCTTACATTGGTGCCTTAGATTTGTGGTAATACTTTCATTGTTAACTTCTGGACTGGACTCAAGTAAGTCTTACTTTGCTGCAATATGAAGCAAACTTCTCTTCACACGTCCAAATGCATAATTCACATCAAATTTTGAATTTGATAGCAGCTCTGAGACAGACCTTTGAACAAAATATAATTTTAATTAAAAAAAGCTCACAATATACAAGCAAAGTAGATACTGTAACTTGTACACAAGTACTCTATTTCTTACTTGGTCACTATTTATTTTCCCTCCAACTAATTTCTGAACAAGAGATCCAACAGCTTTCAAGCATCTGTATATATGGCACTTTTGCTCTTTCACTTCTTACTTGTACATAAAAAATGAACTGTGACACTGGGCAACAGTTTCAAATGTAAACTAGTAAGAATTAGACCAGATGGCCAAACCACTCCTTTACAAATATGGGAAACAAGCATATTAATAGCTTTGGTTTGAAAAACACTACATTCCCATTTTTCTCCTTATCTCAACACAGACACCCTAACCAGATATCGAGCAGCTTTCCCAAACATAGACAAAGTTCAGAAGGAAGACTCGTATGTGAAATCATAATGATGAAGTAGAAGGACATGCGATATGCCACTAGGATAAGAAATTTAAACAGGACCCCTCAAGCCCTAATGAATTAGTAAAGATAAAATATTAGTTAAGATAAAATATTTCAAAATAGGCGAAACTGCAAGTGAGCTGGTGATTTCAACCTCCAGTAATAGGTAATTTAAAACCCTTGCACACAATCTCAACAAGATATTATGTAGCAGAACAAATGTTTATCCTGATTAGATAAACAGTTTACAATTTCAGTAACAGTTACTACCTGCTTGCCACAAAACTCAGCAGAAGGTAGCACCACTTAGACTTAGCTGGCATTATACAGCCCCCCTGCGTCAACCATTTTGAGGACTCCTGGGTAAGATAAACAGCTGCTCCTCTGAGGAATCCTGGAAGTATCAGGCTCATTGTCCAACTCTTATTCCATGTCTGTCTGAGACATCTAATGAGACTAAGAGTTTCTGTCATCAATAAATACACACTCAGAGCTACAACCCAGTTACAAAACACCTTTATTCTTTTCCTAGGTCAAATTTCTCTATGTGCACCAACAGAACAAATCCCAGCTCCAGTCCACAGCATAAAATAAAACTGGCTTCTTGGGTAAGAATATGCTGGGATGCACACAGTCAGCACATAGACTGACTTCAGCTACAGAAGGTAGCTCAGCAATTCAGCAGCAGAATTCCTAAGAGTGCTCAAGCAGCTATAACTCTGGAAAATATGCTGGTTTTTCAGACCTTAAGAAAAAAAAAATAAATTTAAAGAAGCTCTCACCTGTGCTGGTCAGCCATAACCATCGGCATTAGTGTATAGACAGCAGTTTCATTATCTGTGAAGAAATTAAATTACTCCATCATCATAAAGAAATCTTTTATGTAAAATAAATTCATTTAGCAACACTTATTTTACTTTTTAAACTGTTTGTTGTTCAATAGATCATTCTTTTTATACAGGTTATATGTACCTGAAGTTTCATTATAAAGAAAAACCCACCATACTTAGAAGAGGTAATTAACAGGATTGCCATACATGAAATTTCAATGTGGCTTTTTTTCTTTTACGAAGTAGTAATTAGTTTTCAGTGGAGCATTGATTTTTTTTAAAACTGACAATTCTGTTAAGTCAAAGTATTTAAGAAATCTGCATTAACAAAAAAAAAAAAAAGGGTAAATAACCAAGGTGTGTTCCAAGGTGACTTCCATAGTCCTTATACCTATGAGTCTGTAAAGGTAATTTCCTTAAACTAAGTTACTCCATAACCATTCATCTTTGTCTCTAAACTTGAATACCTGAATGCAATAAATTTCATTTTAATTTCTAATCAGTTTCATATTCCACATCTGAAGGCAACAAAAAATGGCCAGAACACAAAGATCTAAATCAACAGTGGGAACAGACTGACATTCAGCTATACAGACTCTGCCAGTACTGCTGCTGACGTACCAGCACACTGTATGGATATGATGTGTTTGTTTGGTCACTTGCAGACACTCTGGAGTGAAATATTATTTTTAAAGGATTAATTTGACAAAACTTAAAGGGCTTTAATGCATAATAATTATTAATAGTATCAATGTACAATAATTATTATTAATGTATAATGATTATATTTTCTAGCTTGAAGACAACTAACCATTGTTGGGAGTGCAATCTCCACAGACTCTTCACTTAGATGCCAGCTTTTGACATGAGGGACTACACTTTCTGAGAATCCAGGCATATGGTTCCAGGATATTGAAATACAGGACTGTTCTCGTAAAACTTTTATTTTTAACTTTTTCCTCATCATCTTAATTGATCCAAATACCAAAGTTACAGGAAGAATTAAAACAGACCCAAACCATTCTATGATTCTATAAGTATAGCTTCTCTTATCTTTTACGTACCATGCTTCTATACGTTTACTACTTCCACTAGATAGGCGAGCTGACATTTACCAAATATTAAATAAAGTATTCTTCAGAGTTATCAAGTGGAGTCAGAGAAATCCTTATCATGCTGCAGCTATGCTATTTGTTATTATTCTTCTACAGCGCTCCAAGATTAGTGCTGCTACTCACTATTTGAAGCAGTCTGTCTGTAGCTAACAAAAGAAAGAAGAAATGCTAATCTATTATTACCTTTGAACACTGAAAAAAGTCATATTCAAATTCAAATCACATTCATTCTGTTATTTATAAAAATAATTAAAAAAAAAATTAATGTTGCTCACAGTGAACACATGGTGGAAGAGGCACAAGCCTCTCAAAACACCAATTGACGTTTCAAAGCTGTAGAGAGTAATTCTAACCATCACCAAGTTCAAGAGTTTGAATTGGCTATAGATTGTTCCTTATGGCAGAGCTCTGTGAACATCAGATAACTCTGCTCCCAACCTGCACCACTAGAATTTGACTGCTGGGGGCAGGTGGGTGGACAGGCTGGGAGCGAGAGGACACACGCAGAATCCTGGAAATAAAATTAAATAGAAGCTAAATAACGATATCAGCTGTGCGAAAGATTCTATCACTTTTTAACAGTGTGCCCATGATTAGCTCCCAGTATATACAACCAAAAAAAATTCTTGCTTTAGCTCTGTTCCACAGATCTCTTGGCAGGAAGATTAAAAAACTCTCCAACTGAAAAAAAAAAAACAAAACCCACAACAGAACTTGAGAATGCCAACCAAGTCTGAGCATGACATCCTTATGTATTTCCACAACCATGCCCTATTAAAGACACACACACAAAAAAAAGCTTTAAATATACCAGCACACTTAACTGAAATGCTTACAACTGATTCTAATTAAATTGAACTATATTGCAAGTATAGTGATGTCGAAAAAGACAATAGTTAAATATGAGTGTAGCTGGGCCATAAAAGCCCTTTGCTATTGCATTAACAAAATCTACACTATGAAGCATATACAGATTTTCCCAGAGTTTTTCTGTACATAAATACTTAAAAGGGTGTGGGACTAAGGAGACTATTTTTGGTAAATATTATCCCTATTCATAAACAAACTCCTATTGACTTAAAGTAAAAGTACATGACAACAGGGAGAGAAAAACCATTATGTACCTCATGCGCTTACAGAACTTATTTGTTATCTAACTTGCTTGCATTTCAAGTCATAAATATCTAAAGACAAAAAAAGCATCCACAATGCAGAGTCAGAGCCAACAAAGGGCCTAAAACCTACAGCTTTGGGCTGCAAGACTTAGTTTTCAGGCACTGAGCCTTAACAGTAGATTCCAGAAATTTGTGTCAAGTTCTTAAGTGCCCAGAAAACACCTGCTGAAGGATACTGCAGAAGAGTGATGAAAAAAACAATACTATTTCCTGTTGGCAAGGTCAGGTCAGGGTATTCACTGGGACTGGACTCAGGTGTTAATGCTTGCTTTTAAAAAAACAAAAAAACCACAAAACCAAAAAAAACCAAACCACCACTTAAAATTCATCTAGAATCCTGCCCTAACAAGATACACTTATCATTTTATTTTGTAAGAGATGTTGGCTTGAATTCAGCAGAGATCACAGTCTTTAAGAAGTGTCAGTCCATCCATATAATACCCTAATGGTTACAGCACAGGCAAAGGAAATTAAATACCTGGATTTAGTGCCTTCTTCAGCATAAGGAAGTTCAAACATACATCTCCATTTCCTAAGAGAGTACTATGACTCTTAGTTTAAGGATGGAGAGGTAAACCATGTATCTTTCGACCATGTATCTTTCGAATTAAAGCTATTCAAATGAATGTGGGGGGAAAAAAAACAAAATCATAATTCAAGAGGCCAGAGACAGCACACAAGAAGCCACCAAACCGCATGCCATACTAGATTGGTGGTGGTATTTTCTAAGCTGATCCTGTCAGTACACGTTTGGAGCAAAACGCTACAACCCAAACCTGCTTCTCAAGAAGAGTTTGGGCAGGCCTGCATGAACCTAGGGAACACCAAGGTCAAGAAAGAAGACATGGAATAAGCTAAGATGTAAAGATGTAGTTGAAGTTAGATAGCCATTGAATGGAGGCTTTCTTGGAACGTAATTTTATACTTCAGTGCCTGAAGTCCATTTATCTCCTTATTTCAGTCCAGCTGTGATGTTACGTGTAATTGTTAGAGAATACGCTGACATTCCTTCTGCACTCCAGGACAAGAGAAGTACTTGTTCGGGAGGGTCACAGGGCTTGCACTACCACAGACTCTGTGCATCTTGCATCTGAAGTATAAGATAATAATATCCAAGATAGGAAGAAAACTTCTGAACTCAAATTCGGAATGAATTTGCCCACACTAGTACTGAAGTAAATTTAAAGTAGCTCCAACCAGCATAGGTTGGGCTATGTATTATTCATATTACCATTATCAATTAGTTGAACTGGTGCTACTACATTATTTCTGTAAGTCTGAGCTTACACCAACAGTATTATGTCAGTTTTCACTGCTGCCATTCAAGAGTTTACAAGAAGCAGCAAAATCCCTCTGAAACTTGACTGTCATTTTGTGCGATTTACGAGACACTGCACTGGCAGACACTGAAACTGTTGACAGGTGACAACAAGGAAAGGGCACAGCAGCTCAATGTAGGGGGACATCCACTTGCAGCAGCCAGGAAGTCCAAACAAGGAGCGCACAGAGAAAACAGAATATTACTCCCTTTCCTCCACCACTGGAGATGAAAGCTGGCAGGCAGACAGCCAAAGACTCAGCCATAAAAATAAACCCTGAAGAAAGTACAATGACAGCACATGACTCGCAGGAACTGAAACTTTTGCGTATCCAAAAGTTTTTGCAGGGGGTAGTCTTCCCGAAGGCTGGACCTGGCCAGAACACTAAACTACTTGCCGTAAGAGCCTGAAGCTATGTTTTCAAGCCCATCCCGGTATCAGGTGGCTAGCACCCATAAGAAGTAATTCAAAGCTAAAAAAAATTAGTCTGCGACTGATGTCAGTGACTTACAAAGTCTTTTCAAACAAAATGCAGCACTATTTAAAAAAAAAAAAAACCCAAAGATTTGTCACCACTAGTGTGTCATCGACGAAGCATCTAACGAAGGACCTAAAAACGGGTAAAATGAGGGCCCAGCACCCCAGGCCACCCCGGGCCCAGAGAGGGCCGCAGCGGGCAGGGGCACCCCGCGCCCTGGGACAGACACCGGCGAAGGGACGGGGAAGCCCTGGCTGCTGTCGTTATCACCATTAACAACAAAGAAAAGAAAAGAAAAAAAGGAGGCGGAGGGAAGGAGCCGCTTTCCGTTCTCCCCAGCCGCCTCGCCGCCCGGCCCCGGGCTCAGCTCAGCTCACCCCCACCGGGCCGGGACAGGCCGCCGCCCCACCGCCCCTCTCCTACCCTCCGGCAGCTCCACGGTGCGGGCGCGGCGCAGGGACCTCGTCAGCCGGTTGAGTTGCTCCATGGCTCTCTCCATCCTCGGGGCGCCCAGCCTGGAGCCGCTGACACCCACCCCGCCGGTGCCGATAGCGGTACCGCCGCTTCTCCCCTCAGCCCATGGCGNGCAGTTTTTGAGGAAAAAAAAAAAAACCACAAACACACCACCCCATTACTGCCTTTTGAAACCACCTTTATGGAGTGACCCTGTCAGTGTGGCCTCAGGGCCTTCGTTTCCCCAGGGCTACCTGAGGTAATGGCACCCAGCAAAGGCGCCCCGGCGGGATGGGGCACCGCTGCTGCCGTCCCTGCCCTGGAATCGCAGCCGGTGTCCATCACAAGAGGCCCCAGGCTGGGGGAAAATGGGTTCCCACCAGCCAAGCTCTCCGAGCTTTAAAGCTGAGGGGTTACTGAAAGTGAAGAAGGGAGCACGCAGCGAGGGTGAGAAGCGTGAATGACTTTGCTAGCGCTTTAGAAGAAACGCAGGAAAAAGAAGATTTAGGAGCTGTAACCTAAAAAACATATAAGCAACGTTTAATAATAGCAATAATACATAAAAGTAAGACATGAGAAGTAAAGAACAAATGTTCATAAATTATTCGTCGGCTTTTTTTTGTTTCAGTTGTCACTCCCAACTGCAACAAAGCAGATAAAGCACTGGTATCCAAGGATAATTTGTTATACTCTGAGAATAGACTAAGGAGGCTTTCAAGTCAGCTGCACCTCATAAACTCCCTTCTAGGACTTGTCAAGACCTAGCTGAAATGGACTCGTGGAAAGACAGGTGGTGTTTCAAAAGAGCAGGCGTAGTACCTGCCAGTGTGAAGGAGGAAAACTTGGGGATTTATCAGCAAGTCGGTGTAACTTTAGTTCCAGCAACAGTGCTAGAACAAAAACTGTAGGCACCTAAAAGTCAACAAGGAAACAACTGCCAGCATGAGCGCCATTTCTTCTTCTGGCAGGATAATGTATGTTGTCAAGTGTGAGGAAGCATTCAATGCCAGGTATTTTGGCTTTAATGATGCTTCAGGTGTTATTTAATGTAATCTTGGCAAGCCAGGGAAGTATGGTTTACATGGAAATGCTGTAAAGTGAGAGTGTGAAAATGCTGGGATAATCATACTCCAACAAGTTGTTATTAATGATGTACTTCCGAATGCAAGGGAGTGTGTGGGAATCCACAAGGATCTGTCCTGATCTGAATCTGTGTAGTGGTTTCATTCTGTACAATGTTTCAGTGAGATAATGCCACTATGTGTTCCAGTGACTCCAAGTTGGAAGGATAAATTGGCAGAAAGAGAGCAAAGAATAGGAAAAGGTTCAGAAAGGACAACAAGGACTATCAAGGGATATGGATTGGCTTCCATGTAAGTGAGAACTGAGTTGGAACTCTGCTATCTGGCAAAGAAGCACTGGAGAGGACACAGTAGAAGTGGAAATATGACAAGTGGCATGGAGAGATGAGATGGACATCTATTGTTCACTGTCTCTCTGCAGTCAGGCAAGGGGACACTGAATGAAGCTGGTAACAGTTCATTTCAGAAGCAAAGTACAACTTCCGTTCTTGCCAAATGATGTGAGGATTGCTGAAAATTGGCATGGTGGCACTGGAGTTGTTTAGGGAATAAAAATCCATAGAAGACAGCTAAATACATAGAAGTAATATCTGCCTCAGGAAACCCCTAACTCTCCCCAGATTGATTGCAGCTTAGAATTCGCTTTGGTATCAGAAGAATATTTCCGGATAGCCCTACTGGTAGTAGAATAGGTTGTCGGAGGAGACAAATTATTAGATAATTGGTGAGAGGAGCATATGAGAGGACTAATGTAGACCCATTGATCTTATTTGGGATGAAGAGATGACTGGATGACCACCTCGGACTCTCTTCCTAAAATTCTGTGGAAAATATTAGATATTTATTACTTCTGTCGCAGTAACACTGATGTATTTTGAACAAGAATCCCCAAAATCCCAATCACAAAAATAAACAATTCACATAATATAAAAAATCCAAAATGTGAGTAGGATAATTTTAAGTGAAAATACAGACTTGTCGAGAAGGAATGAAATTATATATTGACTTTCAGCAAAGGATGGGGGAATGCTGTGAAAAAGTAAAAAAAAAAAAAAACTATTCCATTTTTCAAAAAGTTAATACAGTGTTGTGAAAAAAGAACTCTGTAAGTTAATTTGTGATGTGCAAGTTTTCTATTTTGAAAATGCTAATAAGCTTAACAACAAATGAAGCTTTATCACTAATGTATAAATGAAATATCAGCTAACAAGGCATGTACTTACTTTTCTCAGCAAAATCAATTATTTGAATGTAATTTTAATAACGGTTAGATGTGCGTTTCCAGTGGCTAGCATTACATAGAATATTGTAGTAGATTAGAAGTGATCAGGTGTACTGCAATATCTAGTTCCATGTGCCAAATTTAAATACCTAACTGCTTAAGGTTTACTTTTTTGATCTGTCAAAAAAGAGGGAAAAGATAAGTGTAAGTGTTCTGTGTCAGTAAGATCCTGTCTCAAACTAATACCTACTAGGCATGTGGTGGCTAGACTCCAGTGTTCTCTAAGAGATTATCAGATGGCTTCCAATCCTTTTGTCAGATTTATTTTTCACAGTGTTTTTTAAAAGGTAATTGAGATGTTGATTATGCAGACAAGACTTGTGCATTTAACACACCCTGATGATGAATGAAAGGAGTTATTGCTTCCTAGGGATCAGTCTTAGTTTACAGATAGCAGATAAAACACGGTAGTCGTTTAAATTCTGAAGACAGCCTTTAACAAGAGAAAAAAAAAGATCAGAAATCAAATGGAGGTTCAGACTTAGGAAAACAGGTTGCTAACCTGCCAACATATCTTAAAAATAAACCAATATATAATAACACTGCCTGATCTTCGGAAAACTCCTAGTTACCCGGATGAGAGTCTGAACTCCCCTGGTAGATGATAGCAGCTGAGATATTCCATCTAAAAGTCAGTCGATTGAACTATCTGGAGAATGCTAAGAGGGCATACACAGTGAAAAACCTTCAGTGCTGGAATTCATTGTCTCTGTTGGTCTGGTAGTCAAAATACCAACTTTCAAGAATCTTGCAAAGCCCGTACATTTTCTCAAGCCTTTGTTTTATTGGTGATTGAAGAGTATTTTTTAGTTTTAATTATGAATGATGGTATTTAAAGCTGTTGGGTTTATAGCTCTGAAACATGTAAAAGGGATTAAGAGCAGGAAAAAAATTACATATTTTGAATATTATGGGCACATATCTGGTCAACTTAGCTCAGAAACAAAGGTCCTATTACCTCTGAAAAGTTACAAAGAAAAACAAGAAGAATGGTCAGTGGTGTGGAATGGCTTATCTATGAGAGAAAGCAAACAAGACTAGGACTCTTTGATGTGAAAAGGGTGGATTCAAGTGGACATGATAAAGATTTGTAACATCTTAAAATCTTGTCAGTGTGGAGAAGGTGACTAGGAAATTATATTAACAGGCAACAAGTGTAAAACAAATGTATTGTAGAGGCCAGGTTGCAAAGTGAATTCCAACAAAAATTAAGCAGTTCATGGAGTCACCATGGTCATCATCAGATTTTAAGCATGATGGGTGTAGGTGCAATCTGACTCAGTCACTGAACTGCAGAGACTTCCACAGCTGGGTGTGGAAACCAGGTAAAGAAGCACGCTGTGCACACCTTGTTCCATAAACTCTGTAAGTATGCAAGAGAACATATTCATCACCCATCGTGGTCAGACACAAGAAGTCAGACCGGCCTTGTGTGGAGTGACAGTTCTTACCTGGAACAGCACGTGCTCTGGTCTGGCATTTTTAAATCCATGCAGATGCCTTTGCTGATCTCCACAGAAGAGCAAATGTGCCTATCCCTGGCTGTGCTGCCAAAACCAATACTTTCTTCTTCCCTTGTTCACAGGGTTCTGCTACCTGGATCTTGCCATACTTTCCTCCTTCCTTTCCAGACCTGCATGATACTGTTGCCAGGACAGTATTCACCTGCAGAACTTGTACAGAACATTTTCTCTAAGTGTGTAAGATGAAAAATGGGTGCTATGCATAGTTTTTAGAGCACAATAAATAAATATTTTTTTTAATATTATGTGAAAAATATGTCATTTATTTTGCTCAAATACTTGATGGAGTAGACAAGCCCTTTCAAGAAGAACATTGGCCCAACTTAATTTTGTCACATTTCTTCTGGCCAAGGAGAGACACAGATAATAGAACAAGCAATAGGATGTAAGTGAGGTGTCATCACGTTATTCATGGTTTTGAAATCCATCCTATGTCACCGTCTACCTCTACTGGTCCAAAACATTCTGTAGTTGTCTTTTTCTTATTTCATTGGTGTTAGGAAAGAAAGAGGACCAACTACAGAATGTCTCCATACTGAAGTGTTCCTTAGAAAAAATAGTACGTAAGTTATATTTAAGTAAAATAAACAGTATCATGCAATTCTCCCCTCCTTGGTCTACTTCTGTAGGCAAGTCAGCAACATTTTGCATTCAGCTTTGCCAAAGGCTGCTGGTGCTGCTAATAAAAACAAAGAGTATTAGTGTGCTATTAAACAGTGATGATCCACGAGCATATCCAGAGCTTTTTCCTTTTATTCCAGGTTTCAAAGAACTGAAGTTGTTCAGAGCTGAAATTAGAGTTTACTCCAATTTCTAAATGGCCTTACTAGGTAGAGGATTAATTAAATGACCTCTCGAGGTTCCATCCCTTTTGTGTGTCTATGATTCTGGAGATACCTAATAGAACCACAGCATATCTGAACAACAATCATTATTTTCTGTTGCTCATCAGAGCAATTGAAGAGGAGAAAAGCAAGAAAACTTGAAAATATATATCCTTTCTAAATGAATGTCTTTTGAGACCCGCATCAAAATAATGGGCTGAAGCAAAATAAAAGCATTAAGGATATGTAATCAATATGGGTTATTACAGGTTTATGTTATAAATTCTTATGTATTTAGCTTTCAGTTCAGTGCTAAATGCAAAATTATTCAGGGTTGCATCTTCAAAATTCTAAGGGATTGTTACAGCAGTGATACAAAATCCTTAGCAAATTTTTTTGGGTTTTTTTTATGAAGAATGTTTAATGGTCAAACACTGGGTGCACTGTGATCTCCAGTCAGTAGGGCAGAAATGTTACTAGAGGGCGGGTAGACAGTGAAGAGATAACAACACAACCTCTTGCTCTTACTTCAGCCAGAGTTGCTTGCGTTTTTTATTGTGTTTCCAATTTTTCTTAGTTCTTCTTGGGACGCAGATTAGACAGAATTGATGGTTATTACCTCCTGTGTTGTCACAAACTGCCCAGGAAAGAAGGAAAGGAGGATAGCCACTCCCTGACTCCTTTCCCTAGCAGTAAGCTACACAGTCTCCCAACCCTAAATAAGTTTAGGTCTTCCTCGTCCTAAATACAGGGTCTCCCACTACCTATCTCATGAGGCCTGCCATCCAGCCAAACAACTTGGGCTTCATCAGGGTAGGAAAAACAAGACCCTTTTCCCTGACTCAACAGGGAAGATCAGCTAAGCTCCTTGACTAATTTTGCTCCTGCATTTTTTGACCCTATTTCAGGTTTTCTTGCACAAACCCATTCTGCTTGCCAAGACATTCCCCAACAGATAGGACATGTTGATGGGCATTTGCAGCTTTGAAGCTTTATTGCTTCCACTGTAGCAAGAAGACATCTACAAGGAAAAGCATCTCCTGAAGTCTAACATCTCCTTTGGTTGATGACTGTATAAAAATTCAAGGAAGGAAAGTCCAGTGGAGGCCAAAAGCGAACCAGGTAGTGGTAATGTGATCTCAGTGTTCAGTGTCAGTGGTCATAAATTTCAGTATTGCTTTCAGAGTCTGACTTAAACTCCAGATCCACCCAGCTGGTTTGAGGTCTGCATAAACAGCTAAAGGTCTTTCTTTTTAGCAGATTACTTTATAGTAGACTTCATCATCCAGAAAAAACCTCAGCTCAACCCTATGAGCTGCTATTATGTCCTGGTAATTCCTATTTGAAGAGTGTACTTTTCCAGTGGTATTGCTAAAGTCCGTGCCTATATTGATTGCTATGGAGAATTAGATGGTAGTTAATTCTGTCTAGTTTAGAAATTGGTATAACACAGGGATGAAACACCTTCTGAGGTGTCTGTAAGACACATGTAGTAAGACTAGGTCTCAAACTGAAAGCTTTTAAGGTACTAAAATTAGCTGAAAGTAGTAAAGTTAGCTAAAATTAGTTATACCATGTCAGGTATAATCAATGATACTTTGAAATTTTATTAACTTCCTTGGTGTCAAGGAAAAAAATGCCATCTCAAGGAAACACTAAGATTCCCAACTTGCCACTTATAGCTTTTAAGTCATTTGCTGATGGAATGCAGTCAGCAGAATTCTCTTCAATACTGAGATAAGCAGACACTAATGTATCTGTCTTCTGCAGTCGCATATCTAAAGATGTCATGTTCAACTGCCTAGGAACAGTTGATCAAATTTGTCTTTTGCAGTGGATGAAATCAAATCAATTATCAGTCCTGCGAGAGAAACACTGTCCCTGGATTTTACAGGAAGTTCATTGCTATGAGCATTCTCAGGGGAGACCAGAGATAGACTGTGTTTCTTTTCAGAAAGATAGTATCATCAAAACAATTAAAACTGTGGAGCTCGTGGCATTTATTTTGCTAGAAGCAAAGTCTTCTTAAGAGATAAAAATGATTTTATTTTCAGGATTTGGAGGAACGCAGATTGTTGTCAGAAAGGGAATGCAGTACTGAGTAAAAATAAAACCCTTCAGTTCTTTCATCTGTTTTGCTATGTACATACTTCATACAGACAGACAAAATTGTAAGAACTTTAAGCTAGTTGGCCTACAGCACAGGAGAAAGAGAGTAATTGATATTGATATTTCTGTTTTTAAATCCTCAGAGAAATTTGTGGCATAAAGACTTCAGGGAACTTTGGATCTTATGTTTTTGTTGTATCTTGTCTATCACTAGATTGTTAGGTCTTCACAAAGAGTCTTCTCTGGACAGTGCTGAACTCAAGCATCCAGTCCTAAACTGGACCTTTTTGGTATCACTGGATGTGAAAATATAGGAACAAATTCAGTGTGTGGGAAAACACATTTCAACTATATTCTGTTGTCTCCTTTTACGAAAAAAAAGAGGTTCTGCTATAGTTTGGATTCACTTTAGCAGGACCTATTCAGTTACTGGCAGACTATGAGGCAGGACTACTTGAAAAAAAGATCCAATCTCTTCAGAAAGGAAAAATATCATTAAGTATTTACGAATAGGTGAAGGAGTATCTTTTTTTGTCTGCCACTTGTACTGAAGGAGCAGATAGCGTGGTAGCTCATGCTTCATTGAGGCATGAACTGAAAATCTAACAGAGTATCCGATGTGCTTCCCCCTGCAATTCCATTAGCCTTGATTCCCTTCCCTAGCAGTGGACTCTTGAGTGCAGCTTGAGTCTTTCCTGGAAGCTGCTCTGCTAGCAAAGATTTTCTTTGCTGCATTGCAGTGTTAGGAGTCAGCACATCTTCAGAGTGTGGCTCGGAGCCATTTTTCCCAACAGCCACGAGCTCCTTATAGGCTGTGATGCCTTCTTCTGGACACATCAGCAGACAGAGGTTGGAAACTGCCTGCAACTTCTGTGCAGGAACTTCCCTGTGCTGAAGATGAGGCAATGTAATAGAGGACCTTTGCAGAATTATAGTAGAGATCAACTTAATTCACAGACACCTACTTCAGCTACCTTCCTCTTTCCTATGTTACCATCAAAGAACATAAGACATTCACAGAAAACAACTCCATGCTGCTTTCCCTCTGCTCTTTGAGAGGACTGTTTTTATTGCTGGGTATATGTTCTTAGGGACTGAGGAAATGAGATCAAGCCACTCCAGACAGAGAACCGTGCATAATCCCAGTGAAAACAATGATGAAGGAACTATACATGTCTCTGTGAATTCCACTACTAACACTGCTGCATGTCTGTCCTATACACTAATTCATACATCTGACCACGTAAAATGCTATCACAACGAGACTTACAGTGACCTTTTCAGGATATGTTAACTGTGTATCATTGGATAGATAGGATTTATACATATATATACATAAATCCTTGTTTTTCCAGGTGCTTTTCATGTTCCAAAATCTATCTTTATTCTTGTTATCAATAATATTGATGGTAAGAAAATGTAGCATTAAGCTGTTTTGCTTTTATCTGTTATCCGAATTGGAAATTAATTGCTTCATTTGCATATCCATCTTAAAAACAATCAATGCAACCTCACTCTGTTGTCAGTGGGATTTATAAGACAATAATAATATTGGATTACGTCCAAGTTTATTTCTACTGCCAAATGAAATGTGAACTTAGTTGTTTTCAGATTTGAGTTCGACTCATTATTTGTGCTGTAGGTGCCAAAGCGATACTAATAGAGGCTGTAGTAGTAGTAATAATAGTAATAACAATAATAATAATAATCAATAAATCCACAAAATAAGATATTTATATGTCATGTCTTCTTTTTGAGGAATACTATCCTATGTAAAAAGATGCTTTATAATCACTTAAGGGGATTTCTTAAAACCATTTTAACATCTTCTTTTAATGGAAAAACTTACTTCCCTAAATAATACTGAAAACCATGTACTAGAAAAGTATAAATTGTGTGTACTTTGACTGTGTGTCTTTTCATTTTATTGTGAAGGCATTTTATCAAGGAATTCATTCAGAGAAGGCTCTGAAAGCACTGCAGTTGCTTGGATTCTGCCAACTGACAGGTAAGTAGCTGTGAGTCAGGACATCAGAGAAACTCCCCATCACTTTTTCTGGTTTTATCTGCATTGTTGAACTGTTGAAGTCTTGCCTTCTAGTTCTTTCCTGCTTTGCTATATGAACTATTCTAAATCCTGGTTTCTCTTTCTGAGACCTATGACAGTGCTGGAAATCAGGTACAAATATTTTTTAATTTGTTTTAATTCTAATTAGAACCTAACATAACATTAAAAATGTTATTGTCAATTTTTACGACCCACATGGTGTACACTGACTCTCAACAACATTTCTAAACTAAAGGACCATCAATTACAGTTTGTGCAGCATCCATTTCTATTCCCTGTGTAGCAGTTAGTGCTACTTGACACCTACCTACATTTCCTCAAAGCTGAGTTGCTGAAATTTCTCAGTAACAAAGTGTCCAGGCTTGAAGATATATTTTTTAACTCTCTCTTTGTCTAATACTCTGTGATCCTGGTCTGAAGCAACTCTGTCAGTTCTGTTACATTTCTGCTACATTTCTGTTATATTATTTTTTTGAAAGGAAGTTTCACTGTGCCTCAAAACAAATCCAGAGTGCTCAAAGATTTGAACTATTTTCATAATGCCACAGCCCGTAAATTTGCAATATTTTTACTGGACTTGAAAAGCTTACAACTATATCTCATATTTAAAAAACAGCATCCATTTTCTTTTAGTAAAACCCATCTTCTGCACAAAGCACTTATGAGCAGAAAATACCAAAGGGTCAGTAAGACACAGACACAAGCCTTTTTTCTGCTAATCATTATGTCGCTCTCGGTATTAGCCTAGGTGGAATCAGTGAAGAGCCAACTATTTAAAGATCTGCTTGGGCAATAAGTAGTCAATAATCATTCTGTCCTTCTCTGTCTAACTTTGGTGATGCTGTTCTTATAAGATTCTTGCTGGCTGTCATGTCTTCCACTTCTTTGGTTACTTGTGTTTGCAACTTTATTCTGTGCAGCTGCAGCTCCCTACAGATGTAAAGGGGTTTCCCTCCAGATAATTATGGCAATTTCTTTATATTTTCTCATGCTTCTAGAATGTGCATATTTACAGTTCTGCAATAGTAATCATGACTTAAGGTCCTGTAATTCATTATCTCTATACTCAAGCAGAGGTCACAATAAGGAAACCTGCAAGGTGAACAATACTGAAATACTACGTTACTTCCTGAACAACAGCCTAAACATTAAGTGAACAGTGGAGCTAATTATTCTGTTGCATTTGCTGCAAATTTAGAGTTTATGATATACTGAGATTTTCATTATCTGTCCCCATTTCAGGTCCTCATTAACTCTGTAAAAATTGCATTCAGGCTGATACTATTTGCTGTCATTTTAGAATTGTTTCTATTCTGAAGAATAGAATAGCAAAATCTATTAATTCATTCCTGATCACCTAATTTCCTTTTTGAAAGTGTATTAAAACTGGGCTAATTTTAGTTGTTGGGAGACAAGGGAGTATTCTGTCACTCAGAAAAGTTCAAAGGAAGGCAATCTCCTTTCTTTTCTCAAGCAAATAAATAAATGAATGAATTCTATACACATGAGAAAATACTGGGTTGATCTATGCTTACTTAACACAGTAATAATTGAAGATAATCGATCTGCTGTTTCTCTGCTACATGCTGCTGCGGGGCTTCCCTTGGTATCCCAAGCCTCCCGTAAGGTATCGCTGCAGAAGTTGTTGATGCCTGTGAACCAGCTAATAAAGTACCAACAGAAGATCAGAAAGTTTAAGATAAACATCGAAATTACTTTCCAAATTTGTATCAACATATTGCAAGTTGCCAATTGCTGTCTAAGAAAGAAACTTGTACCTTTAAATTCAAAAGAATATGAAGGTATACCCTCAGACTGTAACACCATCCCTGAGATTAAAAAAAATAATGCAGCCGTTGCTGTACTGTTTGAACTGGCAATAATAGTATTTCATGCTCTGAAATGGATCCTATTTTGCAGACATTGGCGGTGTGTCTTTTATGCTTGCACCACAATAAAATACATGAGGAAACCTTGGGGAACACAGCAGTGTTCCCAGTAACTATCTTGACAAAATATATGCAAAAGGCAGGCCTTGCTAAACACATTCTGCTGGACACTGGTAGCTTTTAACTCACAAAAGACAGAACAACACTAGAGAGATTTTCAAACTAAAGTCTGCTCCCTTGTTACTCTAGCCCATGTCTTTAAGCTTGTTTAATGTTCTAGGGTAGAATTACTAACACTTTTAAAAATATTTAAGCTGATAAATATCAGCATGTAAGCAGAGACATGTTAAAGAGGGCTGTGATTGCAGTGGTAAGACTGCGTTCGTACATTAGTAATTCAAAACCATAAAGCTCTGAAAAAAAAAAGGAAGTAAATTTTGATAGCAGCATTACTTCTTTTCTCAGCTCCCTGTTGGGGTTGCTGAATAATTTTCAGAATCGTGTAGCTAATACACAATCAGTGACACAGAGAAGTTGCACAATAGCTATTTAAGCAGAGGGAGAAATTCAGTCTTTTCGAAGAATCTCGAGCAGAAGGCGGCATACAAAAAGCAACCACAAGATGTCAGCCTTAATGAATTACAGTAGATTATGCTGATTGGCTCCTTCCTGATAAGTAACTAGATAGGGAAAAACTATTTATCATGTTGAAACTTGTGGAGAAAGTAATATAAGAATGATATTCCTAGTCATAAACATATTCAGAAAAACGAATGATCAGCTCCAAATATAGTCCTTATGCACATTTGTTTGTACTAGAAAAAAAGCTGAAGATTTAACCCTTCTGCTTGAGACTTACAGGAACGACATAGCAGGGATTTGTCGCTCCCCACTTATGCTTTTCTTACACTCTTTCTCTAAGCATCTGCTGTCAGAACTGGGGTATCAGAGTAGATGGACTTTGGGCTTTTTCCTGTAAAGCTGTTTTTATTTTCCTAATAATCTTGACCAAGTTCTCATCCTACAGTTCTGAATGCTTGTAAGATAATAAGAAAGTTCCATTTCCACTTCCAGTCCAAGTTTGGAGACATCCAAGTGACAGATATTGATCATTGTTCCTGGAATACTTTACAATCTATTCCCCCATAGTTCACCATTTGAAAGCTGACAAAGGAGTTGTGCTCTCAATTCCTTTTTTTTTTTTTTTTTTTTTTTTTTTGAGGGATGCTCAATTTGCCTCTAGCTATGCACACTAGCAATGTTCTTGTGTTTGGTACTGGTTGCTCACAGTAGCCATGTTTACCGTGAGCTACTGCCCTCAGTCACAACCTCCTGTTGTTGATTCTGCTGGTTGTTCACGCTGTGCTGTTTTGCTCTGCTCTGTTCTGCAACACAGCTGCTGACTGCTTCTGTGCCTCTGCTCAACCCTTTCTTTCTGCAGGCCATACAGTCTTTCAGTTGTGCTTAAAAAGTTGAGGTGATACACAGGATCTGCACCGAGACGTTGCCACAACAGGCAAATTTCCCAGCAGGATCCTACCATGCTCTGAAAAAACAGACAAAACACCAAAAGATGCTTTGACCCAGATTTGCTTTTGGTTCCTTCGTTGTGAGAAGCAATAACAAGCTGCAGCATTTGCTCCCTCAGCAATCACAGACAGGTTACCCAGAACACAATTAAAACCCTTACACAGCAACTTGTAGCTGAAATACCCCGAGACATGACAACACTTAGCAGGAAATTAAGCCCTGAACCTTTAGTTCATTCCCTGGCTCTCAGCTCGCTGCAGACAGGCAGGCTCTAGTCTCTTACAGGGTTCTCACGCTGGCTGTCGTCCTCCCCTGCACCTCACACCTCCAGCCTCATAAACCACCTAACTGAAGTTGACTGACTCTTGTCATTCGGGTATTAAGTGAAAGCACTTTTACTAAAGTTACTTTGGCCTAAAAATTTAATTCACCTGCTGTGTCTTCAGGTTTCATAACGCACTATTTGATGGTTGCCAGTCTGCCTTGGGACATTTGCTTCTGCTTTGTGAAGAGAACAGGCATCCTAACAGATTCGTAGAATGGTTTAGTTTGGAAGGGACCTTAAAGATCACCTAGTTCCACCCCCCCGCCATGGACAGGGACACCTTCCACTAGACCAGGTTGCTTAAAGCCCCGTCCAACCTGGCCTTGAACACCTCTAGGGATGGGGCATCTACAATTTCTCTGGGCAACCCGTTCCAGTGCCTCACCACCCTCATAATGAAAAATTTCTTCCTGTTCTCTAATCTAAACTTGCCCTCCTTTAGTTTGAAGCCATTACCCCTCATCCTATCACTACATGCCCTTGCAAAAAGTCTCTCTCCATAATAATAAGCAGATAAAAGATGTGTGGGACTTGACTCTGGGTTTTTGAGTGGTGAGAAACTGACAGAGAGCAGAGACACCACCCTGCAGCTGCCTAATATTAGCCCCAAAGCAGGGACAGCCAAAATGCACTCATACAGGGCAAGGAGAGAGATGCTCTGGTGTGGAGCTTCCAGAAGTGTGAACCTGCATCCCATGGCTGAAGGTCACCTGCCATCTGGAGCATGCATTTCAGCAAACGTGGGTTATTTATATGCCTGACTGAAAGATGACTCGTGTTCTGCTGAGATCTGTTCTGTGCTTTGTAAAATGAACGTGTTATGGAAGGATGTTTCAAAATTGAGGAGGGAAAATGTTTTGGGGTGTTAAGGCTTCTTCCTGATACATCACTTATTATAACAGTATCCTTTACTTATAGTAATCCTTTGCAAATATTAAAAGTAAAAAGGTAAAGTATGAAAAGCTGTTATTTCTTGTTTCTCTCAACTTCTATCTTGCAATTTGTCTGGAATCTGTCCGTTTTTTGGTACAAAATCTGTTCCTTCCTGTGAACTTTCTTCTCTGAAAAGCAACTAGACATATTGACCACTACCGCAGTCACAAGGGATATAGAATCACAGACTCAGGAGTTAACATACATTGATTTAGTACTCATCAATTATTTTGTAATGAGTACCACTGGAGAAATACAAAATGTCAGCAAGACAATGAGATACCAGAACTTATCTACAAATATATCTGACATAGATACTTTCTGCAGAAAGTCCAATGCTTCCAACTTACAAAAATCAAATTTTCAGACCAGTTAATTATATTTATATTTTTCAACATTTCTAAACACAGTCTATTAGAATTTGCCATTTGAAGAGCTTGTTCATGTAGCAAAATTGATTAGTGTAGCTCCTCAGCTCTTACACCGGCAGCTCCTAGAGCACTTGGTTTCATGGGTAACTTTGCATTAGTCAGTACAACCTGGGCTCAAGTTTCATTGAAGACAGCTAATAGAGTTACTGTATTCCATTAGAGAGTTTGCTTTCCTTGCCTGATGCTTAATCAGCTTTTTAAATGTTATTCATTTGTTCACCTGTTCTCAGTATGTGATTTTCTAGTTTTAGCATTTTAAGACAAAGTTATAGATCGATGTTCCTTTCAACATCAGTCTTAACCATTGACAGTGATGATGATAGACGATGTGTACCGTCCCCCCATGGCAAGACACTAATTCACAATCCATTTCCTGCCGTGCATTCCTAAGCTTCCCCATCACATTCCTTATCTTCCTATTCAGCCACTTCATTTTGGTCTTAAAAACATGCCCACCCACAACCACTACCCTCATCTTTCTCCTCTGCATCAGCTTCCAGTATCATGCACTTATGGACGGAAAACAAACCAACCCAAGCCCAGTGAGACATGCAGAGTTACCAGTTTTCTGTCACAGTCTTGTTTTCCTCCTTGCACTAGAGTGTTTCCCAGAGGGCAGGATGTGGCTTAGTAGTGTGTCTAAAGAGCTAGCCAAGCAAATGGGGATGTTGTGTACTTCAAGATAAGGTTTCTTTTTAGCAGCTCATGGCAAGGCCATGGAAGGATAGGATTCTTGGTGTTATCCTGGTTTCAGCTTCCAAAAAAACATAAAAAGCTGTTTTTCTAGATTTCATTTTTATGTTCTCCTGTACTACATTAAACCCATATTTGGATTTTGAAATTTTCAGACCTCTCAACATCTTCATCACCCACTTTTTTCTCCCTGAATTTGGACATGTGACAAGGTTCCTGTGGCTCGCTCCCTCCTTGAAGCACTGGATCATGCAACAGGGGACCTGCTGAGGGGCAAGACTGTAACTGAGGACTGTTTTCCAGCATGTACTACTGGTTGCTCCTCAACCTTATGGCCTCCCTTGTCCTCCTTGCCAGATACAGCTGGTCGGTTGGCCTTTCTGCTGCACCTGGCCTATGGGTCCCTGGAGCCAGAAAACAAATGCAGGTTAGCTTGAGGATACATCCTGGAGGTAACTGATTGTTTGGTACCACAGCTTGGGAACATGGGACAGAGGGAGGTTGAGCGAGTGTCAATTTTAAAGAGGGATTTGATATACCTAGATTTGAGAGGAAAGGTCATTCATTCTCTGTTACTCTCTAAACACCTGAAAAACCTTAAGCACTAGAACACAAGTAATAATGATAATAAATTGTAGTTTTATTTTTATTTCTTATTGTAGTATTTTTTCTTTCTTATAATAACTATTGTTTTTCTGAGAGGTTTGTGGTTGGGTTGTGTCTGTTGCCAAAGAATTCAACTTTATGAATGAAAGCAACTTTGTAAATGAAGAGTTAATCATCTAAAGCATATATATGGTTGGGAAAAATACCCAGTCTTGTCACCCTTGTTTATGTCATCATCTCATTAACTTCCTCGGAGCAAGGCGGGGGTGTGGATCCTGGGAAAAGAGGAAAGGGTGAGCAGGACAAGAAGCAGAATGTTTTACATCACTGAGCTATTATTTTAGGCTGTTACTCACTTCCCTCTTTGGGCTCTTTGGGGCCACCTAAGAGAAATCAGTGAGATGAATGGTCTACTTCATACATTTTGGAAAAATCCTCCCTATTTATAGGTCAGTTCTTCTGAAGACAATGTATGTATAAAAAGATTAACCCATGGAAAATGAAGCTATGATAAAAGCAGCTATGGTAAAGTGCTAGAAGATGTAGCCATAGCCAAAAAAGTGGCACACAGCCACAGGCCATTTGGCAAAGTTTTCTCATATGTTGGTTATTTGTAACTTGAGTTAAAGAAGCAAGGAAAAGTGACTGTCTCCAGCGAGCTGCTGCCTGTAATGTGCATGGGAAGCCAGAGAGGGCACCTGACAGCAAAGAGCAAGGGCTGTACGCCCGTGATGTTAATGGCTGCGTGGGACAAGAAGACAGGAATGCACAGGAAACAACAGCAGCAGAAGGCTACAGGGAGATAAATACTACAAAGGAGTTTAATTTATTGCCTACGTCTGTCTTCCAGGGACTGGAATGAGTTTCCCATGAACAAAACACTGCCAGCAGAGCCCTGTGCTCAGGCCACACATCCTGGCTCCTGCATGGAGCACCAGGACCATGCTCTGTGGAGCTCACCCAGAGGGACGGAGCAGAAACCTTGGGCTTTGAAAATTCCATGTGCATATGTAAGGAGTTTTAAGGCATGAGGTCAAGAGCCTTCTGAGCTGTCACATAAAAATTGCTAAGGCAGCCTAGCACCCACAGACTGTGCTTGGCTTCTGCTTCCCTTGGCCAGTTCCACAGCTGACACAACTGAAATTAGGTTGACATGAGAATAAGACATGCCAGATCTCACATTAACAATATACTGTGTTACCTACACATAAAAATATAGAATAGGACAGACCTATCACAGACCACTGGGATGCTTTCAGTTCTTGCAATGACCTAGTTTCTGACTGCTCATAAAAGCAGACAATAGCTATTTAAATCTGAAACTTTGATTTTCATACTATACCTAAATAATTAATCAAGCCACAAAAATTGTCATCTAAACATATTCATCTACAAAGGTACATGCAGCCATATCTATACAAAAGAAATATGTTAATTTTTATCTCTGTCCTTAAAAAAGTCCCCTCAATAAAACTGGAACAGAGGTTAAATAATATTTATTGTTAGTTTTCTATTTATAGCAAGGGCATCCGATAACAAGCAGAATATTCTTCCTTGTGAGCAAGGGAATCAGAATCTAGCTATAAAGGAATTAATATCGATCTATTTACATAGAAATTATGCCCTTATATAAATATTTAAATAGAGCATTAAGGAGATGTCTATCCCCATGCAAGGCCAGATTTTTATTTGGGTATGTATGTTAAAAATTCTTTAATGTGTTATTAAACAAAATCTGTTTTCTGGATATACTAACTATGCAGAACTTGTGTTCTCCAACGGTTTAATGTCTGTATCTAATCCTGATTATTCCTAATCTTAAATCAGAGAAAATCCTCCCCTCCCCTCTGCAATCACCTGATCTTGATTCCTGGATTACCTTATAAATACTTAATTGCTTATTAACATGAATCATTTCCTTCTTTAAACATGTATTTTACATAAATAGGGCCTGTCTTTCATTTTCTCAGTCCCAAGCATTGCTCTTACGCTATTATGTCTCCTAGGTATTCTAGGCATACTGTAGAAGAAAACAGCTGGACTCAGCTAATTTCTAACATTTTTCTCCCGCTCCAAATACTGAGCAAATTCACGTGGAAGCAACATCACCGATTGGAGAGAACCTGAACCTACTCAGCATGGACACCGCAGTGCTGATCTCACCCACCCCTGAGCTTCTCTCTATATGAGTAAATCAGTGCCTGGGACTGTTGCCAGTCACTGGAATGGAAGTATCTGTATTGCTAAATTGTTGAAGGAGTTCTTAGAAGAGTTTTGCCCAAGCACACCTCTCCCAAGCAATTCCCCGTCACAGCTTGGGAGTCAGCCAATGCCAGGGACCATTTCCAACAAGACATGCATATAGCCACCCTTGTTCAGAAACAAGGGCCAATACTGGCTGTTTTGTCAGCCCCAGAGAACTACTAGTTTGTTAATTAATTGATTAGCGAGCCCACTTCTTCATGGATGAAATGTGAGTTCATTTTATTTTGAAGAACTGATGATGGCTTCTAACAAAAGACGCATGCTAGGTCTGGTAGAAGGAATCCCAAACTTCCCACAAGGCGTAATCTCCGTGCAGGCACCATCTCTTCCAAGGGCAGGCAGCAATGATGCCTCGCGGTATTTGCATGGGAGAACGATCCGTTTTTCTGGGTAAATCAACGGAGAAGAAAGAACAAATAGAAAATGTCACTGCACCACTGAATACTGTGGGCAGTTCTGCCACCTCACCCAGCTCAGAAAGGATATAAAAGGATGTCAGGAATGGTCAAAGTCATGAAACTGCTCCCAACTGAGGAGTTTCTAAATACATGAAGACAAAGCTGGGGGCAAAGAATTAGGTATAATAGAGCTCTGTAAAGTCAGGAATAGCACCGAAAAGGTGCACACCAAGCAATTACAGAGCATCAAGTGAAATTTCCAGGCAGCATTCTGAATATGAACAAAAGGAGGGATTCTTTCAGAGAGCACGTAGGAGACTGGAACTCACTGCCATGGGACATTGTGGTAGCCCAAAGTACAGGCAGGTTCAAAAAGCAGCTAGGAAAGTTCCTAGTAAAAAGTTCCTCAGAAGTCCTGGATACAACTCTGGCTTTAAAACGCCTGTGGACAAGACCAGGAGAATATACTAAGTATCACTATATGCTTTACATGCTTTAGTGAATCGTGTTGATCATTGCTTGAGTTTAGGATGTTGGGCTTTACATTTAAATTAGTAGAATCATTTTCTATTCTCCAACAGAGTTAATTTAGTTAATTACAGAGTTAGTTGTTAATTACTGCCGGGCCATAATTTGCATTGCCTATTATATGATGACTTTCCACTGGCTGTTTCATAAACTGTGGATCTGTTTTAATATGTGTTAATTAATGCAATTACAAATTATAGTACAAACACTATTTACATATTTATCCCATGACTCAAACATTTGCTCCTTCAACATGATTAATCAAAAATATATGTGTCCAGTCTATAATATAATCATCTTAGTTAATTAATGTTCATTAACTAGAGCTTAAGCACTAATGAAAATTCAAGTTGGCCTTATCAAAAAAAAATAATCTTTGCCTTATTTAAAGTCAGATAACTTTGAGAAAGAATGTTAGCACCTCATTAGATAGTGGCTTGCCAGATATCCAAGATGTGGAACCGAATACATGCTAGGGACAGTTTTAAAAGAACAGAGTAAAGCTTCCATGCCGGTTGTTAAAGGGATGTATCATCATTACTGTAGCTCAGAGCTGGATTAACTTTGGATATACAAAAATAGCTTCAGCGGCTGCGTAAAGTGAGTTTTGACTTTGGAGATTAGTGTTTCACAGGACGAAAAGATACGCTAACAAAGTCTCTACTCACAACCACCTCTCAGGAATTAATGAAGTCAGCCCAACTAAGCTGATGATTCACTTCAGTAACAACACTGAAAAAGCTTGACTTTATGTAGCTTTGGACCCTATTTCTGCTAAATTAGACCCTTAGTAAGTGAGTTACAGAAGAACGGGCATCAATGTAGCAAGTTCTGGGCACATGAAGTCACACAAAGTTTATTTGTTTAATATCCTGACAGATCTTTAAGCTGAGCAGTGAGAACAAGTTTGCCCTGTTTCTTTCCATCTGTTCATCATACCTGTATTTTTCTTTTTTCATATTTTTCCATCCTTCCTTCAAACCATGGCAGAGCATGTACATTTCTTAACCACCTGAGAGTTTGGCCAATGAGCTTGAGCAGATCTGTACTTTTTAAGTATTTTCCACTCTGTAGGATATAAGTTTAAAGTAATGTTGCTGTCAGCACAACATTAGACTTAGTTAAAGGTCTACACCAGCTCGCAGTCAGCCAGGCTTTATTGCCTCAACTTTATTTTAAACAAATATGTGCAATTACTGAATCCTCAGGCCACAACAGAATAGCCTGGGATGTATGCATAGAGTTGTTACGACATGTATTAGTGGAAGATACCTTGATGGAAAAAGTAATCTCCTGGCTAAAGGCAAAAAGAGCATCTTAAAGGTAGTCCTATGAAATTTTGTGTTCCAAGTATGTCACTAAAATGGTCCCGAGAAATGCTGGAGATGAGTCCTGCAGTTTATTCCATTCTTGAGCATATTTGCATATTAATATCTTAAATAATCATATTAGAAAAATATGTATGTGCCAAATTACGTGCCCACAAGCACTGAGGGCAATGCAATTTACCATCAGTGAGGAAATTCTGGCTAATTCAGAGATGGGGAAAAAACAGTGGAACTGGCAAAATTGCTGAGAGGACAACTAGCATAGAGTTACAAGAGGGCAGCAAGACAAGTGCTGTGTCTTGCAAACGTGCAGACCTCCAAGCATATTGCCTTGACATCCTAAAGGCATTAAGCTTTCAATTCCCTTGCATCACCCTTGAGCACATGTTGTTTTCTCCTCCCTTCATGTTCCACGGTGCGTAAATCAGTAGCCGTCCCTAAGTGCTTATACGTGCCAGTGCAGGTGGTGAGCTCAACACCACAACTGAATCTTCTCAAATACACGGTCAGGGAAGAGCTGTCTGTGAATAATTTTTCATATCATTTTTGTACCTCAAAGACCAAAGTAAGGAGCCCTCCAGGTGGCATCTTGTAGATATATGACCTTCTTGGGGGAGAGTGAGGTGAGACACGGTTCAGCTGAGGAAGAAAACTCATCCTGTACTTAGTATTTAAGTTATATGTTTTTCAACACTTTCCCACATAAGTCCAGATAATTGACAGGCTTAAGTGCAGAGATAATAATACAGGTTAAAATATTTTTTTTTTCTTTTCTGGCTGGTTTTTTGGTCTTACTTTTCATCCAGGTCCATTAATGAAAGTTTCACTGGCCAAATGCACAAGCATAGACTCTGATGTAATGCAGGGAAAGATGTAAGCAGAAAACTTGGGAGTTTTGCTGATGTGAATTTGAAAGTGACCTTCAACACCAAATTAAAAAAAAAAAAAAAAGAATTATTATCAGTAAATTTCACCAAATCTCCAACCTTCTCTTGTATGTTCAAAAAAATTTCGAGGAGGGGTTTTCTGTTTGTTTTTTATGAAGGAGAGCTGATGACCAGCTTCAAGAGTATGCAAAAAGCTGACACTATAGAAAGGGCAAGAAAGCAATTTCAGAGTTATGAAACATATTGCTGCTTACCGATTGCTTTCCTGTTGATATTAACAATTTGGTAGTTGGAAAACCTAATCCTGTAGTATTTTATTGATAGGTGAAACAGCAGAACAAAACAGCAGAACAAAAAATTCTTTAACGGTCCCTTTGAAGAAAAAAAAATAATTGAAGTTAGCATTGATCGATGTCACAAATGATGGAAAGATGTCTTTAAAAGAGAAGAGTTCATGGTATTTCCTACTCTGGATCATCCTTTTCTCCAGAAGTTTGCTCTATCTCTGTATCTCTTTGTCTCCAGCCCTTCCTTACTTCAACCAGAGCTTTGAATTGTCCAAAAGGAGCACAGCTGTTATGATACTTCAAAAGTCAGGACATAATCTGTAACGTAGGTCACATCTGATAGATTAATTGGTTCAGAAGTCAGTGGAACAATGGTACTTTACTCCATGAAAATTTGCCTCTAAGTATTTTGGTGTCTTTCATACGCACAGCAAATGGTTGTCCCAAGTTTCATTTACTTTGTGCTCTGTTGTGGTTTTGTTTGGGGTTCCAAGAGGACAGGAGAGTTGGTCTGCTGCTACATGCCTCCTGGTTAGGTAGAGTTTTTTGGACAAAAGTGAATTGAGTAGCAACCGTTATGTAGTTTGCACATCGCTTGCATGATGGCCGGGTGGTTTTACGAAGAACAGACTTATTTGGTAAGTACTAGTGAAAGTCAGTAGAAAGAGTGTCCAACTTCATTTAACACAAAAGTGTAAGTAGGAAAGGGATAAAAGGCTATTTAGTTTCTTCAAAGTATATTGAAGAAAAGCTCTTCACTTGCCTTGCCGAGTCCTGGGGTAGACATATTGGAAGGCTGAGACAATAGCAGCATTGTTCAATGGAGTCTCTGGAGAGAAGGGACAATTAGCTTTACACAAAATTTGGAGGATGTTAGGAGTGCCTCGGGGTGGGGGAGGAAGAGGGAATGAGAGAGCAGCTTCATTTCAAAGAGTTTGATTTGCTCCCAGTCTACTTTCTTCTGTGTCAACAGGGATTCAGCAGGAGCATTCATGCAGGAGAGAGCAGGTGATGACTGCTGGCTCTGGGAGGGGGCAGTACTGCCACATCTCCGACTGCCATTCCACATACCACTCCCCTCTGAACTCAACATGTGGTAATGAAGTCATTTGTTAGTAAGATGTCAGTTCTTGTCTCAGGTCAGGCTCTACTCTGCCTATTTGTTAAAATTAAAATAATAATAATTAAAAAAAAAAAAGGCAAAACTTTGTGATTCTAAGTGCTGTTCCTCGCACTTAGTAGGAGCTCTTTACTGCAAAGCCATTTCATTATCCTTTTTCAGATAGGTCCCTTACACTTCTTCCATAAAGCCTGCAGAAAATATGACAACAGTTAGATTACTGGTGTGCTGTGATGACTGTTATCTCATTGTCTCCTGATACCTTCTTATAAATCTTCATCCTTATTTTGAATTGTAAACTCTTTACTGAAGATAATGTCTTTTTTTTTCTCTAGTTGCATGAACCCTTACAAAAATAGACTTTACACTTAGATGTCATGTAGGAAAAAAGCAAGCAAGGAAAAGAATTCACCCCACATAATCTAATTCACCTATTCTCTGCCTGCTTCACTCACTTTTTAAACTCTAGGTCCCAGTGAATAAACAAAAGTTGTGTAAGACTTGCATGGCTACAATTCAGCTTTCATGAACAGAGCCTGAAGGATGAATCAGCGCAGGAGGGTGCAGGCTCAGTTGAAAATCTCTTCTGTTTTTAACAGACTCCTTTTTTTTTTTCTGACTGTAGAGATAATGAAGGGATAAACTCTTTATCTCCTCCTTTCCTTATTTTTGCTATTTTCCCCCTCATAGATGCTGACTGGTTAGTTAAACAAAAGAAAAGGAAAAAAAGGAATCCTTTTTTCTTCAGACTTCCAGCTGTGTTAGCATATCTGTTATTTAGATGTTCCCAGGTCTGGCGCAGCACAATAGGATGGCTCTGCAGAGCTGTATGAGACTTGTCTCCCCTTATTAAGTGTCAGTTTATGGTTGAATGGCAGAGGAATTTATAAGCAGAGTTAGATATCCAGACCTAGGAAGGGCTATAATGAAGGGTAGGAAGTGTTCTGTATCTATATCTATTAAGGAGTTACAGAAAGCACCTCGTTGTGGTTTGGTTTCCATTTAATTTTCCTCAGGGTTCCACTATTAGCTGTTAAGTAGCATACGCAGCACGCCATTGAGCTGAAGTATGTGAATCCCAGTATTTGTCACCTATACTAAGAAAACGGCATGCTGAGGGAAACAGTTCTCTAGGCTTTCTTGACTCTTCCTCAGATGGGCAATTATTTTTTTCAGAAATGCAGTGAGAGTTGTGGTTAATAAACTTTGTAAAAAATTCTTTTCTCTGAAGTCTTTCATTAAGGGATGTTTTTATTCTCGTGCTATAAAAAGGGAACAGTGAGGGAATCTGATGCCCGTGGGAGACAGAATTTTTAACAGGCAGAATGGATTCCCGAAATTCCATTTGGTTCTACATTTAATATTGTCAGTGATTCACTGAGTGATGCTGTACAATTTATTCTTTTATGTCTTAATTCTATATCCCTAGAGCGAGGCTAAATATTTTTGTAAGTACCAAAAGTAACTCACTAGAAAGATGCTAAGTGACAAGTAGCACCGCTACATAGTGCAGCACGTACAATTAGGAGAACACTGATCTTATCTGATTATCATCTTGAAGCAGTAACCAATAAATACAAAACAACTTCCTAAGCCATCAAAAATCTTTTTCAGTCATTCAAGGACCGTTGAGCTACTCCCATGAAGCACCCAAATGAACACTTAATTGTGATGAACTTAGGGTAGTGAATTTACTTAATTTTAGTAAGTAAAAGTGTATCTATTATGTTACACTTAATCTAGAACACTTGGAACACTTTTCCTTTTCTAAATTGACATTTTTCTTCAAAACTGGTCAATTTTTCACGCCAATTTTCTTGATGTAGGATACTTATTTCATGCAAATACAGTGGTGTTCATTCCTGTTCACGTAAGACTTGTATTTGATATATTTGTGTGTAGTGCACTATGAATTTTACAATTTTTTTCAAATTTATATCATACTGTTGGGGGGATTTACCTCAAATCAGATCATAATCTGATGTTACAATATGCCTACAGAGAACCCAAAGAACTAGCATATGATGACTTAGTAAATCAATGGTGTAGAAGTTATAGCAAAATGTGTAAACATATGTACACATATGTTTTTTTTAACTGAAAGGTGATGAAAGCTGCAGAAACTTGTACTTATTTTATCAGGTCAAATCTGTGATTCCCCTTGGCTTAATGCAAAGCTGAACACTTTCTTAAACATAAAATTCTACATGTGACGTGCTCAGATGTTCTCTTGTAGCAGCACTCAAAGCTGATGTTTTATTTATTCAGATTTCTGTGATCTATAGTAAATCTTTAAATGTTCAGTTGTTTCAGCTTTGCTAATGACCTAATTAACCTCTAAATTTGTATAATCAAATTTAATTTGCTTAACCTTTTAAGGTTTTCGTTTATAAGAAAAATAGTCCAATGAATAGCCTACTAGGCTAAAAATAAAGGGATAGTATTTCACTTTCCAACTCAGGCATATAGCCATCAACAACAACAAGAAAACACATTTTTTTAGTACACATCTCCTATCTGTAAAATTAGAAAAATACTACTTTTTCTTTCATGACTGTCATAAGAAATAAGATCTATTAATGGCTATGAGGCATTCAGATACTGTGATGAGAAACACATGCACACACAGAGTAGTAAAGGAAACAGCGCCAGAAGATGGGTCTGAACGCGGGAACTTACTCTTCTACACAAACACTGAACCAGTTAGCTCTTTCCTCAGCAATTCTAGGGCACAGCTCAGAAATTAGCAAAGGGCAACAATTATAATCCCCTTCCGATTAGGAGGTTGTATCTGGCCACTATTTGAAATCTAGAGAGTTTAATAATACAGACGTTGGCTTGGCTACCCCAAGCCAACCAGCCAAGAGGCAGGGAAGGGTCTTCATCCATGAGAAGACATGGAGCCTGTTGGTCCTGTGATATGCCATTTTCTTTGTCCCGATAGCACTTCTATAATGAGTATATTTCTTGGTGACAAAATTAGTTATATCTACCACAATATATGGTATGTCATTGTTTTATGTGAGCAGGTTTGAGGAAGGAAACAGTTTCCTATTCCATGACAATAGTTTTTGTGAAAGCTTTCTGCTCTGTACTGTGCAGAAAACAAAAGACTTTCCAATTTTCCTTAATTTTTTTAATTGAAAGACAGCGAACAAGATACCCACCCTGGTTGCCTCTGCTCCCAAAAATACGTTTGAGAGACCAGTTTAAAACCATGGTCTGAATTCAGCACACAATTTCTTACTTACTTGATCAGCTCCAATTTGCACAATGCACTTTAATTGCACTAACTGTATATCATATTCCACTATTACAAACTCCACTCGGACAGCATGAAGTTACCCAAGCGACTTGGCCAGTTGAGTTCTTAACCTAAGTAAAGAAGAACTTAACTTCTTCTCACTTTTCTTAATTTTGACGCAGCCATACCTGGGCACTGATCTTGCAAGCTCTTCCCCCATGCAGCCACGTACAGCTCCAGCTGAGCTGCAGATATCTGCCCACAGGGCAGAGTTTGGGTTCATGTTCCATTTTTAATGTTGAATGATTTATACCATTTATGCTGTCTCTGATTATGTTTGAGCTTAGCTCCTTTTTCTAGGTTGCAATTCACTTTTTGCTTATGTACTATTTCCAGTGCTAAAACCAGTCTGTAACAGAGCTTCCTTTGGCAAAATGCTCTGTTTCTGCATCAAGCCTCTTCCTTCCCAGCTGTGTGTTTATGTGGTTTTGTTTCTGTGAAAGTGCCTGGAGACCTATGGAAGACAGGCACCATCTGAGTTAAGTACTTTCCTTACTATTTCATTATTATTAAATTCTTACCTTGTGCTGATGATTATATATTTCTGCTTTTGTAACATATGTTCTTCTGCTGTCCGCCCTCTGCAGGACCTCTTTATTTAGTGTTTATTAAACCTCAGATTTATTACAGAACAGTCTTGTTTCTACTATGTTGCCTTGCTAGGTGTTTCCACCTCGATACATTTCCCTCTTTCCCTCCATTTGCTAACATTTTCCTTTCCTTTCTTTTTAATGTTAAATTAAAACATTAATCTTTTATGAGTCAAACAAATTTCTTTCAATATCCTGTCTTTCACTTAGGTTAGCATTTTTTTTCCATAAGTACTGTGATATCTAGGCTTGCCTCATTTCATAGATCACAAAATCACAGAGTCACTGAGGTGGGATGGGACCTCTGGAGATCATCTAGTCCAACTCCTCTGCTCGAAACAAGGTCGCCTACAGCAGGGTGTTCAGGGCTAAGTCCAGTCAGAGTTTGATGATATCTAAGGATGGAGACTCCACAACTTCTCTGGGCAACCTGTGCCAGCATCTGATCATCTTCAAAGTGTGTTCAAGTGGAATTTCCAGTATTTCTGCTTGTGCCCATGGCCTCTTTTCCTTTCACTGAACACCACTGAGAAGAGTCCGGCTGTGTCTTCTT
The DNA here is from genome assembly GCA_008711295.1 of Anarhynchus alexandrinus. Lineage (NCBI taxonomy): Eukaryota > Metazoa > Chordata > Aves > Charadriiformes > Charadriidae > Anarhynchus > Anarhynchus alexandrinus. The sequence continues at coordinate 1,640,945 of VUYV01000108.1, forward strand.
TTCTTCTCCCTATCAGGTATTTATACTCATTGATCAGATCTCCTTGAGCCTTCTCTTCTCCAGGCTGAACACTCCCAGCTCTCTCAGCCTCTCCTCTGAGACCTCCTCTCAGCAGGTGCTCCAATCCCTTAATCGTCTTTGTGGCCCTTTGCTGGACTCACTCCAGCAAGCCTGTCTTGTACTGGGAAGCCCAGAACTGGATCCAGCACTCCAGATGCTCCTTGTAAAGCAGCCCAGGACACTGTTGCCCTTCTTTGCCACAAGGGCACATTGACGACTCGTGTTCAACTCGGTGTCCACCAGGACCCCCAGGTTCTTTTCTGCAAAGCTGCTTTCCAGCTATTAAGCCCCCAGCACGTGCTGGTGCGTGGGGTTGTTCCTCCCCAGCTGCGGGACTTGCCACTTCTCTTTGTGGAACTTAGAGGGTGGCTCTCAGCCCATTTCTCCAGCCCATCCAGGTCCCTCTGAGTGACAGTGTAACTGGCTGATCTATCAACCGCTCCTCCCAGTTTTGCACTAAGAGAAAAGAAAAAGCTCTTATAACACTCTTATCTGAAATTCATCTTTACGAAACCTCTCATTTTTCTTTTTTTCTTTTTAGTCTTCGTGCTGGCTCTTTCTCGGGTTTGTCTCATAGAAAGAATAGAGCAACCCATGTCTCTCCCTGTGAAAACCCGTATCAAAGCTAGCATGACTTATAAGGAGAAGAGGGATGGGCATTTTTCTTGTTGTTCCTTTATGTTTGTCCCCTTTTGTAGAATGCATCTCAAGTTTACAACTCCCATCAATCCTGGGATACACTCCTAGAATGACCTGTTCTTCAAACAAGATTGTTGCAAGCTATAAATCTGCCTTAAAGGGTCTTTCATTGCACAGAGGAGCTAACTGATGACAGGAAATAAAGTCTTTTCTCTTAGTAACTCTCCTTTCAAAAGTAAAACTGAATCTTTGATAAAATCCTGCAGGCTCAAAGGAACTTGTTAGAGACCAAGATCTTGGAAGAGATATTTGCAGTGTTGTTTTAGATTTTCCTATAAACAATCAGTGTTTGAAGGGAAGCTGGAAAAGGCAATACCATAGTTAACTTCTATATATGTCAGGTTCTGAAGCAGTGAAGGTTATCAGTATGTTTTAAAGGGTAAGAGGGGCACTGCAAGCTGCTAAACAATGTCAAATATCTGAAGTATGCACTTAGACCAGGTGATTGTCACCTGGGAAAGGCATACGTTTCTGGAAAGTGCTTGTCAGCTGTGACTATTCACTGTGATATTATAGTCCTGTATATCTATATAATAAGTTGAGCAGGTCCAGCGAAGGGTCACTAAGATGATTAAGGGATTGCAGCATCTATCATACAGGGAGAGGCTGAGAGCTGGGCTTGTTTAGCTTGGAGAAGGCTCTTCTCAGTGGTATCCAGTGACAGAACAAGAAGCAATGAGCACTGATTTGATATAGATTACATTTAAACATAAAAAAGCTTTTTATTGTGAGGGTGGTTGAACACTGGCACAGGTTTCCCAGACAGGTTGTGGAGTTTCCGTCCTTGGAGATATCAAAACTGGACTGGATGTGGCCCTGAGCACCCTGCTGTAGGTGACTCTGATTTGAGCGGAGGAGCTCAAAGGTGATCTCCAGAGGTCCCTTTGAAACTCAACCATTCTGTGGTCCCGTTTGGGACTGGTTTGTTGAATGTGCACTGAAGAACAGTTTTAAGGTATCCTAAAGACCTCTTCTCTTGAAGCTACAGAGCTACACTGTCTTACTTGAAAGGGAAAATGAGCAGCAGCTGCATCATGAGAGAAGGAAGTAAGAGATCTGCAACACTTTCTCACCCAAGTCTTTGTCTCATCATGTCATTGTCACAGCTCAGAGCCGGCTATGTCCACAGCAGCCTTCAATAGCTCTGTTCCTGCCTTATGAACTTGGCAAGCCAGGGACTGAACCAGACATGACAGGTAGGGTTGCTTTTCCCCTCTTCCCACCCAACTCACTCTCATTCACTTGCACAGTGAACCACAACCATGGGACTTATCTAGCTGAAAAATCACCTGTCTGTAAAAATTATCTAGCTGAAAAAAAATGTACTTCACCCATGGCCATTGCCCAGGCCAGTTCCCAGTGAGGGAAGGTACCATTTGTGCCAGAATCAGCATGGGCCAGAATACATTTTTTCAGTGGCCCTTCCAGCTTAATGAATGGCTCAAATTATGATGCATGAGAAGCTGTCCCTATGAAAAGAGACCTGGGAAAAGAACAAAGACCTTCCTCTGACACAGGTATCATCATCTAGGCTACACGCTCTTCCAGATTGTGCTCTTATTTGTGAAAACAAATCCTCTAGATCAGGACCAAAAGATGTTGGTGTCTTGCAAGAACCCAGCTACTTCCCCTATTACAACTACTGTATATCTGATTATCTTTCAGAGGATTGTCAGTATGTAATCTTTTATTGATGTTACACTTGTTTATGCAAGGAAAAAAAAAACCAAAACCAAAGCAAGTACAAACCCTATGTATATCAGCAAATATTTTCTGCTTTTTCCAAGAATGTCTTACCCACTACTTGCTTTGTATCTCTTCACTTTTCCAGGCTGTAGAGAGTTCAGTTTTCATCTGTCTCATAAATGCTTTACCGCTTTACTTCTTTCCAGGCTTGTTTGTTAGCTTTTCCCCTTTCTTCAGAAGAAAGCAAGCTTGATAGGTTTCTAATAATGATCAAATCATCTCCTCTACACTAACTATAACACACATATAATTAACGATGGAAGTAAAAGGTTGAGTAAACCAGAGGTCATGGCAATTGAGGCTGATTTCATTAGACAGTGTTGGTATGTTATTGTTCCCAATGCAGAAATTTAGGCTTAAAGGAAGATAATGCATTCATGAAACTGGGCCACAGGAAATGATCATTCTTCCATTACTTTTGGGTCACCTGCAACTATTACTTTAATTAGGGTCACAAGCAGCGACTGCTAATAAATAACCTGAAAATTATATATGAATAGAGCTATGAATGTGCTTTCATCAAAATAATTCGCAAAAAAATTAGGTTCTTGCACACTTACTTACTGGGTAAAATTTCCCAGTATGAATAATCAATTGTTTGTGCAAGGGTGGAAAAGTCTCTCCACTGATTTGTGTCACTTGCATTTTCATCTCTTGGTAATAAGAGAGGAACAGGAAATTTGGGTCCATGTGTTTTGATAAATTAAAATAGAGCTAGGATTAGGAAAGGATACTTTATCACATGAAAACCTAAGCATGGTACTTAACACACAAAAAGAGCAGCTTTCGGCTCCTTAGATGAAGGATGTGTTGCTGAAGTACAGATAAACTACTTGGGGAAAAGGACAGGGTTTAAAGCTAGAAGTTACACACTTGGCTACTTGAACACACATCAGTCTATATAAATTGCAGTACTGGTGGTCCAGAATAATTTCTTTGATACTTCCATCGCCTGCAGTGGAGTTTTTCTAGCAATGGATTTAGCTTTGCAGTGTAGTAGTCTATATTATTAAGCCTAATAACTTCAGAGTATCAACGAGATGTTATGGGTACTAGTTACTGCTGGAAGATTCCGATTGGACAGAAGAGGAAAATTTTTCACAGTGAGAACAATCAGCTACCGGAATAATCTCCCCAGGGAAGTGGTGGATTCCCCAACATTGGACACTTTGAAGATTCAGCTGGACAGGGTGCTGGGCCATCCTGTCTAGACTGTGCTCTTGCCAAGAAAGGTTGGACCAGATGATCCTTGAGGTCCCTTCCAATCTGGTACTCTATGATTCCAAGGTTCAGTTGATGCCAGTGCTCTGTTCCTGAGACAGAAAAATGTCAGACACCTGGATGATTTTTATATATTCACAGTTCATCACCCAGCTTTCCAGCTGCTGAGTATCAGCCCTGCTTCCCTTCTTCCTCCATGTCCACCTGGCTCTGGCATAGAGTATTCTCTTCAGTGGCTTCATTAACCAGCCAAATATTGCCAGTACTCACTACTCAGTCCTTCAGTGATTGTCAGATTTTTGACGCTCCAGTTTCTCTGCCCTCCTTTTCATCACCGGTAATTCTTCCCTGATTGCACAGAGAATCTTCGCCTCCACCACCGTTCTGTAGCTAACTGATTTGTTCACTTTATTTTGAGGCTCAGACATGCCTTTGTTATTTATACTCCAGAATCTGTTGGAAAAAGTCCCAAGATCTTTCTGTTCCCACAGCAAACTGATCCTCCACTTCCGAGCTCAGCTTTTACTTTGGCCAAGGGACACCTCTTTTTCTCTTTTCATTCTGTGTTTTTCATCTCTGACTCTTATCTGTCACTTCTTTTGCATATCTGAAAGATTAAATAAGTAGGATTTGCTAAGATCTCCGTTCCATGCTTCCTTCCCCACTCACATTTTAACTTGGACTCTGTCTGCTTAGTTGTTTTCCCAATTAGTTCTGATAGCAAGTACAATGGGACTTTCTACTGACTTTTAAAGAAAGTCAGAAAATAACTCAAAAGCTATTAAAACACTGTGCTTATATTTTGATTGTCTTTTTTTAAAATTTGTTTAAAAGGCTATGGGAAATATGAAGGGAGACTCTGCTGTATGAAAGCAGTCTCCATCTGAATCCACTTACCTTTTAATCAGTTCACCCTTTAGCAATGTGGTTTACTTCTGCAATTAATCTTCAAGTGAATTCTGATTGACTCAAACTGAAGTGGTAGAGGTAAGCCAGGAGTAAAACAAAATCTTTTGAGACAATATTTTTAAGCACTTTAAGCCTTGCTTATCAATTAAGGTTTCACTCTTAAAATTGATGATTAACAATAAAAACAAAGCTGAAAATGAATGCTTGGAAATTATTATTCTAGTTGCATGTTATTGTAGTCCAGTGGAGATGCAGAGAAGCTCCTTCAAAATCATGTTAACTTCTCTACCTGTTTTTTCAATATTCAATAAAACAGAGAAATGCTGACCTAAATGACTGCAATTAGTTCTTGTGATTGGAGTAATGGTAGATGAAGAAACAAAGTAAATGCATAAACCAACTGTGGCTTACCACCCACAGACGCATGAGGCAGGCACTTTCTCACTCTACGCCCCCAACTCCAAGTAATCATTTCCTTTCTTCACCACTGTATACTTTGAAAAATGTTCTGTAATTTTTTCCTACCAGCTAACAATTCAATTATTTGAGGCTGCAGTTTCCCGAGGAAACTAGTTCAAACTCCTTAAATCAAGCTGTTATAAGGAGCCAGACAGTTTGAGCTGATGAAAACTGCATACAGTGTAATGCAATAAAACCCTCAGACCAGTCTCGGTCATAACAAAATAAAATTTATTCCTAATGTTAAGCTAACATTTTCTTATGGTTGCTTTTCTTAAAAGCTATACATATTGATTTTAAAAGCATTAAAATGTTAATGGTTAACCAAGTATATGTCGCTGAATTCCTAAAAAAGTATTTGAACATGACTGTGGTCCTTTTGAAATAATTGTTTAAGTCTGAAGATCCTGTGCACTAATTCAGCTTTGCCATAAATCCCTCATCATGCACCAGGATCTTTGCTGTTGCTTTTGAGGAGCATTAGATGAAAAGGTACATGTTATTTTTCTTTTTAAAAAGTGCCACAACCACCACTCTCATAATTATTCTGTAGAGGAGCGTGCTCAAACTTTTCTGTTTGAACTGGATTGAACAGAAGTCAGAATCTGGGGATCAGAAGTAGAATAAACATTTAAAAATTTGGCCACAAACTACCACTTTGGGTAGTCAGCTGGATGCAAGGAGACCTGAGCTTCTATTCCCTCCCTAATATATTTTTTTTCCTCCGTGACAGTGTAGTGTAAAATATAGAAGCAATTCAGACCAGCAAACACTCGATTATTAGTCTCTTTTTGGAGCTGGCCCTTACAAAAGGGATCCTCGTAGTAGAGACCCCTCTTCCCCTCGTCCCACCAACCTCATTGGGGGGTCAAGATCCAAGGGCCATGTCTATACCAGTAAACACAATAGTACAGGGCTCATTTTCTGACCCAGTGGCTAACTAGCCTGGAACACCTCACAACCATGCAAGGGTTTAAACCAGTTATCCCTGAAACCAGGCCAAAAGCAATCTGCGTATTAGGGCTTGGCTTTGGCCCATGTTAATTCCCCAACCACAGCCCAGCACCAATTGTTTTGGTGAGGCCTGGTTGGCACAAACCCACTTCATGGACCATGCACGACCAGTGCTCTGGCATTTGCCCTGGCCCTGTTCATTTTGCTAATTCAGATGTGGCCAAAGAGTCTTCATATCCCTGAACAGGCAAATCAGCAGTGAAGACACAGGCACAGGATTTTCCGTCCATCAAACAAAACGTGATGGGGGGAACAGACAGATTGAGAGCAGTAGTCCAATACGCTCTGTTTTGTCAGGAGCAAAATATTTGTCTTTTTCCTTGATGTAAAACCAATACCTGTGTGACACACACGCGGCATGCTCATTCACATTGGTAGGAAAGCCCAAGACAGCAACGCTTTTTCTGGAGTTGCACGTGTGGCCTCGCTCTAGAATGCAGAAAGCAGGATCTGCGCTGAGGGGATTCTCAGCTTCCTCTTTAGTTTGGTCTTCCTGATCAACCCACCACTGGCTGATGGCACGGCAAGTTTCTGGATGCACACAGCTCAGTTTCTGCACCAGCTTAAATAATAAGCATAACCTCAACTTTCAAATCAGCGTATCTGAGACACAGAGCAAGGACAGAAACGATCAAGCATTTGAAGAAGGCAAAATAGCTACTGGTTTGGAATTAAATGTAGTCTTGTAAAGGTGGTAAATATTAGTTTAGAAAAGGCGTGGACAAGTCAACAGTTGAGGCTTGGCAGAGTGCTCTCAGGGTGCCTGTAATAAATGCTTGACTGAAATGCAATTGACTTGGCTGCAACTAAATAAATGTCTAAAAAGGCATTTCTGATATAATACTTTTCTCTGATTACCATATTGAATGTTCATGTGCTTAGATATCTGTCTAGGTTTGCAAATGGAATGTTCTTGAGAATCTTTTACTAAAATTTAAAGCTTCATAAAATGCTGCAAGATTTTCACAAGGCCACAAAATAAAGCAGAACAGCATATTTTGTCACAGCTTTTCCAAACTAACTTAAAAAAAATCACTTCCTTTCTTTGGGCTCACTGGCAAAAGCAAATAAAATAGGAGGAAGACAGAAGAAAAAGAGGAAACTTCTCTGTTACTAACATTTTCATTGGGTCATTAAAAAATTAGAATAGTCCCAAAGGGCAAAGAAGGGGACTAATGGCTAAAAGGAGAAAAGTTCTGTAACTGCATACAGCCATTGCCAGCTAAGAAACAGAGCACAGTTTGGACCTTCATGAGGCATGAGCAGTTCTGGGGGAAAGAAAACAGGAAACAGAAAACAAGACCCTCACCAGGGTCCTTCTATAGCACATTTTATATCAGTTTTGCTGCCAGCATGCAGGGAACACTTAGCTTTGCAACTGCAGTAATTTTCCTTTGATTGAGTTGTACAGTACACTTGATGTTTTTATAAAAAATAAATGAAAAGGGGGTTAAATGGAGTATATGGTAGTCATATGATTTATCACCAGGCTTGATACCATTAGGGTATATCTGGCATACACCTTCCAAAGCTGAAGGATCAGTCTTACTATGTTACTGCTCCTGAGACCACTGGTGGAACATGAAGCTACAGGAAAAGGTCCACAGCGAGTCTGCAGTGCTGGGGGCAGTGAGGGGAGGCTGCTCTGCTGGGTAAGGAGACAGCAGGGCCAGCACGGCATGAGCCTCAATGACAAGAGCACAGAACAGGTCTGTTGGTGGCAACCAAGGCCAGCCAAGAGTTCAGATGACCAGACAAGCCCGTGGCGATGAGGCAGGTACAAGGTCAAGTCTGTGACCCGTCAGGGTCCAGATCAACAGGCACGGCCATGGTTGCAGTGCAGCTGCAATGGAGCTTAAGTTGGGAACAAGGGTGAGAGCCTCAGCTTAAAAACAACTCCTAGGCAAAGGAGCAGCAGGCCATCACCAAGGTTTCTTCTAGCATTTTCTTCCAAGGCTACCAGCTATACTATCTCTAAGCTGGCCCTGAGTCCAGGCAGAAGGGGGGATGCACACAGGACACACACACACCAGTCATGTATACTGTTTCCATTCTCAGGTTTTTTCCATGTTTCTGTCCTGCCTGCGTCTACCACAGTTCCTTATCAAATCTATTTCAATACTCTTGTAATACCCGTTCTGCAGACAAGCATCTAAATCATTTTTTTCCCTCTCCACTGCATTCCCAGACCCTTTTTCTCTTCCTTCTTTTCATGTATCCTATTCGCCCACTAACTTCCCACGCTTCCCTCATGGTTTTGCAGTCAGTCTCCCCCACGCATACTCCCAGTCTCTGCCCCTCACAACTAATAGGAGAGATGCTGCTACTTCCCAGAGATATGTATGACAGCTCTTCCAGTCAACGGTAACCCTGGTCTTCATTAACTCATACTTAACACACTATGGATTACACTATGCTGGCAAATAAACACACAGATATGAGGTGAAATGCTCTCGCACAGTGAGTCCCTGCCTCCGCTCCCCAGTTTCTAGTCTTAGCTTCTTGCCCCTTCAACAGTCCTGCTCTCAGGAGACTCTTCCTCCTAATCTTTTTTTTTTCCCCTTATCCTGGTCTGGCATTTGTCTTTTTGTCCATTTGACTCAGACAGCTTCTTCCTTCATGCTTCCAGGGTGTTGGCAGTAGGGTCACTAAAAGGACAAGAGAAATTCCTTGTTCTTAGTTCCCAAACAAGAGCCTGTTTGGGGAAAGGAACAGCTAAAAGCATCCGTGGAAAGTTTTCCCTGAGATTCTGTAGCCCAGACAAGGAGTGGGAGCATGTACATGAACTACCCATTCACTGTAGAAGACCCAATGCACAGAGGCTGCTCGGCATTCAGTATTGGAAGTGACTTGGGTTTTTGTTGGACCTGAGGCTTTGTAGATTTTAGCTGTTAAGAAAGTCTCTCAGTGCGTGCAAACTGCGGTTTGGCAAGATCTGGACAGCGTACCCACATGAACAACAAAAGGCATTTTCCTGCCATTGCAGCAGATTTGAAATGCCCGCTCTAAATGTTGGGACCGCTAGATCATTTTAAAGAAAATAATATCTTAGCATGGACCAAACATATTTTTTAAATATTTTTCCTGTAAATGATTGGGAAAAAATGTAAACAGCCTATAACAAGAGGCATGGAAAATTTCATACCAAAGAGCTAGCTTGCCAGAGACACAAGCAACTGGAAAACTGTCTTATAATGGGAAATTTTTAGACAATTTTAGTAATAGCTGACACAAACACACCCACCTATAACAAACAACAGTTCATAGAAATATTGCAGATAAACCTATACACGATCTCCACAAGAGCCTACCCAGACCCTGATTAAGCTGGTGTGAAGACCAATGAAGGAGGTGGCAAATGGGAGATGATACCATCAGGAAAGGAAACATAACATGATCGGAACAGAACGCCAAGCAGATAAATGTGGAAGGATGGGAAACCTGAGGTAGAACAAAGCTGTGGGAGCAGAAGACTCTCTCTGCGGGATAAGATGAGTAAATGTACTCTCTGCTCCAGTAGCACTGGGGGCAGAATAGGAGCAACTACTCTCAGTCTAAAACCTCTGGCTTTGGACCAGTTTCGGAAAGCCAGGAATGTGCTGGAGAAGGTGTTACCTGGAACCTCAGAAATTCCCTCACCAACATCAGTGTCTCAGCTCCTTCTTTTCAAACGTTCAATGAATATTTCCTATAGTTGGAAACACCATTACAGAATGGAAAACAGTGTTATTTACTTAATGTTTTTCTTTTTTTTTTTAACTAAAGTGAAAAAGCTTTAGTAGACCTCACTAGAAAAATATTATATATAATGATTTTATTACATGTTTTCATGAACTATTCCAGAAACTATATTTCATAGCAGCACAACACAAATAGACTGAATGTTTTGTTTTGCTTTGGGTGGAACATACAGCATGAAAAATTAAAAGTGCTTTTTCAAGCACTGGGGTTTTTTTGCAAAATATCCACAGTGCTTTTACTTTTTCACCAGGGATGGCAGGTCACGTTAGCAGGTCACCTTAGCAAAAAATCTCATACTTCATGTAAATGCCTAGAACTGTTTAATCTGCATAGGAAGAAACAAATTTTTCACCAAGTTCTCAGGGGAAGCCCTAGGAACAAGCCCTGTGAAAAAAAAAAAAAAAGCTGAGAAATAGAAAGTAATAGAAAAGAATGTGCAGTGTTTTCACAGTCTTTCAAACTGTTTGTGGTTCAGTTATTTACTGAAAGAGTTCAATTCTGCTTGTGTTCTGTATATAACTTGTTTTACACAAACTTGCTATAAAATTAGATTATGTCATATGCTGAGGGCACAAAAACAAAGCAGGTGGGTAGGTTTCTTTTTCTGCAAAAATATATCAGCAAAAATACCAGGGACCAGGAAGGAATTCTTCCTCATCTATTAGAAATAAATAAAAAAATTAAGTGAGGCATCAAGTTCTGACTGTGGTTTGCTTTTGTTTGTTTTTGAGAAAAGATCATGCATTTCTCAAACTATTAGCAAAATATAGCTAGACCTGTGTTAGGGTAAGATAGCTATCTATTGAGCTACATTTATTTATATGTATATACACACAGAGACTGCACACTAAATTTTAGGCAATATAGTCAAATATTAGGAGTACTAGCAAAAGGGGGGTCCTTAAATCTCATCCGGGAAACATGAATGAAGTCAACTTTCTAGGACTGTGCCTAGATAAGTCTAAGTGGAACGGCGTCATTTGGTGACTTCCTGCAGAAGACCCTCTCCTGAGCCCTGAAAATATTTCTCTGTCCAATGCAAAACCTTTCACAGCTAAGGAAGGCACAGTATCTGAAGGCGCGAGAGGCTCCACAGCTTCTTTAATCAAAGGCCAAGATCACATATAGCAAAACTCTTGTGTAAAACTTTTTTTGTGAAAAAGAAGTTAAAAAGCTATGCACGGTAAGTATTTTAGCACTCACTGGGCCCTTAATTGCACTGAAAAAGTGCTGATAAACTCTTGAATGTCTTTGTGGAGCCTCAAAAAATTAAATCCACAAAGGAAAGCACAAGAACAGGAAGTTGTGATCAAGGCAGGCATACTAATGCCTAACGACAGAAACCTATGTGAACTGGGCTCGTTACAGAGTAGGAAACGAGCGCTTCAAAAAGCCATCCTTTCCACGTGCCACACTTTTATCTTGGTCTCTTAAGAAAATGCAATTGCATTCACTATCCATCCCTCTGCTCCCAAAATAACTTTTGAACCCTTTTTACAATTTCAGCCAAATTCGACATAAAGGACCCAAAAAATACCATGTCATGAAAATCAGCGGTCAGATAAAAGACTGCTAATCAGCATGCCCACCAGAGGAAAGATGGTGTGACTTCACCAGTTACCTACTGCTTGACTTACCAGTTGGCTAATCCTCCACACAAGCGCCTGGTGAGCCTGTCAGCGTACACACCACTGGGAACCATCTCCATTTCGCTAGCGCTCATGGGAAGTGGGAACTATCGGAGCCTGTGTAGAGGGGATGGGTAGAAAAAGGATGAGGAACATTAACCCATGGGTAACCAAGCCTTGTTAACCCTGCTATTTCTAGAACAATGTATATACCATGTACACTTGGGTATATAAACTACTATTGGGGTATTCTGTGGATAAGTCAGAACGAGCTAGAAAAACAAAACTTCAGGATTAATAAAGTCTCACATGCCAGGAAAGGAACCCCATCGTGGTGCAAGACAACTTGGAACCAACAAGCTCCGGACAAGGCATTTGTACAGCTGGAAGAATCACACAGAATCACAGAATCTCCTAGACTGGAAAAGACCTGTAAGATCATCTCATCCAATCATTAACCTAACACTGACAAGCCCACCATTAAACCATGTCCCTGATCCCTATATCTACACAACCCTTAAACACCTCCAGGGATGGGGACTCCACCACTGTCCTGGGTAATGTGTTCCAATGCCTGATGACCCTATCAGAAAAGAAATTCTTCCTAATACCCAATCTAAACTTCCCCTGGCACAACTTGATGCCATTTCCTCTTGTTCTATCACCTGTTACTTGACAGAACACGTCGACTCCCACCTCTCTGCAACCTCCTTTCAGGCAGTTGTAGAGAGCAATAAGGTCTCCCCTCAGCCTCCTTTTCTCCAGGCTAAAAGCCTGCCTGCTTTGGGGATGAGACCCACCACCAGGAGGTCGTGGCTGCCACTGGTTAAGGTGGCGTTAAGCTGTGCAAGATCCTCCACAAGAGTGAATCCCCACCTACCCACGGCAGATTTGGGGGTGGGCAGCAGTGCAAGCCGACTGGACGCTCTGCAGCCAGGCAGTCTGGTCCTCGGGGCATTACAAGCCAGAACACAACCGCAGGAGCCGAATGGCCTCCACCATATGCAGCCATGAGACGTGGAAATGCCTTCAAACGGCAGGGCAGGAGGCCGGTGCGGCCAGGTCGGTTGGACGTGGCCAGCAGGGACCTCCATGCCGGCTCTGGGCAGAAGAGGCCCTCGACTCCTCTGCGAGCGGGAGGCCGAGGGGCTGTGAGGTGACCCGCGCCCGCGGCGGGAGGGGGTCGGAGGGGACGGGAAGAGGCCTGAGGAACAAGACAAAGCCCGGACAGCTCAACCCGGCGCTCGGCGGCCGCAGGAGGCACCGCCGGGGCGGCGCTGACGAGGCCGCGGGCGGGCGGCGGGGNCCGCCGCCCCTCCTCGCTGGCTGCCGCCGCCGCCTTCCCGGCGTGAGCACCGGTTCCCTCCAGCCGCTCGCTGCCGCCGCCTCCTCCTCCTCCGTTCCGTCCTCCCAGCGGCTCGGGAAGGCAAAGCTCCCCCCCTCCTCCCCCCGCCCCGGGGGGTGCCCGTCGGTGGGTGCGTGCCCCCCAGCCCCTGCCCTCGCCTCCCCACCGCGGCAGCCGCAGCCCCGCTTAGCCCGGCCACCATGGCGCGCGGGAGGTAAGCGAGCTCCCTTCACCTCTCCTTCGCGGCGGGGCCGCCGCCGGGTCTCGCCCTCCCGTTGGGGCGCCGCACCTGCCGGGGCGCCGGCGGGGTCCGCCGCCCACCGGGCGGGCGGCTGCGGGTAACGAAGGTGGTGGTGGGGGGTCCGGCGAGACGGGTTTTTCCCCTGGTGCCGGAGGACGAAGTTGCGCGCGGCGGAGGCGAAGTGGCTCCGCATTGTTGTGTTGGGGCGCGGGTGTTTCCCTGCGGGCGGCGGCGGGTGTACTTCCGGGTTCGCACCTTTTTTTCCTTCGCCGCCGCTCCGCGCCCCCGCCGGCTGCCGCTGCCCTCGAGCGGAGCCGCCGCCGCCGCTCCCGCCTCGGCTCTCGGCACCTGAGCCGCCGCCGCTCCCCCTCAGGGACAGGGGGGAAAGGGGGTGGCGGGGCCGCTCCGCCCGTCAAACACGAACGACGACAGCAGGTCGTAGTAGAGGAAGGGTGAAGGGATGGAGCCCCGCGGGGCGCAGCGCCCCGCCGAGAGCCGCCAGCGGCGGCCGGGGCCGAGGTAACGGCCGGGCAGCGGCCGCGGGAACGAGATCGGNGGGTCGGAGGGGAAAGCCGGGGAGGAAAGCGGACGGAGAGCGGCATGGGACCCGCCGGGCGGCGCGTCCGCCGTGAGGCGACTGGGGAGCGGAGGATGGGGCGGCGGCGATGCGCCCCGAAGGGCGCGCGGGGTTTGACCGCCGTGTGGTAACTACCGCCGGTGCGGGGAGGGGGGGGGCCGGGGCGGAGGGGCCCGGGGCGGGCGAGCGGGTGTCACGCGCAGCGGCGTGTGCGCGGTGCGGGGGGTTTAAACGTGAAGTGGTGGCGGGGCCGCCATTTTGAATGGTTCCCCGCCGCGCCGCAGGGAGCGCGGGGGTCGCAGCCGGCCGGTGCCCGCCGCCCCGCGGGGGCAGCGGGGAGAGGGCCGGGGGTGTGCGGGGCGGGAGGGCTTCGCAGGCCACGGTGACACGTAGCCTCACGCCTGGCTCTGAGGCGGAGTCTCCGGTGCCGACGGGACGCAGTGCGAGGGAGAACGAATAAAAAGTGCAGAAGTGCCTCCGAAGCGCCTGGTTTCTCCTTGTCTGGTTTCCCGCCCCGCGGTTGGGGGGGGTGGGAGGGGGGAGCGGGGAGCGGCGGTGGGGTACGACGGCGTCTGGCCCCGCCGCCGCGGGGCTGCGTGGCGCCTCGCACCGGCGCGGGTGGCAGCTCGGTGGGCGCCGGTGGCCGACCGCCGGCTGCCGCGTTGGGCTGCAGTCGCTGCTGGGCTGTGGTAAATCGTACAGGGCATCGGACAAAACGCTCAGTAAGTTCATTGGAAATTAAGCCAACAGCAGCAACGCACCTAAATCTTTTGCTCGCGCTGTTACAACGTGTGAAATTGGCATATCTAACTAAACCTGAGAACTCTAGGTTGATTTTAAATCTTTTTTTTTTTTTTTTTTTGCTTTAACACGAGGGAATTATCCATTTTAATCTGATTAAACATATTACCTAAAGAGATTTGGTTCATTTACTTGTTTCTTTCTTACCAGTTGTTAGCTTGTTAGTGGTTGTGAGTAAATTATGTATGACATTCTTACAGTGATGGGACGCAATAGTAGTACGTTCTACCGATTTGTTTGCAGACTTTATGCTTTTTTCCTTATATAGCTGTTCTTGCTGGTGTTTTTAAATAGGGTTTAAATAGGCCATACACAGGGCTGGGGTTCCCCCCCCCAATAGCCTGGTTTAGACTTTCACATCTTGCATGGAAACATTGTTAATAGTTGCAAGTACAGAGAAGTGTCCTATCATGAAAAAGTCATTAGATACTAAGAAAATAATTATAGTTAAATCTGGTTGTAGTTTATTTAAATATAGCTGTACATAGTTTTAATGGTATCTGTATATAATATGGTACTAAAATGCAATAGTGCATGTTTACTCTTAGATTGATACGTGTACTTTGCTTTACAAAACTACAAGTCATTTTATTTTTTAAACACAGTAAAAAAAAAACTTAAAACTTCAGAGGACACAACACTGAGAAGCTTGTTCGGAAAACTATTTATAAGATATGCAACTAAGCCATACTTTAAAGAATGATGATGTTTTTTCCCCCCTTGGTATAGAGTAGTAAGAATCAATATTGAATTAAATTATGACCTTAAATATTAATACACCAGGAAGCCAAGTTCCCTTTGCTGTAGTGAAATGAGGCATGTATGTACTGGCAAAAGTAGTGATTACGGCTGATGTTTGCCCCCTGTAGTAGGTACAAAAATGCAGCTGTAGTAAAAACTCTGCCCGTGTGCGTATGACAAAAATATGTCTTCTCTGTTTTTAAAATATATTCTGTAAAAGGCATGTGCTGCTATCTCAGTTTTATCAAAACTTTTTGTTGTTGTTGTTTAAATCTGAAAATTTATGAGCTGGCTTGTATTAAAAATTTCAGAAGAGGAAAAATGGTGATAAATAAATGAAGAAGGAAACCCCAAACCCTCTGCCTCCTAGGCCTGAACAGTTGCTGTCTGAGCCATTGCTAGGATGCAGTGGTAGGTCACAAGCAGTGTTTCAGATCGCATCCCCAAGCACAGAAATGAATTTTAAAGCCCGAGCGGTTAAAATACGTGTTCCTTCTCTTTTTTCTTCCCCCCCCCCCCCCCNCGTAACTCCGTGGTGGTGTTTTGTTTGAATCGCAGCTCAAACCCGTGACGGGCAGGGCGGGGAGGTAATTTCCAAAGGAACCATTTTTCCTCTCAGTGAGGAGCCTGAGGCGCCCTGCGTCGTCAGGCAGACCGGCGGCGGGTGGCGGTGCGGCGTAGGGAGGTCCCGGTTACCGAGGGAGGTCGCGGTTACCGACTGCGGCGGCCCCGGCGGCGGTGCCGAGGGGCGGCGGCCCCGCCTCCGCCGCGCCGCTGTCCGCGGTGCTGAATCCCGCCCGCCCGCCAGCCATGTTGGTGCCGGCCGGAGCCCTCCGCCCGCCCTGCCCGCCGCCCCGGGGAGGGCCGGGTGTCACGGGCAGGGCCCCGGGGTGTGCTGCCCCCGCTTTTATCCGCCTCCTGTGCTGGTTTTTTTTTTTTTTTTTCATCGTTCACAAGGGGTCACGGTAGGGAAATGCTTTCACCAAGAGCCTTTATGTAATACACTGTATCGCTTTGGTGTTGAATGCTGGTAGTAAAATCAATGACAGGAATATCGTAGCGCTTTCTTCTTCAGAAAATGAGCCCTTCTAGCAATAAAGATTTTTTTTGTAGACAGCTTGCAAAGCATAATGTTACCTATATAAAATGGAAGTGCAGCTAAAACCAACTACTAGACAGGAACTTGCTATTTGCTATTTTTAACCACAGGTTCCGTTTATGAAAGGACATTCTGAAAGCTAACATCAAACCAGCATGTCATCAGTGAGAACAAAATAACCACTGATAGTATGGGGAAGGTTCAAGAAAAAACAGGTATCCATTAACAGCAATACAAACAGAGGCGTGAGCTTTTTTCTTTCTTCCTGTTTTTAAGAAAAGACAGTTAAATTTCGAAAGGCATGCAATCTAGAAGTTGGGGGGGTTAACTCACTGTAAGATGCTTCAGCATTTCTAGTACAGTAAAAAAATTAAGCTTTTTTTCACTACAAAGACAAGTGTTCATTTTCTGTAATTGCACGCTGGGTGTTTCAAATGCAGTTACATAATAAAAAGCAAATAGGCTAAAAAAAGACAAAAACGACCTCATGTGTTTCATATGGGAGGATAACAATTTTTAAAATATACAGACTTTTTAACATTCAGCTTCTAAAAATAGAATAAACTGATATGCAGGGTCTTCAAATTAAAGGTCAGAGGTGACAAACCAGGACAAAGGTCATGCAGCTCATTTTCAAGTAATCAGTTTCTAGTTTTTTCACGGTTGAACAAAAGCTTAATTATACAGAAAAGTGAGGACTGTAATATTTAACTAGTCAATTCTAATAGAAAAATGGAGATAGTTTTACACACTTCCCTTTTCTTGAATGTGGCTGTAATATGGAATTGTTTGTGCTACTGTTACTGATATAAAAATATGTCTGTCTACATTTAAATATTTAAATACATTTCTTAATTTAACATTTAATAATCTACCATCTGTATTTAGTATTTGTAGTTGAGAACTAAGAGAAGAGCGTGTAGCTATTTTCTGCTTTTTCAGTGATCTTAGCAAAAAAAGAGGTCTATCCTGATGATACGTACTATGATTTCAGTAAAGTTAAATTGCAGGTTCATGCATTTTGGCATTCATGCAGATATTTATTATTGCTAGCAAAGCACTTTCCTTCCCAAAAATCCTGCTTCCAGGCTGCAGCATTCTCTATGTCACAGACCTAAAACCTGACTGATTAACTAATATGTGTATGTGATTATCATTTTATTATATGCAGTTTAGTATTCTTTCACTAATTAAGTAAGATTCAGGGTTCTTAACAATTTGAAAGGATTGTTTCAATGTTTATATTAATATCATATTTACACTAAGCCATGTTTCCATAAATATTCTAAAGGTATTTAATAAATATTCTATAGGTAACATTTGATATATATTTAGACCACATGCAGTATTTGAACACCTAAGGATAATGCCCACAAATTATACTGTTAAAATTTATACACTCACTAGTATTTTTGTATCACATAGTAGATTTTTTGTTTTCTTTCAGACATTGTGTCTCCTGTACCTATTTCAAATGCTGATGTGTGCACTGATTTTAAAGATTTTCATCTTTCAATTTTAGAGATTGTGAATTTTTAGTTATATTTCACTGATGTGCCTGTGTACTTTTTTCTGGTTTGAATTAATGACCTATCTAGTTTATAAAAAATGACCATATTTATAAAAAATGACCATTGCATTACTTTATTTGTTCAGTTGTTTTAAACAGTGATTCGATCAGAAGGTATGACATACAGGACTGCTGTCCACTCCAGTTAAAATGAGAAAAATGTCATACACCTTGGACTATCCAGAATTCTAGGAAAGTGAATATTGGTGTTTAAAACACAGATGTTCATCTTTTGTTTTATTTTTATAACCTTTGGTTTGATTGTTTTAATCCACAATATTTGGTGAGCATGTTAGGAAATACAAATAACAAAAAAAATCCATCTTTATTAATGCTCTCAAGTAATAATTCACTGATAAAAAAAAAAAGCAAGAAAGAAGATTCTGTGTTTTGTGGGTAAATGGCATGTACAAATAAACCAAAAATTCTATGCAAAGGAAAGCATATGTGAAAGATGTGTAAATTCCATGAAAACAAGTATTGGATGAATGTAAAACACCTCAGGAAGGAGGTCTGAACAAAGCATACTAAAGTTGTTATAAAACCAAACAAAAAGCTATAGAATGTGTTTTTAAGAATAAAACGTATAGTGCCGTCACTTTTGAGGGGATGATGTTAAAGTTTGAATTGGTTAGAATTTTTTTATAATCTAAATGAAAGTTGTAAATTACACTGTTTATAGAACAGATTTAATCTTGGTTCAGTAGTGGGTTTGCATTGAGGAAAAAACAGTTACAACTCTGGATTAAAAATATAACATCTCTACATTGAATGTGAACAGTACACATTCAATTTAGTGTAATCAGGGAGAATGGAAAAAAAACCCGCATTTTTCTTTAAACTAAAATCTTAAGTATTGAGTCCACCTTGTTGCCATAATGGCTCTTGCTTGATTTGGTCTTTAACATGTATCTTCAGGGCTTCATTTGGCATTGTTTTGTTTGCAAATGTGTTTTGTTTTGTTTGCAAATTATTTTGTTTTCAAGTGGGGAAATAAAATCTTACAATATATGTAGTTTCTCATAGAAATAAATAACTACAAAATAAATTAGTGATCAAACTCTGAAAAATATGTTGATCTATCTATGATTTGAGAATTGTGGCTTTTAAAGGTTTTTTTCCTTACAGACTACTGATACTAAATAACTTAAAAAATACAAAGAAAAATCCCAATAAGATCACAAGGTAGTTTTCTCATTGTTTAATTTGCCGTATACCAAATCAGTGTATGGCAATTTCAATATGCCCATGCTAACAATAAACTGGGAATAAAATACTTTAAATATGAAGGAAGCAGAAAAACAGTAGTAGTAGAGGGTGATGTGTTTTATTTTTAAATTGTGTACTTAAAAAAAATCATCTTTGATTCTTACAAAACCTTGTTTGAAACATACATATTTTATATTGTTTTTTATTAAATAATTGTAGTTGCTTAATATATGTACATTCAAATGCAGACTATATGAAATTCCAGATTATACTAAATTAAATACACTAAATATAAGTATTGTGTATACCTAATTTCAATCCTTAAAACAAAAATAATCTTGTTCAGTGTGTTCCTTTGGTATATATTATTAAAGTCTTAACCTAAATAAATCCTAAACAGTTTTTAATGCTAAAATAATTGTCAATATTAATATAATAATAGTACTTAATTTTGAAGAGAAACTTTCATCCTATTTAAATATTTGGCAGGCTTTCATCGGCTCCGATTCTGATACGGTGGGTTTTATTACTCCTTTTATTGCCCAGAAGAATCAGATTAGTAACAACGGGGGAAGCACGTTTTACCTTTCTCTGTTCCTGTTCTCACTGTAGTCAAATGACATTCTTACAAGTAGTTAGAAGGTGTATAACTGTACGTTTGATCTTCAAAAATGTGTACTTCATTTCTTAAACACTAATGTATGCTTACCCTCTTTTTGTATCTGAGAAAAGCATACCTGGACTATTGCCAAGCTATTTTATTTACTTCAAACTGTAATTACCCTCCTTCAGATCAGTGACAAAATTGTGTGAAATTCGTAAAGAAAGACTACATTTTAATTTGCTAGTTGCTCAATTAATTTTCTTGAAACAGCATTTATTAAATGTTTCAGCATCTCACATGCACTTACTTTTATCTTCACTTGCTAGAAAAATATTGTAATGGTGTAAGAAGAAAAGTATAGAAGAAAAGCAAAGAAAACTATGGCTGCACTAAGAATAAAATTGTGAGAGCTTTCAAGTTCACCCCCCCCCCCATTAATTACATAAAGATACTGACAACTAAGTGTATATTTTCAGGAAATTTTAATTTTTGTTATTTATGCATTTCAAACTAATTATTTTACTGAGTGAAACAAAAAGGAAAAGAGAGTTAAAACAATGAAAACATTTCAGGAGGAAATCCATTATTTAGAATTGTACATTAAGGAATTCATGTGCATTCTCTTAAAACAAGTCAATTCAGAGTATAAGACAACACTCATTTGTGATGTTTGAAATCAAAATACTGTGTGCACAGTACTTCTAACCAGCAGTCAATAACTGTAAACAAGAAAAATGTATTAGTTAATTTTTACTGACTGGTTCAAAAGATAGACAGCTGAGTTTGTTGATTACAAAATGCGTTTTGTAAGTTAATATATCTGAGGAATGTGTGTATGTATATATGTGTTAAAAACGCCGATATTTTATGCTCTTTCTATGCTTGGGTTCTGTATAGGGAGTTTTTAAATTTTGTATATATTTTGCAGCATTCGTCCATTTAAGTCTTCACTCCTGATGAGTTAACTAAAAGAGCTCCTTTAACATTGGAATGTTTTCCTCTATTCCGTTGAATCATTGTCTTACTTGTTTGTTATAAAATAAAGTATTGGTAGGTTTTGTTCTCTAGTTCTTCTGCGCTCTAACAGTATCCAACATTCCTTAAAAAAAATACTGCAGGCTTTACTCTGTGGAAGAAATCAGCCCCCTGGCTACCACTGACTCTGAAAGAAACAGGTTTAACATCTGAATTTTTATTTTCAAATTATTTTTGAAGGAAAGCAAATAACTTATTTAAATGGGGTAACTATGTATGCCTGATTTACTTTCATCCATGCAAATTATGTTTCTGAATCTTTTGGCAGCAAACTTGCTTAAGCTAATGAATTCAAAACAATGCTTATCAAAGAGAATTTTTTTCTTTTTAAATAGGTATAAACTTACGGTTATTTTCCACTGACCAATACGTTGTCAAAAAATAAACTATATAAGCTGTTAAGTAAGTTGAATTACGGAATGTGCTAACTGTAAGGAAAGGTGGATGACCTTTGTTGGATGTCTGTCAGTGTGTCTTTAACTGATACCACTCTTTTCATTGTATTTCCTATCCTGCAATAATTCCATATGGTGTTCTGTTGCATTATTTTTTGTGCCTGATGGTACAGTATGCTTCCACATGCTGTGAATGCATAGTTAAAACAAGGATTGCTTTCAAAGCATGTAACTTTTTCTCTAAAAAGACCTTGCTGTCTAGTACATAATTCCTAAACAGCATTTGTTTGGCTGTTTGCAGTTACAGAGTTCACGTAAATGCCAAGATAGTTTCAGAACTAAAATGCCATTTTTTCCTGGTTTTGTACAGCATAAGGAGGCATAGGAGAGTTCACAGTGAGCTGTTTTAGAGCCCAAGCCTGCTTCCATTTAAGTCAGGGACTGATTTCTTATGGCTTTCTGTAGGATACAGTAAAATACATGCTAGAATTGGAATGCTCAGGCTTTTCTACAGTACATCCCCTGTGCCAAGTTTTGTGCATTGTATTGGGAAGCTATTTATGATAACTATTTTATAAAAAAAATACCTCTTCATTTTTCTCATTAATCTGATATGTTTATATAACACTAAAATATGTGATGCTTACAAATTTGTTATGAAATGGTGATATTGGAAACAAGAATAACTTGAGCTTGTGCTTTTTTCTGATGTAGTTTTTAGGTACTGTACTTCTCCCCTTTGAGTCCCAACACCACTCCCCCAAATATTTATTTTTAATCCCTTCATAAACTGAGCAGACTATGTGCCAAAGCCAAGAACGGATCCTTTACTCTATGCTTGCATATTTCATTATGTTGCATAAATAATGCACGTAAATCCGAAAGACACAAAAGCCACATAGCCACAGGTTGGCAGAACAAAGAAGCAGACACAAGAGATTGGGCTTCAGTGCTTGAAGGTGTAAAAGCAGAGTTAGCTTTAATACCAGGCAAAGGTCCACACAATTCCAGTGGAAAACAGTTACTACAAAAGAAGAGGAACTGAATAAGCTTGCTTTTTGAAAAGAAATATTGTACCATCCCCTCTTCAGAGTCCTGGTGTTGGAAAGGACTGGATAACTGACTGTAGGGGAAAAGAAGTTAGAGAAATTTGATTCTCATTTGTGTTTGGTCATTATTCTTCTGGCTTTGCTCACTCCTAGTGGAATATCCCACTTTTTAATAAGAGAGCAGGATAACTGTTGGGATGTGGTCTTAAATTGGAAAAAGACAAATCTCAGATTCCTCTAAAAGAGAATAGAATCGGGCTTGGATCTAAACAGGAGGATAATGCAATTCCTTGTTTGTTTTGGATGGGTTTTAGTTAAAGTAGATTATTCAAAAGACAGTAGAGGGTGACAAGAGGACAGGATTGTAGCAGGTGAGTTTGTGCATGCTCTTATCTATTCATCTTTCGTTCATTAAATGAACTGGACAGCCTAAGTAACAAGCTTACTCCAAAACCAAGGTCTTTTCCTTCATGCTTCCTGCCATCTGCGGTACTCATTTTCTGCGTGATATTTTTATTGGCATTAAACAAAATTAGCCAGGCCTTGCTCAACGAGATCAAAAGTACACCTTTCATGTAGTTTCAATCAAGTTACACATCTGTATTTTTAGGACTAATTGGTTTTGTTCACATTGAGACCTAGAATTATTACTACTTACTGTGCTTTGCAATTTTATAGACACAATTGAAAGCAGTTTTCTGTTGATATTCATAAATTGACATCGAGTTACAATTTTGACCATGAAAGAATCCCGAAGAATCATTTTTATTGTTTTTTAAATCATATACAAGGCATGACTGATTGCTTAATTTGTACAATTTAAGCGTAGTAAAGACAACTCCCTGGTTCTTAGGTTACCTATTGCAATTAAATATTGATAAAGGAAACAAACACCTTCCAATATCCTGCAAATCTCTGTCTTTTCCCTCTGTTGACATCATCTGCGTAGCTTTCCTAAGAGACCAATGAAAGGGCCAATGCCTTTACGGATGCTTGGGAAATTAAAAAAAAAAAAAAACGGCTGATTTTTATCTTATGCCTTAGTTATCTCATTGTGGTTCTGATGAGCTAGGTAAGTCTCAAACAGTTAATAAGTTTACAGGTCACTTCGCAGAGTCAATCCTCTGGCATTTTATGGCCTTCTAATGAGCCGTTAAACTGGAGAAGAGGTAATTAAATATGGTACTCTGCTACAATCTACACAGTACTGACTCCAGCTCTCTGATTTTAGGTTCCTCAGAAGACGATGAGGTCATTCAAGAAGGTCTCCTCATGCTCAGGTCAGTCTTCTCTATAGCGTCTTTACATGGCTGACTTTGTATCTGTAAAGCTGAGGTACTGCAGTACTTGTGTCCCACTGACTCAGATGAACTTAATTCTTGGTGGGGATAATCATTAATTTTGTGCACAAGCTTCAGAGTTCTTGTTTGATGTAGTCTGAGTATTCTGCTTCTGTAAGACAAATAAACAATTGTATAAGGAAGGTTTATTTACAGTAACCCACCGTCACATACCTGTTGCAAATCGTATGAGCCCACACGTCTGTAAGAACGCTTCTGGACCACCACCGCAGCGTTACCTACCGATGCCCATACACGTCTCAGTCGCTCGCTACAATTTTAACTCCTCGAGTGGTTTCCACGCCGCTGTCAAGTTACAGCGCCCGCTGGGCGGTACCGCCACGCCGCTTCTCTCAAGCACAGCCCAACCAGCAGCGGTGCCCGCTCGTCCCACCCTCCCGCGGCGGCGGCGGTGGCGGGGCGCGGCCCTTCCCGGGCGCCCGTCGTGCCCTCCCGCGGCGGCGCATGCGCGGGGCGGCGGGCAGGGGCCGCGGAGCTCCCTGCCTGCCCCGGGCGGGGGCCCTCCGCGCTCGCTTCAGATTCACTTGTAAGCCAGGCGGTGCCCCGGCTCCCCCGCAAGGGGAAGCGCTTGTTGCGGCGGTGGAGAGCTCGGGGCCGGCGCTGGCAGGGGTCAGGTTTTACCTGAGTGCTGGGGCGGGAGGAGCTCCCCGTGTTACCGCCGGGCTGGTGCCGACTGCCGTGCGGCGGGCGAGAGCGCCCGGACAGTTGCCCGGCGGGGAGGATGCGCGCCCCGCCGGGACACGCACGCCGAATCCCGGTGAGGAGACGGGCCGGAGCGAGAGCGCCCGAGGCGCTGACCCGCCCGCTCATTCCCCTGCGGGAGGGGAAGCGGTGAAATCGGGCCGCTGTCCGCCGGCGCGCTTACTTCGGGCGGGCGGCGGCGGCGTGCAGCCGGTCCCTCCGCAAGGGACGGTCTTCCCTGCGGGGGTTTTAGCCTCGTTGAGCGGTCTCCCACGACGACTGGCTAGAGCCCCCTTAAATCCGCCGGGGAAGCCGTCGCTATCGGTCGCAAATCCACAGCTGAGAGACTGTTAACGTAGGTGAGACCACATCCTGCGGCAGAGCTCTCCCGAGTGGGTGACTGCCGCGTCCTCCTCCTGCCCCTGGGATCACGCGCGGGATTCGGGGCGATTTCCAGTTACAAATTCCCCCCCCGGCGAGCTCCCGGCCGCGGGGGGCACGGGTGGACCCCGCAGGAGGGCTTGTGCGGCACCGACCGCCGCCGCGTTTCATTTCGGCAGGATAAACGTCGGGAAAACGCCTGTTTGAAAGCGGCCGTCAATTAAAAGACCGGCGCCCTGCAAACTGCGGCGCGATCCTCGGGGGAAGGCCGCCTCNTGGGGGGCCGCACCGACCCCCGCGCCAAGGGTCTCTGCCCTGAGGAAGCGGCCGGGAAGCCCCCGCCTCCCTCCGCGTTAGTAAGAGCCGGTTTCGACAGAAAACGCGTAGAAAACCACGACGGGCGTCTTATTCGGTCCGAACAGCCGCGGGAGCGGCGCGGGTGGGCCGGCGCTGTCGTGCGTGGGGCGGCTGCGGCCGCGGCGCGAAGCAACCGACCCCAACGAGTGAAGGGGATGGGGTGGGGGGGGGCTTCTCTGGCGCCGTTCCTGCTTTTCCTGCCTGCCCGTCGGCGAGAAACGTTGGCTGTGCTTTGAAATGGGAAGTGGTGGCAGCACCCCGAGCTCTGCTTTCAAGTGTAAAACACGCGTTTTGTTTCAAATGCACGCGGGTCGGTCGTTTGTTTGACCTTTTTTTTTTTTTTTTTGTTTTTTGGGGGGGTTTTTTTAGTTTTTTTTTTTTTTTTTA